>CM061048.1:4804239-4865111 GCA_030762985.1 Adelphocoris suturalis | reverse complement strand
AACCTGCAGTCAACGTGGTTTTCCACATCTCTTTCTGGTTGACTGCAGGTTTTGAAGTATGAAATCTCAGTTTTTTTGGGTTTTCCCGACCATTTTCCCGAATTTTCCGAAATTTTTTTTCCTCAAAATGTTAACCTCTTCTTCCCGAATATAAATCCGCGTTGACTGCAGGTTTTCCACACCTCTTTCTGGTTGACTGCAGGTTTTGAAGTATAAAATCTCAGTTTTTTTGGGTTTTCCCGACCATTTTCCCGAATTTTCCGAAATTTTTTTTCCTCAAAATGTTAAGTTCTTCCTCCCGAATATAAATCCGCGTTGACTGCAGGTTTTCCACTCCTCTTTCTGGTTGACTGCAGGTTTTGAAGTATAAAATCTTAGTTTTTCGGGTTTTTCCCGACCATTTTTCCGAATTTTCCGAAATTTTTTTTCCATAAAATGTTAAGCTCTTTCACCCGAATATAAATCCACGTTGACTGCAGGTTTTCCACACCTCTTTCTGGTTGACTGCAGGTTTTGAAGTATAAAATCTCAGTTTTTTTGGGTTTTCCCGACCATTTTCCCGAATTTTCCGAAATTTTTTTTTCATAAAATGTTAAGCTCTTTCTCCTGAATATAAATCTACGTTGACTGCAGGTTTTCCACACCTCTTTCTGGTTGACTGCAGGTTTTGAAGTATAAAATCTCAGTTTTTTGGGGTTTTCCCGACCATTTTCCCGAATTTTTCAAAAATTTTTTTTCATAAAATGTTAAGCTGTTCCTCCCGAATATAAATCCGCGTTGACTGCAGGTTTTCCACACCTCTTTCTGGTTGACTGCAGGTTTTTGAAATTTGACTGGCAAATTAGGAACCTCGTCTGCCAAGTTGGGTTTGGCAAACAGCTTCATCGTTTACGTATTAGATAGGTAATTAAAAAGTTTTAAATGATCTTGAAAAAATCCATAGCGGAAACGAGTTAATCAAGAAGTAGCGTGAAACGTCATAATTGGTCAATAATTAAGAAATTATACTCAATGTAATTTACGTTTGCGCATGCGCAGAATGAACTGATGGCATCATCAACCTAACCCGTGGATTCACTCACAATTTCATCATAAGCGGAAGAAAGCTGTGGACATGGAGGTCGTTACAAGGATTTCATATTGGCGCTAACAAGTTTGTCGAATATCAAATCAGGAAAACTGCAACATGAATTATAAACCAGCTATAAGGAAAATACCTTGAAATTCATACTTCTGAAGGTTAGACTTCATGAAGACGGGCAGCAATGTCAGTGCAGTTATTACGCAATTTTGTGGGACAAAGTATGTACCTACTTCAATTTTTGCCTATGGAAGTACATCTCTATCTCTATCTATACTATTTATAAGAATGAAACTCCGTTTGTCTGTTTGTTTGTCTGTCGTGTCTATGCACGGCCAAACGGCTGAGAGGGGGGAGTCTACGAGTGGGGGGATCTTCTTGGGATTTTCCGAAATATAGACAACTGGATGTATTAAACCTATTTTAGTATTTAGAAATGCCCACGCACAGGTTTTCCTTTGTGGGTTTTGTGGAATTATTCAAATTGTTCTTTATTGACTGCATTTCCGGTTACATGTGAACTACTTTTGTCAATAATACCTTTTAGATGTATTGCTTTCTCTGTTCTTTATTTTTGTTTTTCCACAAAATAAAGCATTAAAAAAAAAAAAAAAAAATAAAAAAACCCGTAGAACTGGAAGTGAACACCAAACACGGTATCGAATCACTTGGAAGAAGATATAAATACAATCATGGAATTTGAATTCTGAAGGATAAGATAAGTTTGATATTGATGGTATTAGGCTCCGAAGAACTGATTGCCCTGACTTTAATGAAATGCATAGAAAGATAAAGGACACGGATCATCATGAGCAATTTTGGCCTCGAGAAGGATTGAGATGAACGTCTCTCCGCGGAGTGTCGCGAATGCGCGAATCTGGATTTATTTTGATTCAACATTCCTGTTTGGCATACGATTCGATCTAAATGTATGTACTTATGTTATAACTACTCCAAGAATTATTATTGTCATAATTTATTATGTCAGACTGAAATGAAGCTACGTTTTCGAGTTGTCAAAAATATAATAAAGTTGATGCAAGAAAAAAAAAGTCCAGTCATGCAGCATGACCCCATGAGCGAATTTTTGAAGAATATTACCTATTTTTACAACCAGCGAACGGCACTATTTCGATTTTTGACTGATTTTTCAACTTTGAAATTTTTGAAAACTTGATACATATTCTTATAGGAAATTTTACGCTGATTCCGAATATACCACATGTTAGTATGCTGAAAAAATTATTTCGCACGACAAATCGCAAAAAACAGGCTATTTTGAAATTTTTGACTACATTTTTGAAAATTTCAACCCGAAGATGTAATCCGATCAAGCTGGCCAACGAACTTGAACTTTCGTTTTGTGCCCTTAACATTTTAAAATTTGTTTGAAGTTTCTAGCACAATTCTACGGACTGTTATCGTCTGGAATGACACATACATACATACATATATATACATACATACATATATAGATACATAAAAAAATGCGTTAAACTTCAGAATATGATTCAGAATAGCCTGAAACGGATTTCTGCATAATTTTTTTTCAAAAATTCACATTCTACAAATTTTGAGGCGAGAGCAATAGCTTAATTTTCTTCAAAAATTCGCTAAAAGAGTTGAGATTTTCTGTATAGGTATTAAGAATGTTGAGTATTTACTAACAAAGAAGAATAAAGAAAAGAAACAAGATTTACTACAGGGGGCTCTCAGAATAATGCCTAATGGCGGCACGTACTTAAATCCATCTCCCTGGGTACCTGTTTGATCGAGTACCTACCTACCTACCTAGTTAGTAGCTAGCTCTCTCCTTTCTACTCTTTTATATATGTATTTGTTGCTTATCTCTTTTTTGTTTCAGAATGTATCTATTTTATTCGACCTAAGATAAATATTAAATAACAACTATTCACCATCCATGTTAAGGTTAGCTCTATAGTGTCTGGGGCAACACTGGGGATGGGGAGTCAAGTTGTTCCTAGGCGATGGCCATCATTATCATTCTTCTGTTAATACATTATAATTCTAATTTGAAATAATTGAAGATAATAAAATTCAAGTTAAAATATCATTTTAATATCATAGGGTGATGAATTACTACCTATTTAATTTCAAAAATTACTTAATAATTAGTGATAAAAGGACCCTATCCTTTATAATAATGTTGACACTTCTCCACTATTCTCATCTATGTCCCATATCCAGTCATTTATTATTTTGTTTATAATTTTTCAAGTTGATTTCTCTTTTTGTTTTGCACAGTAGTAAATTGTACAGGCGTGGGGCTATAAACGTGAATGATTTCCGGAACTTTTCTATATTTGCTTGGGGGAGTTTAACCTGTTTAGTTCTGTTTTCCTGCTTTAATGTATCTTTACTTTTTGAAATGTATATTTTTAATGACTTTGAAATTAGAAGTTTTTTTATTGGCATTATTATTATTATTATTTTTATTTTTTTTTTTTTTTTAAAGAGAGGAAGGGAAGGTGTTGTTTTATACTTAAAGTGTTGTTTTAAAAGCCAACCTGTTGGTTTTTTATACTTTGCTGTTGTCTATTCTCTCCTTTTCGTGGGTCTGCTGCGTAGGTACACATACAATACAATGAGTAGTAAAATACAGAAAACAAACACCGCAATGAAAATCGATTTCACAAAAATAATCGATTTTTGGATAAAAATTGGTACGATCAATCGATTGCAAAAAAATCGGAAATCGGAGGTAAAAAATCGATTTTTCGATTTAATCGAAAATCGATTAGCATCCCTGATGGTGATTTCGATCTTATCGGTTTCCGAAGTGAGCGTGGAGTGCGCGGCAATCTCGGCTTGTGTTTTTATCTTTAACTACTCATTTTTCTGCTGTTACCTTTTGTGAAATATATGTTCGGTTTTGTTTTACTGAATGTTATTGTCAACCACAACATCCTCTTGTTTACTAGGCTAGGAGTAAACAGTACCCAATTAGGTACCTTCCCAAATTCAATACAACTTTACAATCTCAAGAATCTAAATAATCAGCAGGTAACAAAGATATTAACACCAGGATTTGAAATAGAAATCAAGCTTTCCGAAAAAATCAGGAAATAGGTAATGATTAATTATTAATTTTTAATTGGTGGATCATATAAATCAACTATTAATCATTAACTTTTTAATCAAAAGAATACAAATTAAAGATTTATGGTTTTTTTCTGATCAGAGATTAACGATTATTTCATGATTTTTCTTTTATTATTTTTATTATTCGAAATTACCTTCTCATAAGCTTTCATCTGAATACATACTTGCACGAAATAATCATTATTCTCCGATTTAAATAATTTGATCAGTTTTGATTAAATCATGATTTGATTATTAATAAAAATCAATATTTGATAAAAATCAAAAAATAATTTTTTCACATGGATTAAACTATTAGATAAAATGATCATGATTTGATTAATTTCAAAAAAAAAAGAATTAATCATCCATTTCAAACCCTGATTACTTAAGTAAAATTATTCGGTGCTGGGCCACAGTATTTTATTCTCCAGCTCGGTCATCAGCAATCATATTATTTAAACCTAGGTATATAAAATGGATTGTGTACCCAATATTTTTTACACAAATCCGTGTATAATGGAGTACACGTAAGCAAAACATGCATGTAAGTTCAACAGAATTATTTCAATGAATATTTATTCGATATAATGATCATGCATTCATGCAGGTACCTTGAAAATTGATGTTGATTGACGAACGCTGCAGGCGAAACGCAGGTAAAGATGCGCTGATGCAATGAAACACTACACTTTTTCCACTACGGTCAAACGATTGCCTTTTACCTACACAGCCGATCGCGGAAACGCGTACCGAGTACGAAGCAAATTCAACTAACAATATACCGGCGCCGAAGATGTTGAAGATTGGATTCTTCATCTTGTTGGAGAGCCAGCACAGAGGCGCACACAACGACCTATACACTAGCCACGATAGGCGAAGACTGGGGATAATTTTCTTGTAGTACCCTTATCTCTTCTGTAACTGCGCATGTCTGCCAAGTTCTTCGAAAATGAACACCTAGAGCTGCGCCAGAACAACACGTGTTACTATTGGGTTCCGAGAAAGTGAGCAGGACTGGCTGTCACACAAGAGAGCAAACAAAAGAATTTCCGTGTATTGGACCCTGTACCTGCCAGGAGGTTGGGTCATGGTCATGGGGAACTGGCCAATAAGATTCCTTGAAAAATGGCTCCACGTGGACGCCACAAACCAGTTTAAGTTTAAACCAGTAAAGCCTGGGTAGAGTTTTTTTCCCTTTCACTGTTCTTCCACATTTCTTGGAAGCTCTTTTGTTAAGAAGGCATGTCATGTTCATATCAAGAGAATACCCAGAGTTGAGGCGGGACCCAGCAACTAAAGTGGGGATTACACGACCGGATTTCGGGAACCTAAATCGGGCCCGATCACCGTCGGCCAAGAAATCCGACGGTGAAAACCCATACTGCTGGTCACATTTTGGGGAGGCGACCAGACAGGGAGGTCGGGAAAGATTTCCAACCGATTTCAGGAGGAAGGGTGGGGAGGCACAGAGCGGTTGGACAGAGCGATTCGCCTGGTGGAGTATTTCACGTCGCGTTCACCGTGAGAAGCGGTGGGGAGCGGTTGCCAACCATCGTAAATATCCGTAATTGCAGGGAGTTATTGTCAAATTCAAATGTACAAACAAATAGTGAATCGAATTTGAACGCCAGTATTTTAAAGCTATTTTTCATATCTTTCAGATTGACGTAAGCCTCATCAGGATAATGATTTTAAAAGTGTCAGTCAAGCAGCATAAACTTCCGAGTTAATTCTAATTCATATTCATTTATGAAGGTATACCTTAACTCATGACTTTTTCAGCATGTAACTAACTTATAAGTTCAAATTTAAATACTTTCATGAAGCTAATCTGCCTGGTAATGTTCAAATTTCCAGGGTGACAAACTCGTTTTAATAAATATTTTAATCTTAAAATAAAATGAAAATGAATAATAAAACAATGCGGAATTTGAATGGTTATTTTTATTTGTTTAATAGACATATCTTAACGAGAGCTTTCCAAAAAGTAGCTGTACGGTGGGTATCAGACCAGTAATACGGCTCTGGTAATTCATTTGCACGATGACGTCACGGACCTCACCTGTCTGAAGGAACCTTCAGCTTTCTTGCATTACTACTTGCGTGATCTTATCACCCGTTTATTGGCCAGACTAAACAGTATTTTGAGCCTGCTAATTAGTAGTAGATGGTTTTCAAGTGTGCTGAATCCTAATCTGGGGTCAAAAGTGTGAAATTCCAACACATGAAAGTTCCCCATTAAATTATAAAAGAAAATTTGTTTAACGAATTTTTTGCCATTTCTCGAGTTCATAAATTTTGAAATTAGAGCAAATTTATACGTTAACATTTCTAACTATAAAATTTATTGCTATCTTCAACCTTTTGATTCATTGTATCTGAGCACATATTTCAAATGGAGTAGGGAAAATAAAATTGATGCAAAATGACTAATTAATAGAACAATAAAGCTATTATTTTATTATTTTATTATATTACATTTTCCATGTGACTCAGAGACTGACTTAGAAGAGAGAGTGACTTAGAAAAGAGTAAAGTAAAATCACAGTAAACGAGTAATAAAACTCAAGAAATTTTCCTGAACATGACAAATTCATTGTTTGGCGAGTTAACTTTGTCCGAACTATGCCAAGATTCTATGTGCCGGCGAAGATTGAATTTCCTCTTCGTTTGGTATGTGCAACGGTAACAAAATAGCATATTGAAACGGGGGAGTCTACGAGTGGGGGGATCTTCTTGGGATTTTCCGAAAGGTGGAACGAGCGAATTTAAAATTGTCTAATCCCAGCCGAACCATGGGCAGTAGGGCGGGAGGGGGGTCGAAGTAAGAATTAATGTGCGCTTTTTGGACTTCCCCGCTTCCCCTACCCCTCTAAACGGCCGTTGAAAATTCCGGAAAAATACCGGTTTCGTAGGTTTTTGTACGAGGAAGACGACGGCGCGATCGGATCGTCAAAAAAGTATCGGCAAATGCGTCAAAAAAATGCGAGAGTGCGGACCCGTTTTCTCGAAAAGTCCGACGAAAGACTAGGTTTTTTCCCATTAAAATATACCCCATAAACGTACGTTTTTCGGAACGGTTTTCGCGGGCGAAATAAAGGTTTTGAATTTTGAAATTGCTCCAGATGATCGGCTTGTTTTAGTTGGAAATTGCGTTGCCTCCAACTTGCCTGGTACACCAACTGCAACTTCACGTTTGGCAGGAACTGCACCCCCGTCACCACCGACTCTTGAGCTCGCTCAAGAAAGCAAGAAAGACGCTGCCTCTAAGCAAGAAGGTCCCTCAATCCACAATTCACGAAGTAACTCCTGAGAACACTAAAAATATGGATTCGCCCGGACGAAGAGTGAGAAAACTGCTAACTTGGCCCACCACACCTACAAGGAAAGGGAAGAGAAACGTGAAGAGGATGCTATATTTTACAAGCTCACAAAAATACCGAGAAGAATTGGAAAAAGAAAGTAGCATTGGAACAGAAGAAAGCAGAAAGAGAACAGAAGAAAAATGAAAAAACCTTCAGAAAGAAAACATTAAACCTGCTAAGAAATCGAAGGCACTAAAGGTGGTTTTTGGAACCAAATTTACTAGTTAATCCAAAGCTGAACCTACAGATCATCGAACGGTACTTCGTCCGATTTGTGAACCATCAACAAGTAAAACTCAACAAGCCACACGTGGAGATCTCTGTACTAGTCTAGAAGAAGAGGATGAGGTGGTAAGAGGGCTATGTTTTAGATGTGCATCCGCCATCGGTGTTAAGAATCCTGGATTTAAATGCGATATATGTGAGAAGAAATTTCATTTGAAATGCAATTTACCACTGATTTCAACCAGGAAAGTGGACTTGAAAGTTTGTCATACCTGATGTAGATTTGTGATGATCCAAACCCATTGAAAATGCCTTCTATTTTCATTTTACATTCCTTTATAATGATTAAATGAAAATAAATTATGTTTTATGAGATTTTTAAAGCGATGAAAATTTTTTGATTGTATACCTTATTATATTATAATAAATAATTCACAAAATATTGTTGTTGTAACGTTATTCTATTATCATAGGGTTCATATTTCAAGTTATTGTCATTATTCAGAGGGGTGTCCGTGATTGTCAAAAATGGGGTGTCGGTAATTCTCAAGGTTATTGAGAGTGGTGTCTGTTATTGTCGAAAATGTGAGTCCGTCATTGTCAAGGGAGTGTCGGCTTCGCAACCAATTACAAAACCATAAAAATGCCATTAATTACCTTGAAACAAAAATTCTATATCCAATCAGTCATAGGATTTTTATTTCAACTACTTTAAAGACAAGTATGTACTGTATTCAGAGAAGTTCCAATTTACTCATTCCTCAATTGGACGATTGTGGCAGAAATTTTGGTTGACTAAATTTCATATAATCATTAATCAACACATACAATTAACTTTATTTTAATGTTATGGACGGATTAAAAACGAAAGTCTCTGTATACAAGATGGCTGAAGGAATTAATTGAAATAATGATTATGTTTAAAAAATACATTTATTAATTTTGGAAAAAATAAATAAAAATCTACAAAAATATAATTGTTTTATTACAGTTTATCCACTTGTAATGAAGCTATGCAGTAAAGAATTAGATTTATAACAAAAAAAGATACAAGAATTATTTAGTGAAATACTATCAAAATTATGAATTAGTCAAATGAGATATTTGTTTTGTTGAGTTACAATAGCATTTGTAGTGTACTATGCTGGATAGGGAATTAACAGCATAGACCAAACACAAGAGTTGGGAACAGGGGTTCAAAAAACTACAAGTCTTTCTGGTGGAAATATGGAACTCTATTAATCGTTCTACAACTGGAATCCGACTTGTAGTTTTGTGAACCCCTGTTCCCAACTCTTGTGTTACGCTCCAGGAAAACAACTCTCACAGTCGAAGAGGTTTGGTCACCCTGGCCTCTTAGCTCTGATCGTTAGAGTGTCGCAACTGCGGGAAATTATTAATAATTTCTCGTAGTTGTGACGACGCGAGTTCGAACTCCTGTCGAGGTAGCAAATATTTTTGGGCCGTTACAGTGGCGCAGCCGAAATAGGACCCGAAATCATACGAAACAATAATTAATTAAATCCCTCTCGAGCCAAAAGACTGTAAACATCACATTTCCTGTTGTTATGCCTTTCATTTCCTCACTCACTTGAGTCAAAACACACCGTGACAATGACCTCGCTCGACTGCTGACTTGTTCCAGCGAGCATCTGCTGAGCCAGCGGCCTGCAGTTTCACTCGTCATTCGTCCGACCCCAAACCAGCCGAGACGGCTGGTATTTGACTCCGGGGAAATGTTACGCTCCAGGAAAACAACTCTCACAGTCGCAGAGGTTTGGTCACCCTGGCCTCTTAGCTCTGATCGTTAGAGTGTCGCAACTGCGGGAAATTATTAATAATTTCTCGTAGTTGTGACGACGCGAGTTCGAACTCCTGTCGAGGTAGCAAATATTTTTAGCCCGTTACAGTGGCGCAGCCGAAATAGGACCCGAAATCATACAAAACAATAATTAATTAAAATCCCTCTCGAGCCAAAAGACTGTAAACATCACATTTCCTGTTGTTATGCCTTTCATTTCCTCACTCACTTGAGTCAAAACACACCGTGACAATGACCTCGCTCGACTGCTGACTTGTTCCAGCGAGCATCTGCTGAGCCAGCGGCCTGCAGTTTCACTCGTCATTTGTCCGACCCCAAACCAGCCGAGACGGCTGGTATTTGACTCCGGGGAAATGTTACGCTCCAGGAAAATAACTCTCACAGTCGAAGAGGTTTGATCACCCTGGCCTCTTAGCTCTGGTCGTTAGAGTGTCGCAACTGCGGGAAATTATTAATAATTTCTCGTAGTTGTGACGACGCGAGTTCGAACTCCTGTCGAGGTATCAAATATTTTTAGCCCGTTACACATTGTAATTTTAATTGTGGACAACATTTTAATTATAGAAAACTGTAATATTTTGGGCCATCGCAATCATCGCAACTGTTTAAGAGAAACAGTCTGGTGTAGTAAATCAAACATAATCTGATCAGGGCCCGTCAAGTGAAATACACTCTGTTTTATGTAGGCCTAAAAATTCTAAAATACTTTATTAACTAAATACAGGACCGGACCGGGCCCCCCCTGGGCCCGGGGCAACAGTACCCACTTCCCCCCCCCCCTCCCCCCCATGTGGCGGCCCTGGCTACAATATAACATTGGTTTTATAAATAATGGTATATACAGAGGTACTATGTGCTATTTGTTATCTGTAAGGTGCAGGCACTTACTATAGGTACTATAGGGGGACAGATCCATACAAGGTGTATTTTGTCATGGTGTTGCAGAAGTTATAATTTCAGTCTCAGATGTTATGATTTCGTCCAATGGTTTGAAAAGGTCTAGAAATTATGATCATATAGTTTAGATTTAGTTATATGCTAGGTATGATAAGTTATGAGTAGGCTGCTCTCATAGTCTAAACTATATGATCATAATTTCTAGACCTTTTCACAGGCCTTACACAGGCCACCCGACCTTCTCGAAGGAAGGGTTACCGTGCAATTTAACTTTTTATTTTGACATCTCTTCTCCATAAAGTAGTAAATTTCAAGAATCCGCACAACAAAAATTAAACTTCACCATCCCTGACAAGTCAGAGCTATAACCGCAGCAGAAAATCCTTCATATTTCGACTCAACTTTCAACATCACACAAGGTAAACAAACCCCACATGTCTAAATTTCGTCAGTCACTTATAAATAATTTAAAAAAGCCCTAATCAACCCTAAACTCCTTCTACAGACACCCCAAGAAGTTAATCTCGGGACTGGCAACCAGTGGCGTAGCTAAGCCATTTCTTATGGAGGGGCAACAGTCAAGGATTTCATTTTATTTTATAGTTTTGCTATTCATTTCTAGTGCTTGTTGCTGAGTATACGAAGACTCTTAATAAACTGCCAAACGTTCATATAAGTAGGTAGGTGCTCAATGGATTTTTGTAATGATCTGAAATCACGGACGCTTTCATATTCATAAACCTACCTATAGATTATTAAAGCATAATACTACTTAGAAAAAATATTATCCAAATAACTAATCAGAACGTGAAAAATTACGATAAATACGAAAAGGTACCTACCAGTGAATTGAGGAGCACTAGGTTTATTATAGGTACTATTATTCTAGATTTACTGCATGCAAATTCATATACCTATGTGGACTAGCTGTCTTACAGGTTTATCCTCAACTGTTACTTCCGCGTGAAAATAACTTTTTCTGGACAATATCATACAATTGTATTATATAAGCAGGTACCTACCTACGCAAAATGAAATACAGGGCTTGAAACCGAGATCAAGAAACATAAAAAAATGTAAACAAACTCAAACCTCCAATATGCTAGGTTAGAATAGAAATACCTACTGCTACACTAGATTATTTTAATCTTTTCTATTAAACTATTTCAATCACCACTGCAGGCTTCTATTTGTTGTATTCTTGCTTCATTTTAACTGGGATTTTATTCGTAAATTAATGGTATAATACAATGGGAAACTGTTTTGAAACGAACTACCAAGCTTGATCAAGTAGGCAGTGAAAAGTAGGGGAAGTTCATAGGGGAATCGGTGGATACTGAACAATGGATATTTTTCTAGGGAAAAATCGCATATGGGCTCGCCCCAGAAGGTAGTGGGGAACGACTTGATTTCAGTTTGTAGTATCCACATTTCCGTTTCGTTGACTAGGTGATTTTACTATGCTCCGTGGGGCTGTACAATATCCACGCCATTTTGCCCCTACACAAACGAACCTAATAAAAATGTCTTTATTAAGAGCGACTCAAGACCGCTTGGCAACCAGAATCGTATAGTAATAATAGTGGTTGTGTTTTACTAATTACATTCTTTAATTGAAGGTGTTAGGTACTGAAGTTGGAAGCGTAAAATTATTAATTTGGCTATATCCATACAACAAAATTCTGCATCCTCTATAATTTATGGAGGGGCTCTGCCCACCCTGCCCCTCCTCAAACTACGCCACTGCTGGCAACAATTCCTATGGAAATTTAAGAAATTAAAGATCCCCCCCGGAGACTGATGCACCTGACCGTGGAACAGAGGCGGATGAGCGATAGAGGATACTAGACAGAAACGAAGGGGCCTGAAGATGACATTTTGATGTTGAAAGCTACCAATAAAGAAACTCGGAGAGGAAATTTTTTCTGCTTATATCCGTCTTACCCTGACAACCCCATTGGCCATAAAAGCCTGACGGATGGATCATGAATCAATCAATTCTCAATAAATACATAAAAAGGAAAAAGCCGTCATACTTCCACCCTCATACCAGTATTCAGTAAGCCAGGATTTTGAGGAAGGGGTGTCCGCGATTGAACGTTTACCCTACCCAATACTTCCCGCTTTGGGTAGTCCAAAATCTTTTGGATTTTTTTCCAGATTTTTATTTGCTCAAAACTTTGTGGGAGAAATTGGGGGAGGGGGGGGGGGTTACTTTTGGGACACCCTGTAGGTATATTACTTACCTTTGCTTTTGCTCTTTACATAATTACATCCTAAACCAAATTGAACTAGTAAATCCAAAAATACGTCGTCATTGTGACACTAGTCATTTTAAAAGCGTGTTAAATCCAGTTTTGAGAGTATGAATCCAATTCAAAACCTTCACTGTCATGTTTCCTGGGTAAAATGATGTATTCAGCTCAAAGTTTTACTGATTATGTATAGAAAATATTTATCGAAGGCTGAGTTGCTGATTTTCGCCTTTCTTTAATGGAAAGTTAAACAAATTGTAGATAACTCTCATCAAAATATTTATAAACATATTATATTTTGGCTATTCGTTTTAAGGGGTAACTGTTCATGTAGCCGGGAGTGGGATTTTCCAGGGTTTTTTCTTCTCTTCTTTTTTTTTCTTTGACTAACGTTAGATGTGATTAAGTGTTCCCTAATTCATACCCAAGGACAGGGCGGCGCCATCCCCAAACCCTATCAAATCTTCGGCGGAGATCCATTTTTTCGCGATCCTCTGATGCACATGGATGCTGCTCTTACTATCGCGAATCCAATTCTCACCCTCAGCCATCCTCTTATTTGTCCCTGTGGTCTGAACCATTTTTCAGCCAATTTTTCGGCTAGAACTTTGGTAAAGGCCACCATCTGGGGGGCAAAGAGACCGTCGACCGAGCAGACTAGGGTTGAGTAAATGATGCGTGTCTTTGCTCACATGCTGCCAGATATTTTCGTTTCTTTCCATACTCGGATTTCATACTGAAATCCGATTGTAAGGTTTTTACACAACTGGGAGGTGATGCTCGGTGTATATTTAAATGTTGATTTTATCAACATATTAGTATTAGAATAATATGCGTTACATTTTGGTATTGTTACAGGTCGTGCAACTCATCTGGTGCCTTCGATTTTGTCAACATCGTCCCTGAGAAGTTTGCGAAGAAACAGGAGGAATATATTACAAACATTTAATTGAAACTTAAACGGAAAAATAATCATTCACTACTTGCAACACTCTGTTATTCCATTGTTTGAATAAATAAAACAAAATATGAAATCATGTCAACCCCAATTTTCATCTAGGTACATTTTTTGTGTGTGCCTGTTTCAAAATTTCATACAGTGAACGGTTTATTGTTCTGATTTAGTTCCTTTCATCGTTATTAACTTTTTAATGGTTCATTGACTAGAAATTGTAATTTAGCATTTGTAACTATTTTGTACTAGTTACTGAATTATGATCTTTCCTATATTTTGTCGTGTGATTCCATTATTTATCTTCAGTAGGTTAGGTAGGTTGAGGGTAGAGAATTTTCAGGCTTCTCTGATAGTCATTTATTGAGGTTTGCTGAGCGCTTTCGCCAAATACAGTGAAACTTGGATAGTTCCAATCTCAAGGGACCAGTCAAAAACTTCGAATTAACCCAAAATTCGAATTAAAGAAGTTTTTAACAAATTATTCCTAATAAATTATATTTTAACAAACTACAGTATGAAGTCAAGTACATACAGTAACATTGAATACTGTATTGACCAACAGAATATTGAACAATAAATATAAAGATACCTGGAATGCAGTGGCGGCCGGTGGTCTGCAAAAAGAGTGGGGCACAAAAATATTTACCTATTTGACAGTCAAGAAGAGCATTGAGGTTTTTCTTCCATTAGTTTTGTTTTCAGTGTGAATTAACTTTGACCTAAACACATGATACATAAATCCCACTTGGGTCATGTCATGCCTTGGGCAACTGTTATGAAAGAATATGGCTACTAAATAATAATAAATCATTATCATTAAATATTATTGATAAATTAAATATAAATTAATTAGATAAATAAATTGAATTAAAAATACTATCTTATAGGTAGGTACCTACTTACTAGGTATCTAAAAGTTTTAGAATGGACTATATTATTATTAAAAGTACTAAAAATTATCAAGGCTTCAATTCAAATCATCAATTCAACAGCTTCCTAGAGTGTAAAACATAGAAATTAGCTTCAAGAGCCACTCATCTTATCCGAACCCTGGGCATCGTCAAGTAAATGTCCTAAAGAGGCTACATAAGAAATTACAGCTTCCCAGAGTGTAAAGCATAGAAATTAACTATTAAAATGATTTAACCACCGCTTCACAAATCAAACCGTTCTCGCAATATTTGGATCACCTGCTATTAATCAAATCATCGAAACACCAGCTCAATGAAATCATCAGAAATTAACAAGCGGTGGCAATCATGTTCACAATATCAATAAATTATTGAGAATGATCACCTGAGTGTACACAATTATTCAAATAACCTTGCTCATAACTCAGCTTGTTGGCCACGCACTTCGCAGTAGTTAACATAATATGGTTGGATAAATCGAGAGCTTTCGAACGAATGGTCAACGAATTTTGTGGGTTGAAAAACGACGAAGTACCATTTCCCTAGCAACGACTCGGTTGTAAGCTGAAATCATCAAAATATTTTTGTGAGCAATTTTCCGTGACGTTTTTTAGTTTATGTGTCATAGCAAAGACATAAAGAAACTAGTTGATTGTTCTCTACGCAATACAGTGAGTCTATTTTATTTATTGGTATCGCGTGAGCAAGTTTTCGTGACGATTTTTCAGTTAATGTGCCAAAGCAAAGACATGAAAATGTCAAAATCAATACCTGA
This sequence comes from Adelphocoris suturalis, assembly GCA_030762985.1. NCBI lineage: Eukaryota > Metazoa > Arthropoda > Insecta > Hemiptera > Miridae > Adelphocoris > Adelphocoris suturalis. Next base: position 4,849,720 of record CM061048.1, on the reverse strand, counting down.
CTAAACTTCTACTTACGTAAATCCGTCGATGAACGTCGTGCTTAGGTGTGAATTTTATTCAAAGTGATCGTTGATTTTTCTTCATTCCACAACATAGAACACATAGAACAACGCACTCCAACTCGACAGACAATACAAAGGACTTTATTACAAAAGATGTATTCAACAACTTAGGTATGTATTCAACAACTTATAGGTACTTATAACAACGCTATAATACGGACTTTACTTTAGATTAGAGTAAATTCTTGGGAACAACCAAACGAACTTAAAGAAACATCACATATTACTTGCAAAGACAACAAAACATAGACGAACATACCAACAGGCTAAATCAGTTTGCTAACGGAATAAACCAAAACTCCTCTAGTGGAAGCGACTCATAACGTAAATTTCATTCAACGGTCTTTAGAAAAGTTGGAAACCCTGTCTGGGGCAGAGCCCCCCAAAATCATGAGAAATTTCCCGTTATGACCTCTTTTTCCCGTTCCTTGCCCCGTATTTCCCGTTTCTTGCCCTTTATTTCCCATTTTTTTCCCTTCAAAGTCTAACCTGAATCGACGAAATTTCCCTCTTGATAGAGTGATATCATCCCAGTCCATTGTACCACCAGTCAAATGGAGAAGCGGAAAGAGCTGTTCAAACATTGAAGAAAATGCTACTTAAAAACAGTGATCCTACGCTGGCTCTCCTTGAATATCGTACCACCCCAGGGCCATCGGGATTCAGCCCAGCTGAACTGTTGATGGGTAGGAAGCTGAGGACACGTGTTCCTGTTTTACCAAAACATCTTCAACCACAAGCTGTTGATCACGAGAACTTCAGGAAGTGGGATGAATGTTACCGTTCGGAACAAGCCGAATACTACAATCAGCGACATCGCACGAGAAAAGAAACGAGCTTGAATACCGGTTCACCAGTGTACATCCCAGACAGAATGGAAGAAGGGACAGTTGTCGAAGAAATAGCTCCTAGATCTTATTCTATCGCAACAAAAGCGGGAGTAGTCGGGATGAAAAAATCAATGCTCCGATTACTACCGAAAACGCAATAGAAGATGGACGCTCTCCATTGTGAATCAAGAAGCTCGCATGAGACTTGTACATCTCCAGGGAGAATTATCCAGTCATCCTCGCGGCTCAATTTGTGATTGCCCAGAGGGGGAGATGTGTGGTAGCGTGCCTAGACAGTTATTAATAATTATCAACCAGGTGATCTGTTGATGGCAACGGAGAAGAAAATCTCGTAACTAGGAATACAATCAGAGTTGGAAGTTTTGCTAATTATTAATGTGTTACAATATAATATAATTTTCTGTGCGATTTATTGGTGTATTTGTGTAAGTGTAAACAATCTATGCTAGACAGTTATACTACATGGTGGCAGCGGTATACCACTCCTTACTCAGTAGCGAATGTAAGTTGATCTGTGAGAGAGTAGAAAATGGTTGGCCAAATTATAAAAAAGATGTTCCAGATCAAATCAAGAGGTGGTTCACTTTCCGAGGATATCTCACTATCATTGATGGGCTACTATGTTACCAGAATCGTATAGTAATTCCCATGGAAATGCGGAGTGACATTCTCATCAGGTTACATGATGGGCATTATGGTATAAATCGAACTTTACAAAGAGTTATTCAATGGAATTGGAAACATACCAGGTGAGTACCATATTGAATGGTACTGTATTTAACTGCAACCATAAAAATAATCTATTGTTTTTAAAAAAGGGATGATATTTTGGACTGTTTCTTTGAATTAAGTCACTGGGCCATTATAAAAGATTCCAACGCATTCGAAGAGTTGAATTATGAATTACTTACATTAATTCGGCTTTCAAAAAACGTCTAAGTTCTTGATCGTGATTCATGGCGTCAGCTGCACTCGGCACCGGTACTTCTTCTGCTAATGATCCAGCGATCTCGTCTCCCGAACCGTCTCAGTTATCAGACTGTACGATGGCACTGACTTGAATGCATTTGGTCTAACTCAAACCTTTTGCCGAATATCGTAAGACGAAGTTCTTAGGTTCAAATCCTGTTGTCTGGTCATATTTTGCTCGTACAACTCCCGAAATATACTTCTAAAATGTCATTCTGACCTGCATGTCCAACTAATCTGAATGTTCACTAAGGGATTGACTACTTGATATGATGTTATGTGTTTTTGAGATGCTTGCGAGCATCCAGATCACCAAACTATACACTTTATTCTGACCTACATGTCCACCAACCTGCATTTTTACTAAGGGATTGACTACTTGATGTTATGGTTTATTGAGATGCGAGCTTGCGAGCATCCAGACCACCAAACTATACACATCATTCTGATCTACATGCCCAACTAATCTGCATTTTTACTAAGGGATTGACTGGTACAAGATGACACGTTGGGGATAAAAGTAAATAATAGAGTCAAAAGGTTGTGTAGAACGGCATCGAAGAGTAACGGTGTCGAAAACAGGTGAAATACAAACATTTATGATGATGAACAACGGCGTCGAAAGAGAGCGGCGTATAAAATAAGGAATTATATATGGTAACGCTCAAGTAGAAAATTTGCCCCTGTTTTAGACGCCGTTCCTCTTCGATGCCGTTCTATGTCGCATAACCGTGTCGAAAGTTTTAGGTATGAAAACTCCACGCGTGTAGCGGCGTCTAAAGACAGCGGTATCGAAAAGTTGGAGAAGAATTAGAGGTGGATACTAGACAGAGGCCTGCTTTGGTAATGTAACCCGCAATACACCTACGATTTGCTGCTATGTATAACTGAATGATGTAAGGTGAATGATGAAGTGTGCCAAATTTCATTACGGAAGCTGTTCTTCGGCTCCAGTATTCCCTATTTTATACACGGTTATTCTTCGATGCGGTTGTACACTACATTGAGATATGTATGAAGGCGCTACAGGGTTGTTTAGTAATGAATTAACCAACCATTGTAATCGACCAAGAAAAACTTTTTTTAATCCCTCCCTTCAAGATTTGTCGGTTCCCACTTAAGGATAGGTGGATTCCATAAATCTAATAAATTGAAAACCGTCCAAATCTTTTATCCGAAACTACTAGACCAAAAATCTTACAATGGCTGGGGATGTATCTGCAACATCGGCATCATTTTCGATAAACCTTGAGCGGTGAAATTTAAGGAGTGAAAAGTAAAAAGTTTCAGTCTGATCACAGCATGATCGTATGAGCGAATTTTTGTAAATTAACGTACCTACCTACTATATTAAGTTAGATTGTTTTGAAAATTAAGGACTTTGAGGGAAAAGAAATTGTTAACTACCTACCAATTTTATGGCAAAACTCGTGCTAAATAATTTTCTGCGATTCAAAAAGAAATTTTGGATTTCTAACTTTTCTGCAGTTTTTATCGATTATTTAGCACATTTTAATGAAATTTAAGTGCAATTTTCAGCATAATTTTGTAAATAAATTGTTTAATGTTCTATGTTATATTTAATAAACTTTATTTGAGTAATATCCTGCTAAAAAATATAAATTTAACAATTTTAGTCGTTTTTTGCTATTTTTAGTGATTTTCTCAGAATTCTTTTTGAAATTTGACCAATTTAAAGTGCTAAAAAATGCTGGCCAACGAACTCGTCCTCTTGTTTGGAAAGCTTGATTTTTTCGTGCAAGAACGGAATTTTCATCTTAATTCTAAGGAGAGTTATCGCCATGAAGGACATGCATATATATATAAAAAGTGTTAAACTTGGATTCGATTCAGAATGTCTCAAAACGGATTTCAGTGAAGAAAATTTTCGAAAATTTTGATTTGATTGTTTTTGGAGTCATTGCAATAGCTTTATTATTTACGAAAATTCGCTAAAACAACCAGTGCGAAACTTCACACTTCTTCCCCAACTTCTTTAAATGAAGCATTCTTGTCCGACTATTTATTAACTATACCTACGAGTATAGCAGTTTTTATAGATTTTTTAGCAAAGAAATTTAAGTAGGTACATTTTTCAGCATAATTGTGCACACAGATTTTTGAATGTACTATTTCATAGTTAATAAACTATATTTGAGCAATATTCTGCTAAAAAATGTAAATTTAACAATTTGTATCCCTTTGTAGTCATTTAGTAATTTTTTTTAGCATTTTTTGAAATTTGATCAATTAATGTGCTCAAAAAGTGCTGGCCAAAGAATACATCCCTACGTTTGGAAAGCTTGATTTTTAGGCGCAAGAACGGAATTTTTATCTCAATCCTAAGGAGCATTATCGTCTGGAATGAAACATAAATATATAATATACTCTGGGACCGTTTCAGTACCTATGCTTCAAAACGGATTTCAACGAAGAAATTTTTAAAAAATTTTCCGAGCCATTGCAGTAGTTTAGTGTCTACTTATGGTATATGAACAAAATCCCAGCGATTTTTTTATGTTGATCAGGGTGGTCGTTCCGCTCATCACTTTACAGACAGACTGACAAACACTCACGTGCTTTCACTCCCATAGAAATGGGAGTTCTGGAAAAATGTTTCAGGCCGATTGCATAACATCCCTTTTTGACCCTTACGGGATGGTGGGGAAGTAAAAATGGTGCAGTGAAGCATGGCCAGGTGTTAGGTAACTATTTTATTTAATCAATGTTTTATTGCTTACCTACTTACTTCATTGGTTACTGTCATGCAGACCAAGACCATATGAGCCTTGTTTTTTACTTCATATTAAGTATATAAATTTTTTTCAAACTTTGAGCTTAGAAATCCTAAACTATTAAATTATGTTGAACTATTTGATTGTGGGAGGTGTGGGGGTGATCTGTCCATCCGCCACTTCCTGGAGGACTGCCCAGACCTTATGGACCTCCGAGTCTAGCGTCGGCCCCCTCAGTGGGTTGACGTTTTATCTGGACCAGACAAGGTCCAGTCCCTGTTGTCGTACCTGAGAGCCGCTGAGCTCTACTACAAACTGTGATATCTGATGTATTTTTGTACAATCTAGTCATAGTTTTATTCATTTTGCTAAATATATATAGTGACATATATATTTAGTTATATATTAGTTATTTAGTTATATATATTAGTTATATATATTTAGTTATCTACTACAAACAGTGGCCATCACTGTTCCCCTCCGATTTGCCAGTAGAGTCCATCATGTCACTCGGTTTGATGTCGGAGGGCAACATGATGGCCCCCTTTGGAATGTGCTACTTGCAGTGTCCCTTCGAATTATGTTGAACCATACCCGTGCCGCCATAAGGGCAGTCCTGTATCTGAGGTATTTCCCTTCCTCGTCCTTATGGGAAAAGAGTTGAAATAATCTCAATTAATAGCATTTTGTATAAATACGAAACCCCTATTATGGTTCATTTTATGGGATCTATGCACTACTTTTAGTGGTTCGCTTCATAATGTAGCTTAGGACATAACTGCTATAAGTAATAATTTGGTTTTCAGCCTTTTAGCGAATTTTCAAATAAAAAATGAGCAATTTAAATGGCTTGACCATTTTAAAAGTGGGTTTGAAGGGTCAGGGTACAATTAATTCCGTTTCGTACATCAAAGAACACAATAACGAATTTTAACGTCGTAGATATATATAAATAATGTGTAAAAACAAATTTCACAGATATAAAGAACAAAGAAAACTCGGCGCTCCGCGCCTCGCCAGGGGGCAAGCCCCCTGGACCCCCGGTTACCTCTATTTACATACTTCGGACGAAATTATTGAAACACAGAATGTGTTTGCGTTGTCGCGCAACCAAGTGACAACCAAACAAGCGTCATTGTTTACTATTCGTTTATAACATCAATTTATATAGTTATAGTATGAAACTACGAAAAAAATACGAAATAAATTCGTGATAAATCAAGAGCGATTTATCAAGTAAATGTCCTAAAGAGGCTACATACGAAATTACAGCTTCCTAGAGTGTAAAGTATAGAAATTAGCTTTAAAAGCCACTCATCTGATCCGGACCCTGGACATCGTCAAGTAAATATCCTAAAGAGGCTACATACGAAATTACAGCTTCCTAGAGTGTAAAGCATAGAAATTAGCTTTAAGAGCCACACATCTGATCCGGACCCTGAGCATCGTCAAGTAAATGTCCTAAAGAGGCTACATACGAAATTACAGCTTCCTAGAGTGTAAAGCATAGAAATTAGCTTTAAGAGCCACACATCTGATCCGGACCCTGAGCATCGTCAAGTAAATGTCCTAAAGAGGCTACAAACGAAATTACAGCTTCCTAGAGTGTAAAGTATAGAAATTACCTATTCAAATTATTTAACCTCCGCTTCACAAATCAAACCGTTTTCGTAATACTCAGATCACCTGCTATGAATCAAATCATCGAAACACAAGCTCAATGAAATCATCAGAAATTAACAAGCGGTTGCAATCATGTTCACAATATCAATTATTGAGAATGATCACCTGTGTGTTAACAATTATTTATATAACCATGCTCATAACTCAGTTTGTTGGACACGCACTTCGCAGTAGTTAACATAATATTGTTGGATAAATCGAGAGCTTTCGAACGAATGGTCAACGAATTTTGTGGGATGAAAAACGACGAAGTACCATTTCCCTAGCAACGACTCGGTTGTACGTGAAAATCATCCGTCACACATTTCGTTACCATCCCGCGTTCCATTTTCGGCTAGTTAGTCCATGGCTAAAACACATTCTGTGTTAAAATTAATGGTGCAACATCAGTGTGAATGTAGAAGATAATTTGATGTTACTCAAGAAATAGCAGACCATTCACAGCCTACACCACACACTCCCTGAAAATGTAAATGAAATCTGATGAAAACCGTGGGAATTATACTTGTTAGTTCATTTTATGGGGATTTTCATGAATTTCTCGAAATTTTCGATATCATGTGAACGGACTGTTTTAGCGCGAAACGGATTTCAAAATTGGATTCCGCGAGTCAATTTACCAACTAGAACTTATTTCGGTGAATTTTGATCAATTTCCATGGGCTTGCGAGGGACGGGAATTCTTAGCTGTATATACCGAGGGTCTGTACAATCTCTACAGGGCTTAGCTAAGGGTAACTAGGGTATAGAATCGCTTCAGACATCACTCCCGAACCCAATTTAATAGGGTTTTTAATTTTTTTTCTTCGAAATTTGATGAAAATGTGGAAATTAATGATTTTTTAGTGAAGGGAATATGGTAGGAGAAAACCGATTTCATATTCGGTTTCAGCACCTCATTTAACATACTGGAACATATTTTGGTGATTTTTAATGAATATCAAAGGGCAGTTCTGGGGCCTCAAACCTATATTGGTCAAAATCTTTTTTAAACTATTCCGAAGCACCTAAGTGAGCTGGGACCTACAAATTTGGTATGTTCCCTTAAAATACATTGAAGAAATGAGGTAAGGAAGAATTTTTTGAATTTTCATGAAATTGTGGAATCTAGCAATTTTTACATTCTAGAGCAAAATGGACCTCAAATTCTAATTCAGCGCATCGAGAAACATGAGGGTACCGATTTTGGTGAATTTTAATGGATTTTCAGGGCCAATTTAGGGGATTTCATGAATTTCACTAAATTTTCAATATCTTGTGAACGGAGCGTCTTAGCCCAAAACGGATTTCAAAATTGGAATCAGCGCGTCTAAGTAACTAGTGGGACGCATTTTGGGCCAGGTTGGTGTGGTTTTTAAAATGTATTTTTTTTAAATCCATTGATGTATTTATTTATTTCATTTATTTTTTAAAGAAATTGATACTGCAATATAATGCATAAATGTGATTGTTACACAACTAATATCTCAATGATTTTCGCTTCCTCACTACCGAAGGTACATGGGACGCTTTGTGTTCTTGCAAGAAGTCGAAAAAATTGATGCCTTCAAAAATCAAAATTTCTCCTAGCTTTTTGCGTTTCAGAGCTTACTTATCAATTTTTGTTACGAGTCTATTGTCACGCCCGAAATTGGGTATGACAAGTGTTGTCCGATTTTGATGACATTTTCAAAGATTGTGCGGTTTAGCTCCTAGACAGTTCCCTATAACTGTCATCAACGTCGGAATAATAGTAGCCCGTGCGCATGCGCAAACGTGAGTTTATTATAACGTCGATTGTTCATTAGCTATTGTTCTGATTTTGTTCAAGGCCGGGGAATAGTTGGGTATATCTTCCAGGAATATGCCATATAAATTATATCGCGATTGGTTGAGTAATTACTACTTTGCACGTGCAAAAATAAAATTTGTTGACAAGAGGCAAAACTCCAAAACTCTTGAATCGATTTTTTGAAATTTCCAGGGATTAGGGTTAGGTCCTAAATGATGTCCTATGATTTTCATTGTCGTTGGATTAATAGTCTGTTCGTTCGCGCAAACTTGAATTTCCTATAACGTCGATTTCTCATGGCCTATCTCTCCGATTACCGCCTCCGCTCAACCCCTTTCGTATTAAAACTAGTGACATATGTTCCAAATAAGACCGAAGTTTTAATGTAATATAATGAGATTCACGAAAACCAGAACAACCAGCGTAAACACCAAGATTTATCAATATTACCCCCTCCACTCACCCTTTTCCATTTCACCCTTCGTATCATTCCGTTTCCAATTTGAAACTTGTAGAAAAAAAAATCACTAAAATCAGATGAGAATAGTATAAACATCACGATTTATCAGTATTACCCCCTCCGCTCACTCTTCCGTAATGAAATTTGAAACTCCTGGTAGACCAATTTCTTAACTAAACTTAATTGTACGAATTGTATTACCAACCTTTGTGTAAAATTTTGCAGAGTTTTTGAATTAGGATGATCTATGTTTGTTGAAACGGAGAGTAAGTAGACAGAAGTAAAGTAAGTTGAGAACTGACGGAGTGTTAACGAAGAGTAGGTAAGTTGAGAACTGAATAAAATATGTTCTGCTAACAAAGTACGAAAATCCCAGTGTAGTAGTACAGTATTCAATTTTGAATTGCCGGAGAACGGAACATCCTAGAGCAAAACGGATTACAAATTCCGATGCCATAAATCAATTTACTAACTAGAACACAATTTGGTGAATTTTGATCAATTTCCATGGTCTTGCAAGGGACGGGAATTCTTAGCTGTATCTGCTGAGGGTCTGTACAATCTCTACAGGGCTTAGCTTTGGGTAACTAGAGGCATTATTTCTAAAAAGGTAGTAGGTACCTTATTTGAGTATGATTTTGAGTTGTGGCACACTTTCATCATTCAGTTATACATAGGAGCAAAGCGTAGGTGTATTGCGGGTTACATCACCAAAGCAGGCCTCTGTCTGGTTGTGTTTAGTATCCATATCTAATTCTTCTTGACCTTTTCGACGTGGCTGTTGTTCGATGCCGCTAACCCCCTTCCGTTTTATAATGGAAGTTTATACGCCGCTGTTCTAAGGCTCTAGTATCCCCTATTTTATACACGGTTATTCTTCGATGCGGTTATACACTACATTGAGATATTATTTGAAAAACCTACTTTTTATACGCGGTTACTCATTCGACGCGGCTGTTCTTCGACACGGCTGTGCGCTCCCAGTCAGAAGGTGTGATACCCGAGAAGAAGAAAGCGCTAGGAAGTGCGGGTATCATAGGACATACCTACCGGGCAGGGGCTAGATCCTCCTTTACGGTGGTCCTCCACTGGCGGCGACTATGCGACTATATAAGCGACTAATCCCATAAGCTTGAAACGTATTAGAGTTCCTCCATTGCAAGCGACCTGAGCCACGCGAGTTCGCGTATTCTGAGGCGACGAGCGACTGATCCCATCCAGATGGGATCAGTAGCTTGTCTTCGAGCGACCTGGCTTCCCCCTCCCATGTTTTCTCGGCGCACAATCCGACTGTGAACGAACCTCAACATCTACAGGACTATTATGTTTTCCAGAGGAGTTACGTTGAACTTTTCAATTTTGCGCCTCAATTACATTACCTTGTTAAAATTAACACTCTCTATCAAAAACGTATTTTTAAAACTATAATTACAAGTAAAAACGTAGTAATTATTTGGTTTTAATACTTTACTACCTGAAAGTCACACTGAGGAGTTCTGCTGGTGACATCGTGTCCCTGAAGTTGGACGATTTGGTGATCGAAGCTTGTATAGCATTCGAGATGTAATCGTACGTTTGTTGGTCCATCCTATAATAATTTCGAAACTTCTCTGAATCTCCCTTCAACTCGTCGTGGAGGTGGTTGAATTCACCCAAACTTTGCCTCCTTGTCAATATTGGGTTCATCCAGAACATTCGTCGTTTCCTTCTCATCCGAAGGAAATTTACGAGAGCATTATCCAGCAAATAATACAGTGAAACTTGGATAATTCGAACCTCATGGGACCAGATAAAAACTTCAAATTAACCAAAAATTCGAATTAAAGAAGTTTTAATAAATTATATTTTAACAAACTACATTTTAACAAACTACAGTACGAAGTAAAGTACATACAGTAATATTGAATTCTGTATCGACCAACAGAGTATTGAACAATAAATATACAGACACCTGGAATGGTACTGTATTTAACTGCAACCAGAAAAAAACAATCTATTGTTTTTCAAAAAAGGATGATATTTTGGTCTGTTTCCTTGAATTACGTTTCTCGGCCATTATAAAAGATTCCAACGCATTCAAAGAGTTGAAGTATGAATTACTTACATTCACAGAACACACTTGTGTCATACACCCAGTGATAGATTCGAAATTTCGCTTTCCCAATTCTTTGGCGAATTGCTCAGCCTTGGCCTGGTCCTGTTTTGGGCCGGTCGGTGGGCGGGAGGGGAAGGAGCGTTATCACACTGCATGATGGCACTGACTTGCATGCACTTGGTCTAACGTAAACCTTTTGCCAATATCGTTACTAAAACGTATTTCCCGATAAATTTACAATTATTTTGAGTCGCAGCTTAAAATTTATACCTAAATAAGCACGCCGAAAATGCGGATTATCCAAAATAAAATTCGAATTATCCACGATTTTTTATCATTGTTTAAATACAAAATGCCAAGGACCAAGAGAAACATTCGAATGAAAGAAGATTTCGAATTAAAGAAGTTCGAATTATCTAGGTTCCACTGTAAGTATCTATGTCGTCCATTTTACCAAAAATAAATGCAGTCTACTACACACCACCACAGACTTCACGAGACTAAGTCGCCTCCAATGGAGGAGCTCAGTCGCGTCCCAGTCGCCTCACGGAAGTCGCCTTGTCGCTAAGTCGCTTCCAGTGGAGGACCAGGATTAGTATTAAGGTTTGTCCACCAAAGACAGTTAGCAACCCACTTGAGGCGTTCGTTGTGTTCTCTGATCATCAGGGCCCCCCCCCCCCCCCTCGGTCACTGCCTGTTCGCAGCGGATTCCAAACTGGTTTCCAACCCATTGCGGATCTTCAAATCAGTCAGAACCTTTTCTAGCTGACCACTTTCTGACTGTTTACCCACTCCATTCCAAACTCACAGCAGCCAATGAAATCATTTCAATTGTTAGCCTCCGTTTTCGCCGCTGTTTCACGCCCCCGAGTATTTTGCCCAAACATTCAATTATAAAATGGATAGACTCCTATTTCCAACCGGTTTGAAATCAATTTGAAAGTTGGCTGAAGTCACGCATGCCCACTTGACCAGTCTCCATCGAGTTTGAAATGGTTTGCAAGTCACTGCCAATCGCCTCAGCGAACAAACTTAAGCTGAAAACAGACTACACTGACGCGGCGTGGGATGGCGTAGTATGACGGGGGACCACGTGTGAAGACAAAATGTAAACAAAGAATTCGGACGATCACCAACAGATTGCTCTGACGTGACGTGGTAATGCGTGGGATGATGCCGTCTGGAGTGTCCTAAGCCTCACGCCATCTATGTGTCAGGTCAAAGTCAAAAGATTTGGATTTTCGTCAGTCGTGTGAAGACATCAGCCGGCGTCAGGTCGTTGTTGTTGTTTCTTCGTCCACTTCCAACTATTTGTATGACTATTAACAGTTAAGTTAAGTTTAGTGTGTACTCATACTTGAGATTTGCGATATAATACATAAATTTATTTTATTAAATGTGTTTTTCAGTTGTACATTTCAGATTTTATATTTCACAAATAAACAGAAAAGGAATACATGTTCTTTGCTAATGTTTTCCCCTCTTTCTTTAAAATTGCTAGATAATTAAGTTATCAGTTTGTACTCACCTCAAGCAAACTGCCAGTCTGATCTCCACTGGTATGCTCTCTCGTAGTTGAGTCGAGCGTTTCTCAATTTCCGGACCAACTAAAATGATAGAACTCATTTTTCGTCATGCTGAAATACATGACGAAACGCTCTTTGTCCTCCACCGATTCGGGCATCAAAGTTGAAAATTCGCCGTACAGGCTGTTGATGGGATGCACCTGCTGTCCTTGATGCTGCTGCTGCAGCACAGGCGATTGCCATCCCAGCAATTTCTTCCTCTTCCTCGTCAAGCAAGTCGAGAAGTTCTTGTATTGATGATTACACATCAACTGAACACACCTTCTACCCTCCTTTGAGCACGATATCCCAGCATCACGTCCCCCACCCTCACGTCACGTCAGCAAAGTGTGAACCTGTGGGCCCATCTCTGACGTGGTCTGTCGCTGCCTGATCATGCGTCATCCCACTTCACGTCAGCGTAGTCTGTTTTCAGCTTTAGTTTTCTATGCCCACGGCCTTCTTTAAATTCACTATCACATAGATGAGTCCACATTGAAAACTACCTAATACTTACCGCATTCCCCGACAAATCTAATAAGTTTCACGGGAATGTGAATTAATTCTGACCTCCTTTCATGCAAAATATTTGTTCTATGGGGGGACGGAAAAGAGATAGAGTGAGAGAGAGTGAGAGAGAGAGAGAGAAAAAAGTAGAAAAAATGCAGGAAGGCTGAAAAAAGGGAAATCCGGTCTGAGAATTAGGTTCAACCTGGAATAACATTTAAATCTATTTACCCTCAACGAAGAACCAGGTGATTGAATAAGGTGGCGGGGTGGTGAGGGGTCGCTCTGGATAAGGGGGAAATTTAGTTTTCGCGTTACATTACCTTTTTGGTTGGAAGTAGGGTTTCTCGCCTGCTCCTTTTCTTTCTGGTCGGAAGGTGAAATGGGATTAGGAAAAAAAAAGCAGAAAGGGCGCAGAAAGCAAGATGAAGGTCCCTTAAAATCAATAGCCGAAATGTTGATGGAGCGTTTCAAATTTAGAAAGCGTGTGGGATGAAGGGGGAGGTAATTTTGGTCGGGGTCGCGTCCCACCCACTTGAGGTCTGTTTTCCCCATTATGAGGTCCCGTCGGCTCTTCAAAGCTGATCTAAACTCGGGGGTTCGGGGGCGAACAAAAACTTGAAGGGCCGTTTTCGTTGGGGATAATTTTGAACGGAGTTTCATCTGAAACCGAAAGTCGGTGGCGAGGGGGTTTTACCGTAATGTCAATAGGGGCAAAAATTAAAAACAACAAGATCCAGTATAATATCCGGACCAGACGAGTCCAGTCCCCCTGACTGAGTTCCCCGTGAAGAATCTTCGCCTCGGTATGTAGCCTGAAAAATTACCTTCCATTTCTCAACAGGTTGCTGAATAGTGGAAAGAAACCAGGATGAGCCGTTCCTTTTTAATGCTGCACACTTTCCAATCTAACGCTACCATTTCACTTCGAATAAGTACATTAATAATACACTGGCAAGGAAATGGCACATGAGCTTCCTCGTGACCTTCACAGTACGTCACCATTAAATTCCAGAAAACTAGAAACAACCGGTTCTGGCATCAGGGAATAAATAAGGTGGGAAATTGGAAGCTGAATGGTACATAATAATAAATGAAATGAATAAGTTGAGTTAGGACCGAAACAAGAAAATTTTGTTCGCGCCTGTGCAGAGGCTACCGTTTCGATCATGACGGAACTGATAGGGGACCATGTAAAGCTATACCCGCACGATCCCTAAAAATTTGAAGAAAATCGCATCAAAAATGGGGAAATACGGCTGTTGCAAGGACCGTGATTAGAATATTTCGTTCACGCACGCGCAGAGCGTACTGCTAGTGCAATTATGATGATTGTCTTATGGGACCTCAAGGGACCCACATCATCCCTGAAAATCTGACCGAAATCCGTTCAACATTGACCGAGTTATGACCGTCACAAGGAATTCACGTTAGCGCCTGCGCAGAAGCTACCGTTGATTCGATCATGATGAAGTTGATAGGGGACCATCTAGAGCTTAACTCGCACGATCCCTGATAATTTGGTTAAAATCGGATCAAAATTGTGGAAGTTATGGCTGTTACAAGGAAACGTGGACGGACAGACAGACAGACACAGAACCAAATTTGTTCAGGAGGCCATGAAACGCAAAATGCGAGTGGAAATTTTGATTTTGGAGCAAAAAATGTTTTTCCATTTTGAAAGTGGAAACAAAGCTTCCGCTGCCTTGCAGACTCGGAAGCAATACTCAATAATAACTTTAATAAATAATAATTTATTGAAACTCATTCCAGACGTTAACTGTCCTTAGGATTGAGATCGAAATTCCGTTCTTGCGCCAAAAAATCAAGCTTTCCAAATGAAAGGATGAGTTCGTTGGCAAGCACTTTTTGAGCCCATTAAATTGATAAAATTTCAAAAACATGTACTCACAAAATAACAAAATGGCTAAAAACGGCCAAAAATCAGTTGAATATATAATTTTTGGGAGAGTTTCAGTCAAAACAAAACTATCAATGATTAACTAGGACAAAAAATTTGTTGCACAAAATTGTGCTGTACAACCTACCTACACAAATTTCATTAATATTTGCAAAATAAATCTATAAAACTGCAAAAAAATCTAAAATCCAAAATCTTTTTTGAATCAACGAATTTTATATAGTACCAGTTTTTTGCCATAAAATTGGTTTTTAACAATTTCTTTCTACTGAAATTGCTAAAATTTCAATACAATTTAACATATTATAATACGATCGATAATTTAAGAAAATTATACTCAATAATAACTTTTATAAATAATAATTTATTGAAACTCATTCCAGACGATAACTCTCCTTAGGATTGAGATCAAAATTCCGTTCTTGCGCCAAAAAATCAAGCTTTCCAAATGAAAGGATGAGTTCGTTAGCTAACACTTTTTGAGCACATTAAATTGGTCAAATTTCAAAAACATGTACTCACAAAATAACAAAATGGCTAAAAACGGCCAAAAATTAGTTGAATATATAATTTTTGGGAGAGTTTCAGTCAAAACAAAACTATCAACGAGGCTCTCTATGTGCGAAAGAACCGGTTTTTTAAGTCAATTCTTAGGCATTTTATGGCCCGGACGGCGAGCGGCGGACGGACATTTCAAATTTGGATTCTACGCACCTTGAAACGTAAAGTGACAAAGTTTGAGGGGGGGTTATAAAAATTTTTGCTACACGATCACATAGGCTTATTATTGAAAATAATAAACCAAAAGGAATCATACTGGTCATATCATCATTTACTGCCAATTATGGGTTCGTTCCATAACTGGACTAAAATCTATATCGACCAACAAAAAAAGCAGTTGCGGAAAAACATCACGATTTTTTACTATTACCCCCTCCATTCACCCCTTCACCCTCTTTCATTATGAAATTTGAAACTCCTGACATGTGTTTCCAAAACGTTGAAGAATTCATAATTGGGGGAAAAAAAATAAGGAAAATCTGACGAGAATAGCTGTTTAATACATACATCACCATTATAATTATTATTACCCCCTCCATTTACCCCTTTCCATTATGAAATTCAAGTCCCCAGACATAATTATATTACAAAACTTGGCCAAAAATTCCTAATACAACAAAAAACTGGCACCATTACTATAGCTTTATTTTCTGTGAAAAACTGCGATACAAAATCGCTTGACAATAATTAATAAATGACTTTAGGCTTTTCAATAATAAATCGGTCTTTCATTTACTAGGGGTGACATGAGCTAAAGAGATCGAATGAAACGGAGTTTCAAACGTGAAACTTGAAGCGCTAGCTTTATAAATAGGTTGTATGTACATTCCCTAATAAATGAAAGCAAATAAACTACCTATATACGCAAATATAAACTTCATTCAACGAGACTGAAATTAAACGTACGTGAGCATCAGATTCTTCCAACATTGCAATTCCTAATTCATTTCGGTTCGTGCCTTCAAATTGAACGCCATTCCTTTTAAAAAATAAATAAAAAACTCTATAGAGGAATTTTTATTTGGAGTTTCAATTTTAGGGGGGAAAACGGAATAATACGAGGATTCGCGAGGGAAAGTTCAGTCACGAATGAAAACATTCACGACTTAAATATAATAAAGGTGGAAGAGAGCGATATATTTACTTCGACAACGGGAACCGAAATGTGACTAAAATGAAATAATTTCCGTTAGGAATGGGGAAGCAGCTCATGATGAATTCTTCTTTGGTCCCAGCGTAATTTTCCAGGAGCTGGCAGGGGTGTTCTTTACTACACCCCCCCCCCCCCTCCCCCCCCAACATTTCCATCGTCAGATTTCTTCCATTCAAAACATCGCTTTCTCATTTTTAAAACACGATTTGTACTCTTCAAAACTTCCTATTGGATTATTATGTTTAAGGTTCGTTCGGCCAACGATTCCGAACGGTTCTGGACGGAACCGCGTTCTGAAAAGGGAGGTGACACTAGTTCGGAACTGTGCTTAGCCGAACAGTCTTCAGGATCGTTCGGAACTCTTAACCTTTCATAGTTTTTACGTGATATTTGCATAATTTTTATATGATATTGATGTACACAGTTACTCCTACTTAGTTGTTTTTTCGGTCATAGTTTTTTGTTAATCGTTATTTTTTAAAGTGGGATATGTGAACGATATATCCCTTAACTATCTGACAAAAATACCTGCATTTGAACGGTACATATCTGTGATTGACCCAACAACTCATTGTCTATTAAATTTTTGTTAAGTGAAATATATTATAAAATCATCTTATTTCAATCGGTTTTTTTATTTTTTTTTTAAATTTTATAAAACCTATATCCTTGAATGCCTCATTATCATCAGACGAAAGTATGACCGAACAGCGCCCATCTGTGCAAGGACAGAAGCTCCTTCATATCTTTTCATTTTATACATATTTCTGTTTTTTTTAAGTCATGTTTATGGACATCTATCACATTTTGAGGTGACATTGGAGTATTAATCCGAGCTCTGGTGATTCACATAGATGCCTAAGTACCTACCATCTATTTCATCAGTTCTGGCTGGAAAAATAACCTACTGCAATGGTCAATTTTTTCCGCCTGTTTTATTTTATTCCATCACATGAAATGTCTTGAAGAAAGCTTCCTAAAACAGGTCAATCGTTATAGGATGGTAGAAAGAGGCGAAAACAGGGGTGAAGGAAAGCTGAATGACATCACCCCTGCCGGGAATTTTGAGCTGAAAATTTAAAAACGACATGTTTTTAGGAGCACAGAATCATAGATTTATAGATTAAGAAATTTTACTTAGATGAACAAAATTTTATGATTTAGGTGAAAAATAAATTTTTGATCGACACATGAATGAAACCCATTAGCGAATTTTCCAAAAACGGCACTTGCTCCAAGTTTTCAAAATAAAATTCTTCATGGAAATCTATGGAAAAATTATGCTTCTGAAACATTTATTCTAAATTATTCGAGCACATTCAGGGATCTTCTGTGCCCCACAATTAGGACAACTCGGGGCTTTATCAACTTATCAGATAACTCGAATTCATCAGAGGTAAAGATATGAGGTACTCAATAGCTGTAAGAAATTAGGTGTTTCCGATGAACAAACTACGTTCTTATATAGAATTACTTTATTGAGTACGTACCATTTTCAATTCAAATCGGTGGCATAGGGCCGTACATCGCTCACAAGTATTCAGAACATCGGTCACAAAACTACGAGACCTTCTCGAACGATCAAGTTTGTCCCCCACCCAACTCCGTTCAACGCGGAGCAGCTCATGAGTCACAAATGAAAAGTCACATTTACGTTTCTAAACTGCTATGTGATCGTGTTATGACCACCAAACTATACACTTCATTCTGATTCTGATTGTAATCTGCATTTTCACTAAGGGATTGACAACTTGATGTTATGTATTTTTGAGATGCGAGACCACCAAACTATACACTTCATTCTGACCTACATAGAATTAAAGAACTCACAGCTCTTCTTGTAGGGAACGGTTCCAAGTAGTTGCCGGGGTGGGGGACAAACTTGATCGTTCGAGAAGGTCTCGTCACAAAACTATTCAAAACAAATCGACGTAGTCAAACCGATGGAGTTGTCATCAATACCGCGGGGGAGCATTGTTCATTACAATAGCTGGTGTAAAATAACTAAAATGTAAAATGTAAAAAGGTTTGATCAAGTATAACTAGGTATCTGACTTCGTAGGAATACCAAAGAAAAGGAGGAGAGAAAAGATAAGATGATAAGCGGGGTAGATCGGGGATTACACAACTGCGCATGTGCGAACTGTCAGTTCTGAAAAAATTCCAGAACTGGTAGAACTAATTCCAAACGGTAATGAACGCCTAGAAACTAAGCGTTTCGAACGTCACTGAACCAACTGGGGATCTGAATTGTCGAATGTTTGGATTATTCTAACTTAAATCACAGACAACTTGAAAATTTTTCATATCTACCCCATAGGGGTGTTTTAGGGGAGGAGGGGGGGATGAAATCTGACCCACAACGGAGGGGGCCACTGGGTGGGAGAGTTGAAGCGTTTCGAACACCACTTAACCAACTGTGGATTTGAATTGTCGAATATGTTTGGATTACTCTAATTCAAGTCAAAGACTACTTTTTTCAAAATTTTTGATGCAACCAGGGAACCCAATCTTCCGTGCAAAAATGAAAATTTGAATTTGCACAAAGATAGCAGAGTGAGGTAGGACTGAATAAACCCTAGTGCTTCATTTCTAAAATACGACTGAAAATTTATTGATGAGGTTGATGGACAATATCTCACTTAGGTAGTAAAACCTAAACGGGCCCGTATTTATATATATATATGTAATAAAATAAAATAATTTCTTCAATAGTCCTTAAATTATGGTTTCCTTTTATATATAAACACGAATCAAACTTGAAAATATATTGTTCAAATCTGGCCTGAATGAAGGGTAGTCGATGGTAAGATGGCTTCCTCAATCAGTCGAGCTTCCAGACAAAGGCGAGTAAAGGGGCGGTTGAAGGGGGCGTCCTGGACGATCTCGTTGTTTCCCAAAGGACTGGATACGAGCGAAGTTTTACCAAGACGAGATATTGACTGGACTATCCCAAAATATGCTGCCCTTTTTGTCCTAGAAAAGAAATACACGTTGTGCTGAGTGGTGGAACTAGAACAAAGGGATGTCGGGGACGAGGAGAGATAGAGGTATCATGGCATTGTAGATGAGGCTTACCAGAAGAATCGGCGAACTGAAGAAGAATTGCGGTGACTTCGAGGGATACTGGGACCCAGGAAGCTTTCTGGAATCGACCGAAAAGGTTCGAAACTGCGAGGACTTGATTGCAGTCCAAGTTGAGGAGGAAAAAATACGCAAAATGCGAATAACGGCGTGATGCAGTCAAGAGGCGCTGGTATCTGCACGGCTACTGGGCTTCAGTGTTCGTTGGAAGCCTGACCCCTCTCTCTCTCGTCCTTTTCCAGCGACGTCGACGGCAATAACGGTGAGGCGAAGAGCAGCGATAAGCACGGCAAGTCCAACGGGCGTGTTTGTATGTGAGAAGGAAGCTCGAAGAGATTAAACGTTAAAATAAATTATTACTTCCTGATGGATTTGTTCGGCTCGAACATCCTGCCCACCAAATTTGGGCTGACTCAAATTTCAGATCAGGTTGGTAATGAAAGGAGAGATGATAGAAAGCAAAGGAAAATAAGGCAAGGGCCAGGAGCTTGCTGAAGATTTTGGCTGCTTGTAGAGATCCTGACATATCGCAATGTAAGAAGGCAGCAATTGAGACTCAGGTCAGTCTGAGTAAAGCTTTGGGTAAGATGGCAAAGACAGGTGTGGAAGGGGTACGAGGTTAGCGACATGCCTGCGTAATGTCGAATTACCACGCTGAATTGTCACTACTCTGACAACACCATCATCCCCTGGATGGACGGCAGTGATTCGGGCCAATTTCCAATGTAGTGGCGGTGAAGGCTCCTTGATTAGAACCAGGTCTCCTACCTCCAGATTTGGTTTGGTTTTAATCCATTTCGGACGGCGCTGCAGGGTCACAAGGTACTCTGAGCTCCAGCGCTCCCAGAATCTTTGTGTCATCTTTGAAACGAATTGCCATCTGGACAGAATGTGTTCTCTCACATCTAGCAAAGAGGGTTCTGGGGCGACAATGAGTGGTCTGCCCACCAAGAAGTGGCCAGGTGAGAGGTAGTTGTTCTCATTAGGGTCTGTGGACAATGGGCACAGCGGACGTGAATTTAGAACTGCCTCTATCTTGGCAAACCACGTAGAAATTTCCTCATATGTGAGATTGGCACCAGATGCAATCAAACGCATATGCCTTTTCACCGACTTCACCCCAGCCTCCCATATTCCTCCCATGTGTGGGGATTGTGGAGGGTTGAAGTGCCAATTAATCTTAGTTTCAATGGCATAATTGAGTAGATGCTGTTTAGTCTCTCTGGAGGAAAACCAACGGTACAATTCCTTCAAATAACTGGCAGCACCAAGAAAGTTACTCCCGTTGTCAGTGTATACATCTGAGGGAATTCCCCTGCGAGATGTGAATCGTGTGAAGGAGGCGAGAAATGCCTCAGTGGTGAGCCTGGTCACGGCTTCCAAGTGAAGGGCCTTGGTGGCCATGCAGACAAATAGGCAGAGGTAAACCTTACCTATAGCTGCATTCCGCCTGTTGGACTCCTTAAGCGGAAAGGGCCCAGCAAAGTCAATTCCTACATGCTGAAATACCTGTCCTCCATTGACTCTATAACTGGGGAGGTTGCCCATGAGTGGAGTAACTGGTGCCGCTCTCGATTTGTAGCAGCGATTGCACTTAAATCCTCTTAGACGTATCAGGCGGCGAAGATTTGGTATCCAATATGTCTTTTGAATAACAGCTTGAAGAGTCGTTGGACCAGGATGTAGGTATATGCGATGATGGTGGTCTACCAAAAGAACAGCGAAATGTGCATGTGATGGAATAAGGAATGGGTGCTTCCGAGACTCTGAAAGGAATGCATGCGCCAATCTTCCACCAACTCGCCAAAATCCTTCACTGTCCACTGTAGGATGGAGATCCTTGTACTTCTCCTGGATCTGCTTTTGGTCATGAAAATAATATGCTTGAGTAGCCTTTATGCACATCAGCAAGCCTTGTTCGACTTCAGCCCGGGTGAGAGGTCCCAAGAATCTATCATCCTTTTTAATTTTAAGATTTGATAGCCAACGTTGAAGCCATGCAGCAGACTTGATTAGTAACATGTAGGACGAAAATCTGGAGATCCATCTGATCAAGTGGTCAGATGGCACAGTGGAAATGAGAGTTGTTGAATTCAAAGCCTTCATCTCGGGTACATCTGAAGGGAGGTCAGGGTTGGAGCACGGCCATTGTGCCGTGGGCAATGACAGCCATGTTGGTCCTAACCACCAAAGTTTATGATTTAGAAGCTGGGATGGAAGGACACCTCTAGAACCAGCGTCAGCCGGATTCTCTTCTGAAACAACATGGCGCCAGGATGCGGGTGTGGTAAGTTCTTGAATCTTAGCTACCCGGTTGGCAGCGAAAACTTTCAACTTATGTGCTGGGGAATTGATCCATGCTAACGCAATGGTGCTGTCTGTGAAAAAGATGGGTGGTTTTTCAGCAAGAAAGGTAAGTTGTATGTTAGGCTGTACTACGCTGAAAAGTTCTGCTAAGAGGAGTGCTCCTGCAAGTTCCAATCGAGGAATCGATTGTATCTTAGTTGGAGCCAGCTTTGACTTTGCAGAAATCAATGAGATGCAGCAACGAGACTGAGTAGTGACTCTTAAGTAGAGTACAGCTGCATAACCTCTTGTACTTGCGTCAGCGAATCCCACTATCCTGAAGGAGATTGCATCATTTGGCAGAAAACATCGAGGAATACGAAGTTCTGAAAGTCTAGGTAATTCTGAAATGAGATTCTTCCAAGAATTATTGACGACATGTGTGATATCTTGGTCCCAGCCAACTTTGGCAATCCATAAATCCTGTATAAACGTCTTCATGAGGAAAGTGGTTGGAGTAATGAATCCAAGAGGGTCATATAGACGTGCTAGTGTTGAAAGGACCCCTCTCTTGGTGTGGTTGGCATTGGGCTCTCCTGTTGAGAAGGAGAATGCGTCTAAGCGAGGGTCCCACTGGAGACCAAGCACCTTTACCCATTCTTCATCTGGTGATGAGAGGTCAACTGGATTTTCAAAAGATGGTGTTTTGAACATCTCAACCAAATCTGTTGAGTTGCTGCTCCATTTCCCAAGTTGAAAACCACCACATTGAAGTAGGTTGATGAGTTGATCCCGGAGAGCAGCGGTTTCAGTGAGCGTAGATGCTCCTGTAAGGAAGTCATCAACATAAGAGTCTCTGATCAATGCTTCCTTAGCTAGTGGGAAGTCCTCTCCATGATCTAGAGCAAGCTGTTTGAGCACTCGCTGAGCTAGGAATGGCGCACAGACAAGTCCATAACTGACTGTATTAAGCTCAAACCGCTTAATAGGCTCATTTTGATCGAAACGCCAATAAATTTGCATGTATTGGCGGTCAGCTGGGTCAATCTCAATCATTCGAAACATTTTAACGATGTCAGTAGAGAAGGCGTAACGGTGGTGTCTGAAACGAAGAATGATGCCTTTGATATCATTCTGAAGCTTTGGTCCCCTCATGAGGTGGTCATTGAGTGACCCATTAGGAGCCTGTGCACTTGCATCAAAGACAACCTTTAGTTTTAGGTCATCAGGACCTTCCTTGGTTATACAATGGTGAGGAATCAGATACTTGGCAGGGGAGGTAGCAGCAGACATGTGATGGAGGTCCAAGTACTCAGTCATGAAGCTGTGGTACTTTTGCTTGATATCTGAGTTATTTTCAAATTTCCTTTCCAGACTGTGGAAGCGGCGAAGAACAGCTGATGAGGCATCTCCGAGTTGAGGTTCTTCTGAACGGAAAGGCAGCCTTACAACATAACGGCCATTTGGTAGCCTATAATGAGTTTGGACAAAGTGATCCTCACATTCCAAATCCTCAGGGCATAATGGGGTTGAGATTGGAGTTGGCTGATCCAATTCCCAAAACCGTTCTAGTTGAAAGGATAGAGTGTCTGAATTGTCAATCATAAGGAGTGAAGTTGTGTTTGAAGTGATTGGTATACCTACTCTTCCCATGACGACAAAGCCAAAGATGGAGGACATGAGATCTGGGCCCTCAGATGTAATCTCCTTGACTGATCCTGTCCATATCCTGGTAAACAAATCTAAGCCCAGAAGAAAGTCCACCGGTCCTGGTCTCCAAAAGGAAGGATCGGCAAGGACGAAGCTCTTACACTTGTCAATTACTGCAGCAGGAAGCATCGTGTGGGGCAGGTAGGAAGTTATGGTATTTACAACAATGGCCTCAGTCTCTAGTTGTATTCCATCAGTTCTTTGTGGCTGAATGGTACAATGGACCTTTCCCAAGGCACCATCAAATAAGGTTTGACCTATTCCTGAAATCATATGATTAGTTTTACTCATCTTAAGCCCGAGTCGTTTCAGGCATCTATTGGTAATGAAACTATTTTGGCTCCCACAATCGAGAACCAATCTAATTGTCTGAAGCCTTCCCCAACCATCATATATATTCGCCAGTGCAGTTCCTAAAACTGTTTGCGTCTGTGAGTGATTAGAGGCTGAGAGGTTTGTTGTCACAGGAATAGATGATGGACTGCTCTGGATCGGGGTAGGCGAAGACTGGTAAGAATGCAAAGCTGAATGGTGGCGCTCTTTGCAGATCCGACAGCACCATTTAGAGGGGCAATTTTGAACCTTATGCTTTGATGACAGACAGTTCAGGCAACCATTCCAGCCCTGCAGGAGAGTCTGACGTTGTAGTGGAGTAGCGTCAACGAATCGGGGACAGGATGAAACGCTGTGAGCACCGTTGTTACACAGGGTACAGTCCTGAGTGTCTGCATTCAATGCCTTAGAGGCGGATGTCACGTGTATCTTATTTTTAGGACTATGGAAATTCTTGGATTTTCCGGGTTTGTCAGTTACCACGAGCGACATTTTTGTTTGATCCTTTGGGAAAGGTGGTCGCAAGAACTTCTGCTGTTTGTTGGAAGTTTGGTTATGTGACGAAGTATCAGCTAGGGGGTTCACATTACTAGAAAGTTGGAGAGACAGAATTCTGTCTCGTACGAACCTAAGTAGTGAATCAAATGTGGGGAATGTGTCCTTTCTTTGGCCGGTTTCAAACAATTCTCGAGTGTGTGTGTCGAGGCATCGGTTAGCCAAATAGAATAGCACAAACTCGCTCTCATCCCTTATTTCTAGCGCCTTGAATGCTGCAATATTGTCGCAGACCGAGGATAGAAATTTATTCAAGGATTCTGAGGTCCCTTTCGAATGAAGAGGTTTGAAGTTGAGCATTTGCTCAAGGTAAGCTGAGGCCAACATACGTTTATTGTCATATGTATCAAGTATGGCTTGCCAGGCCAATGCATAATTTGTCTCTTCAATTTTGAAGGATGCAATGGTGGCAAGAGCGGGTCCTACAAGGGAGGCTCTTAGGTACTGGAATTTGTCTATGACAGGTATATTTTCTAAATGTACCATTGAGACGTATGAGTCTCGAAATTTAGCCCAGTTAATGAGTTGGCCATCAAATATAGGGAGATTGAGACGAGGGAGTGTTTTTGAGGGTTTTGACTCAGCATAAGTGAGATTAGAAGCTTCACCACCTCGGCATTTCAAAAGGTCTTCGGTTTTAAGGGTTTCTATTTGCCCCGCCGCGGTATAGTAATTGGATCGAATTTTTCCCTTTTCCTTTTTGTCTGCTTCTGTCGGAAATTCTGAACCCTTCCCATTTTCAGCATAAAGTTGACCAAGTTCTACCCATGCAGCCTCATATAGTTTGTAGAATTCGTCTAAATTCGAAGACATACCCTTCATGTTGGACTTAACGCTACTTGAGAGTGCGGCAGGGTCTGAAAGTTTTTTACTATAAGTATAAATGAACTCAACTTCATCGTAAGCTGAAGACAGACGACAACGAATTTTGGCGACCTTCGTATCAAACTCAGATTGGAGATCTCCCTCATTAGGCATGATTAGAGTGAAAATCGGGATTGGTTACGAAGGGGGAATTACAGGAAATGTAGGAAAACTAGTTAGGTATTAAGGATTGATCTGATTACAAACAACTAGTAGCCAGGAAAATATTGACCCTCAAAATAATACCTTGCAAATAGCTAAGACTGAGCAACTATGTAGGTAGGTACACTGAAAACGAATTGACACGACAACATGACACCACATAGAAATATCAATAAAATATATGAAATGAATTATTAAGTAACAGCTATACGTGCAATTACCATAATTATAGTTACTATCAATAAATATCATCAAGTGGGTATCATATATCAAACATAATTAACGAAATTATAATATGTGGAATAAATTTTGTTAAACTGAGCAAAATTGAAAATTTAAATGAACTGAAATAAATTCTCAACTTATGATTTGATGAAACAGTGGAAGACTTGTTAATTGGTCGAGCTACAAACAATTAAATAATTTGTAACCACGCTCTGCTACCAATAAAAATGATGCAACCAGGGAACCCAATCTTCCGTGCAAAAATGAAAATTTGAATTTGCACAAAGATAGCAGAGTGAGGTAGGACTGAATAAACCCTAGTGCTTCATTTCTAAAATACGACTGAAAATTTATTGATGAGGTTGATGGACAATATCTCACTTAGGTAGTAAAACCTAAACGGGCCCGTATTTATATATATATATATATATATATATATATATATATATATATATGTAATAAAATAAAATAATTTCTTCAATAGTCCTTAAATTATGGTTTCCTTTTATATATAAACACGAATCAAACTTGAAAATATATTGTTCAAATCTGGCCTGAATGAAGGGTAATCGATGGTAAGATGGCTTCCTCAATCAGTCGAGCTTCCAGACAAAGGCGAGTAAAGGGGCGGTTGAAGGGGGCGTCCTGGACGATCTCGTTGTTTCCCAAAGGAGTGGATACGAGCGAAGTTTTACCAAGACGAGATATTGACTGGACTATCCCAAAATATGCTGCCCTTTTTGTCCTAGAAAAGAAATACACGTTGTGCTGAGTGGTGGAACTAGAACAAAGGGATGTCGGGGACGAGGAGAGATAGAGGTATCATGGCATTGTAGATGAGGCTTACCAGAAGAATCGGCGAACTGAAGAAGAATTGCGGTGACTTCGAGGGATACTGGGACCCAGGAAGCTTTCTGGAATCGACCGAAAAGGTTCGAAACTGCGAGGACTTGATTGCAGTCCAAGTTGAGGAGGAAAAAATACGCAAAATGCGAATAACGGCGTGATGCAGTCAAGAGGCGCTGGTATCTGCACGGCTACTGGGCTTCAGTGTTCGTTGGAAGCCTGACCCCTCTCTCTCTCGTCCTTTTCCAGCGTTGTCGACGGTGAGGCGAAGAGCAGCGATAAGCATGGCAAGTCCAACGGGCGTGTTTGTATGTGAGAAGGAAGCTCGAAGAGATTAAACGTTAAAATAAATTATTACTTCCTGATGGATTTGTTCGGCTCGAACAGTCCTATAGGGGGTGTTTCAGGGGAGGAGGAGGGCGATTTGGTATCTTTGTCATCACTGAAAAAACTGGGGTTTTGATTGTCAAATATGTTTGGATTACTACCTATAATTCAAGTCAAAGACCACTTTTTTCATATTTTTCAAATCTGACCCACAATGGGGAGTTAAAGCGTTCCAGACGTCACTGAACCAACTGGGGATCTGAGTTGTCGAATGTGTTTGGAACTTGAAATATTTCAAATCTACCCCATAGCGGGTGTTCTTTTAGGGAAATCTGACCCACAATGGCGGGGGATGGGGAGTTAAGGCGTTCCAAACATCACTGAACCAACTGGGGATCCGAGTTGTCGAATATGCTTGGATTATTCTAATTTAAATCAAAGGCAACTTGCAATTTTTCATATCTACCCCATAGCGGGTGTTGTTTTAGGGGAGGAGGTGGAGGGGGGATGGGGTATCTTTGTCATCGCTGAAAAAACAGGGGTTTGGATTACTCAAATTCAAGTCAAAGACTACTTTTTTCAAATTTTTCAAATCTGACCCACAATGGAGGGGGATGGGGAGTTAGATCGTTTCAAACGTCACTGAACCAACTGGGGATCTGAGTTGTCGAATATGCTTGGATTATTCTTATTTAAATCAAAGGCAACTTGAAATTTTTCAAATCTGTCCTATGGGGGGTGTTTTAGGGGAGGAGGAGGGGGATTTGGTATCTTTGTCATCACTGAAAAAACTGGGGTTTGGATTACTCAAATTCAAGTCAAAGACTACCTATGTGTATGTGGTGTTTCAGGGGAGGAGGAATGGGATTTGGTATCTTTGTCATCACTGATAAAACTGGGGTGTTAAAGCGTTTCAAACGTCACTGGACCAACTGGGGATCTGAGTTGTTGAATATGTTTGGATTATTCTTATTAAAATCAAAGGCAACTTGAAATTTTTCAAATCTACCCCTTAGGGTGTATTTCAGGGCAGGAGGTGGGGGGGTATCTTTGTCATCACTGAAAAAACTGGTGATTTGATTGTCGAATATTATGTTTGGATTACTCTAATTCAAGTCAAAGACCACTTTTTTCAAATCTGACCCAAAATTGTGGGGGGGGGGGGGGGGCTTGCGTATATTCAAGTCAACCTGTGCAGCGCACGGGGAACCAACTAGTAAATGATAATTCTGTTGGTTCTGCTCATCGACACAATCGAAACTTCTGGTTTGTTATAAGACCCCGACAACCCCCCCCCCCCCCACTCTCCTTTCAGTTTCCCAGGTCTTTTGTTCACTTTTGGCTCCATTCACCCGAGTTTGACTTTTACCGAGTTCCTTTTCAAGTCGGAATCAATCGGCGGTTTTCGGCCCGTTGTTCTTTATCAGTTGCGAATTTCTATCGGCCGGACCTCCGCGGACTTTAACGATGGGCCTTTTCTCCGCCATTGTCCGACGTTGCGTAGCTTTTTTTTCCCCTGTCGTCCAATTTTTGGATGGTCATCCATTCAACTGCCATGAATTACCTACAATACAACCATTACTCATTAGTTCAACGTGTTACCATCATTATTGTACTAAAGTATTATGTTCGCTTCATTTATTATCCCTCCAAAAAGATGCTACGCGTACAAAAGACGCCAAGCTTCAAAACACATGATATTATCCGATTGGGGCCAAGCCAAATAGTCAGAATCTATTTGACAGCGTTTGGGAGTGATACGCTTCTTCAACGGCTAGGCCGATTGTCGCCTATCGCACAACCGTTGTAGTACCTAAGTGAAGACTCTACAGTAGGTGTACAACAGGCGTAATAATACAAATAATAGGTTCACAACGTAATCCAATGTATATAACAAGGTACGTAGCCGCAGGAAATGTAATTGCACCTAGACCGAGATTAACGTTGTCAACTCACAATCCAAAATTCATTATTTACATTATCCACAGAGCGCTAGAGGGCCATATGAAAAATAATCAAAGATTCACAAGACAAAACTACAAGAAACATTTTTTAACCTGGCTTGTAGAAAAGGGGGAAGCGGGATGTGAAACTGTTTTAAGCAGTATTTATGTACAATGATTATTTTAGAAAATATCTTCTCTTAAAATTATAAGAACATTATACGCAAAACATTATATTTTTACGTACCATTGTATCATAGAGTAAGCAGATTGCAAGACCTTCCCCAACAACACGGGCCAAGCCTATCGTTGGGAAAGAAATCGAAAGTGAGTAGCTTAAGTTGTTCAATTTGTACCATATTTATAAAATGCATTTGTATGATTAAATAAATAAATGAATCATGGCTGGAAACTCTCAATCTCCGCGTGGAGCGCTGGCTCCGTTCAGTTACAAATCGTAGAGTTATATGCTTTTTTTATATATAATTTTTTTGAATACGGGGCAAGCCCAATTAACAACAGCATAATTACAAATGAGCGGTTCAGAATTTACTAGTCAAAATGAAAATATAAAATAACAAACGAGAAAAAAATTGAATCAGCAAGAGAGATTTAGTGTATAATACCAAAACAATACCGGGGACGTAATAATAAGAGAGGAGAACTTAAGGAGTTCGTGAAAAAATCACAATCTGGATGAATGTTCAGAAGGAGATTCGCAGAGCGAGGGATGCGGTGCAAAGGACGATTTTGTAGATGGTTTGTTGAGAAAACTGAATGTGGGAGATTGTTGACTGACGATTGGAGATAAATGGATGAAGATAAACTGGAAAATAACCCTTTTGCAAATCGAAATAACCCTCCTTGAGCAATGCGCGAAAACCGTTGAAGGGCAAATTAATTGGAGTACGGGTTTAACTGGCATTCCTTTTTCATGAATTTCTACCCCAGTATTCCTTCTCACTGTGATCTTTAAGTAATTTCATATCCTTCTATTTGTTGGCGATAATCTTTGTCGAGATTTCTCCGTTGTTGAAGTGAACATTAGTTTTTCGAGTGTCAACTACTATTTAACTATAATAATTAGATATAAGCGAGTCGGATTTGTGCAGTAGCAGCAGCAATGAGAGTGACCTTTTTTTCGGGACTCATTGATCAACCTACTTTCGGAACTCTATAATCTGTGGCTGCAGGGTAAAGGGGGTTATACGCAAAAAGCTGATTTTTGGGAAATCGAAACTGAAAATTTGCCTGAGTCCCCAGAATTTTGGATGAAATTCTAATTTTTTTGGTGGGATTTGTTCTTTAGTACATAGGGAAAGTACTGCAGTATTTTCATATTATTATTCCATATATTATCATAGTTACCTATGCATACTTTCATCAGATAAGGTTGCACTTGACTCCTTTTACGCTATAGGTTTGGAAGAAAACTCCTTTTCAATTAAAAACACTACGAAGAATGAGTAATTAATAAAGCTAAAACTTTTATTGTTATTACTGTAGCGAACATACCTGTAACAGGAAACTGAAAAATGTAAAATAATGAGAACAGTGTAGATACAAAAAAGGTAGATACAAATTTGTTTGAATGGTACGTTCAATCTACCTCATCGCTGGTATCATCGAGTGTGTTCGTGGATGACTGAGACATCGGAATGTCCCTGTAGAATTTATGGTAGACTGGTGATATAAAAGGGAGTAGGTCCACCAAATCCTTCTTTTTCTCCAATGATATTGGCTTTCGTTGCGAGGCATCTCTAACACATTAAATGGCATTTTCTTCCCTGTACCTCTAATGAGTATTGCACAGTCATGAGGATGTTCAATCGGCTATTCGTTCTTCTCCTTCTTCTTCTCGATGAGGCTGTGGGGTGTATCACATTCCATGTGCGTATGCCCTGGTATTAAGAATTTGTGATTGATTTGGTCCAGTGACGGAGACTGGTCTAAAGCCACCCAGCACATCGCTGCTACAAGACTATTCTTATTCTGACCAGGGCAACAGTCTGAATACATGGTCACGGTCTTGACTTCACGTGGTAGCATTTTGGTAAAATACTCCAACAAGCACGAAGCTACTTCGTTAGCTCCTCTACCAGCCATTGCCTCATGCCATAAATAACAGTATGTCTGCCCATCATCACTGTCATAAACAGTCAAGTTGTAGGTCCATAAAGAACGTTTATAGAAAGAGATTGAATTTTTCAAATTGGGAGTGGGCAGACATTGTTGGAGGTCAAATGTGAAAGTCTTTTTAGAAGTGACATTTTTTGACAGTTGTTTGTCGTTGGTTTTACTTACATAAGCTTCATCAGCTACACGGTGATGATTTCTAAAGTTAATTGGATAGCAGGTTTCTCATCGTCGGGTGCTACTTTAATTTGCATTGTGAGTTTGTCACACGTTGCACAAGTTTAGTATCGATTTTGGGTTTCTTAATGCTAAGTTTCAGGCTATGAAATTCATCACAGAAGACTCGATAGGAAACCGTTTTATTTCCTTTTGCTATTGATACACGCACATACTCTCATACAATGATATTCTCGTATGATGAGGTGCCAAGTACTTCTTCTTTGAATCCCTTCGCGAGTATTGGTTTTCATAAGTCGGGATCTCGTTCAAGAAATCCCTCACTATTTGCCGTAATTTGGCAGCATCAGTACACTTTGTATGAGAACCCCTAGGATCAAGCTCTACGATTCCAGACTGCGATACCTTCTTCTTCTTTACTACGTTCTTTATAAATTTTGGAGTTTCTCCAAATATCTTCATGAAACAAGATTTACACACTTTTGAATGTTTCCCGTCAATATAGACACGATAATGAACAGTAACTTGCTTTGATTGATTAGCCCCAGTTCTTCTCACCGGATCAGAAAATTCAAGAAGACTGCTAATGTAAGCTAATCTTCTGTCACTATCCCCCATTCCCCAGTATTCTTCAATCAAGTTCATTCTAACGCTATATCTGACTGTGTTATGTGCACATGACTCCCTTGCACTATGGCTAAATATTAGTGCCAATGGTGTTATGTGCACATGACTCACTTTACACTTTAGCAACTGAATTGTGTACACATAACGCCAAATACCCAACTGAATAGCTTCCCGTGTAATTACCGCAGCACTTAGCGATCTATACCCAATTGTCGAGGAGAAATTTTTCTATCTACCAGTCAAATATCTCATTTTTCAAAATTCTTTACCCTGCAGCCACAGATATATTGATTGACCTCTTTGCCTACCAACCTCATTTTTTGTTGGAAAATTTTGATATATATTTGGTTGGAAAATTGATAATTTTTAATTATTATTATTACACCTACTTTGTCGTATTCAATGTATTCAGTTTCTTTTTTTTTGCCCTTCAACGATTTTTGCGCATTGCTTAAGGAGGGTTATTTTGATTCGTAAAAGGGTTATTTTGATTTGTAAAAGGGTTATTTTGATTTGTAAAAATTTTAATTTGACTTGTAAAAAGGTTAATTTGACTTGTAAATGCTATATCTTCAGCAGTGAAGGGTAGTCGACGTCATCCGAAGGAATCCCGAGCTTAAAGGCCACAACGCAGAAACTTGTTTTGCACTCTCTCCAGCTGATATACCTATGAACAGCGTAAAGCTGGGACCAAACTGACGACGACGCATACTCCAGCCTGGGTAGAACAAGAGCCTTGTAGAACATGACTGGCTCCCACACTGTCGAACTCGCGGTTGTGACTTTTCAGGAAGCCTAGTGAAAGCATCGCACTACTAGCAACTATACTTATATGCTTTGATTAAGTTGGCTATCGAATCTCACCCCGTATCTTCGTATCTTGATGTCCCAAAGAGTCCCGCTATGAAATTTCAACTCCCTAGGGTGAACGAGAGAATTTAATTCACTCAACTGATCAGGACTTGGTCGTTGCGGCTCAGAACCCCAAAAGGCACTTCGTCAGATCAAATGCAGCCTATGTTTCAAATTCCATTAACATTGGCTGAGGAGAACTGGTAGAAGTGGAAGGGCAAAAAAAAGAGGTGAGACGATAAAAAAAAAGAAGAAAGTCCGAAAACATGAATTTTGACGCCTAGTTATTGCATTCATAAATATAGCATTGTTCTACTGCCCCGTACTAGTATAATAGAGAGTTTTTGGCGACTTCAACTTTACGTCACCCGTTACCGTAGTCTTGAGGGAGCAAATGAAGATGCTAACCCAAATGGAACCGGGAGAACGGTTGCCTTAATTTTGATGTCACGTTAACGGTGGTTGGGCAACGCGATATTTCCCCCTAGCTGTCTTGTTATCTACTGGTTGACTAATCAACTTCTTCATTTCGATATGAAACGCCAATTTTCAATCCTGAATTCGAATTCCATGTTAGTTTCAGTACAAATACAGGCTAATTTCTCGTTTTTAGTTTTCAATTCGTAAACAGGGGATGGATCTAACGCAAAGATGGTAAGCCTAAAGTGTGGAACACCGCGGTTTAGTTGCACTTATAGGTCATTAGTCGTTACGAACTTCACATTGTTGGGTTTTCCGTTGGGTAAATTATCAACAAGTATAAACAAGTTTTTATCTCAATGACAATAAACCAGGATTTTACCTGACACAATCATCAGTGGAGGCAGCACTTCACACAATGCTCACGAGAAAACAGCTGAAGGATCAGACAAACTAAGAACAATACTGCAAAGAAGTAATGTCTTGAAACTCAGATTTGTCATTTAAAATTTGTGAAATAATAATAAAAACAAGGCTCTAATCGACCAAATAGACCCTGTGTGCAAAAGAACGGATTTTTTTCGATCGAGTTGACGGCTAGTAAAGCGAGACGGCGGAGGCGGACTTCAGATGGCACATTCGGTTTCTACTCGACTTGAAACGAAAAATAACCAAGTTTGAGGGGTGTTCAAGAAACCTACCCGCTACATCAACATAATTAGTAGGTACTGATGAGAAATTTAAAGAACACATCCTGAGGGAAACTTGCTAAAAAGTCAAAGATGGCAAATTATGTTTGACGAAATTCAAAGTAGTTTAGGTATGCTTGAACAGAATAAAATCGACTAAGAAAGAATGTAAAGACGAAACGCTTGCATACGAGTCTGCAACACATTGGAACATTTCATGTCTTCAGTTGCAGACGCGTAGGTATGTGTAGCAGACTCGTATGCAATCAGAAATTAACAAGCGGTTGCAATCATGTTCACAATATCAATTATTGAGAATGATCACCTGTGTGTAAACAATAATTCAAATAACCATGCTCATAACTGTGATTGTTGGCCACGCACTTCGCAGTAGTTAACATAATATGATTGGATAAATCGAGAGCTTTCGAACGAATGGTAAACGAATTTTGTGGGATGAAAAACGACGAAGTACCATTTCCCTAGCAACGTCTCGGTTGTAAGCGGAAATCATCAGAAATTGAGCATATTTCGTTACGTAACGTAACGTGACATAACGAAAATTTGGTTGTGTGCAAAGACATGAAATGTCAAAAACTATCATTATTTACTTCACCAGTATTCGATTAATTTTGAGGTGACCAGTAGTGTTACATTTACAGGAAGGTTAGGCTGGTGTCGTGTGCCTTTAGGTCCCCAAACGGGTGACGTTAAATGAGCCATTCTAACGTGCGACGTTGCTAACGTCCCCTCAAGGTCACGTACTCTTGGGTACGTTAGGGTGACGTTAAGGGTATGTTAGTGGTTCCCAAAAACTCTCTATTAACTTAATCATGTAACCTATCTTGTTCATACACTAATCAATGAATACACGCATAATTCGCACCGCAATAAATTATTATTCTAACATGAACTATACAAAATGGTCAATAGAGAGTTTTTGTTCTTCCCGTAAGATTTTCTCCCGTTGACGTGTAGAGCAGCGTCTAGAGCAAGCAGCTGGAGATGCTAGCTCTTCACGTGATTTTTACGCGTATTTCTACACGTATACGTGAAAAACCAAACGCTAACGTCACGTTAACGTCTCTATAAGTGTTTCAGAAGCTGTTTTGTATTGTTTTCGTACAACCTATTCTTATTTAAATAATTAATTGCTTTATAATTATTTATAAATACATAATTATTATAAATACATTTATTGCTTAGGTACCTTAAATGGCTGAATTTTGTAGCGGAGCACTTCACTATAACCTCTCGACTTGTTGACCAACCAACGTGTTGTTGGCAACCACACAGTAGTTACCTTTGCTGATAACTGCGTAACTGCGGTTACCTTGGTCACACTGATTACCGGCAACTGTTGTTACCTTTGCGTCAGGCTATGATGACTACCCGTAGGGCGAAATTCCAACGAATGCATTTTCCCGTGCACGTGTAGATAGGCCTTTTTCCCGTACACGCGTAGTTCTACACGTTGACGTGAAGATTCGCGCGTGCGCAGTTGGTATCTCTTAAGTTGGTAAGTCTTTTCACGTACACGGGTAGAAAATTACGGGAAGAACAAAAACTCTCTAATATTACAAGAATGGTGAGTTTCCCGTTACCAAGTACACAAACAGGGTTATTAGTTACTAGAGACGTGATTAGTATTAGGTAGATCCTTGAAGCATTTACCTATCAAGTCTCCCCCCTTAGTCCGCAAATTCTTAATTGATCCACAAGTCCCCGTAAAACGTTTCCGTTCATTATAACTTCGTAGTGCAGCTTTCCTAATTTTGCCCTAAGTACTCCTTGGAACCACGTGTTCCCTTTTGGATGGTAACCCCTGACCATTACCACTTCTCCTTTTTGAAACGTTCTTACGTTCTCGTTGTTTCCTTGACGCGTGTTTTTGGGTTCCTGGTCTTTGAACAGCAAGTCTAATCCCATCCTCGTCGCCATTATCGTATCTTGTTCATACACTAATCAATGAATAGACGCATAATTCGCACCGTAATAAATTATTATTATTCTAACATGAACTATACAAAATATTCAATATTACAGCAATGGTGAGTTTCCCGTTACCAAGTACACAATCAGGGTTATTAGTAACTAGAGACGTGATTATAGTAGATCCTTGAAGTATTTACCTATCAGCATGCTGGAACAAACCTAATGTGTATGAGCGCGTAGAGCAACAAAGAAACTTCAGTAAAGCCATGTTGAAGTTATGCGGGATGGAGGGGGGGTCGCGACAGGGATCATCCGGAAGGTTCACTCTCCCCTGTGTTTGAATAGTCATCTGCTTCTGGGAACGCGTGGGTGGCGCGGGGGCGTCGGATGAGGGATGTTGGAGGTCTCACGTTCCGGCCAACCGCCAACTACTAAACCCACGCGAGTTTTCATTTCCCCGACCCCCTCAAACGAAATCCGACTGTGTAACTCAGAGTATTAATTAACCTTCCCCGCTCAGTCCATCTGATTAAAATAGCGTTTCTAATTGGAATTCCAGTGCAGATTGATGGAAATACAATCCCCCAATGGGGGAAAACCGTTCATTCAAATAATATAATAACGTGGTACCGAATCAGAAAATATTCCTCTTCCCTTTCTACGGAATATTATTGCACCAGGTTCGAATATCCTGTAGCAATACTTTTGCACAATTCATTATTTTGAATTACTAACGTTTTCAATTTAATGAGATACAAAAGGAATGCAACGTTAATATTTGCTACATTAAGGTGAATTATTCCATTATTATTATATAGCTCACATGAATGGTTCCCGCCTCAACGTACAGTGGATCGAAAAAACGAACTTCTGATTTTTAGAACTGGCTAGGGGAAAGTTTCCTTTTGGCCTAAAGACAAAATTATCAGGGATTGCGCGGTTTAACTCCTAAACGGTCCCCGATATTTATCAATGCCGTCGAATCAACAGTAGCCTGAGCGCATGAGCAAACTTGAATTAATTATAATGTCGATTTCTCATAATTTGTTCTTCCGATTTCGTTCAAACTCGGTAGGTAATTTGGTATATGTTCTAGAAAAATGTCCTATAAATTATATAGGATGGGGAGAGTAATAACTATTCCGAATCGTCGCAAAAGAAAGAACACTGTTTCTGGGGTGTTTCAAAGGTGCTGAATTCAATTCTGAAACTCGCTTTCCAGTATTAGCTGTAGCTTATGAGATACACACGTTTGAATTGTGGAAAAATCGATCAATTCCCAACTTTTCTATTAAAATGAAAAACAAACAAGTAGATCAGTGCTTACGAAGTGAGTCACATGATAACGCATTTTCTTGTAAGGAGATCCAGGTGAAATATAGGTACGATACCTGAGTTGAATAGGAGAAAAAATGGCTTTGGAGCTCATTCAGCTGATCGATGACCTCTCATGCGTCTTCAGTATTGCTTCCGAGACTGCAAGGCAGCGGAAGCTTTGTTTTCACTTTCGAAACGAAAAAACATTTTTGCTCCACAATCAAAATTTCCACTCTCATTTTGCGTTTCAGAGCCTCCTGAACAAATTTCGTTCGTGTCTGTCTGTCTGTCCACATTTTCTTGTAACAGCCATAACATCCACAACTTTGATCCGATTTTAACCACATTTTCAGGGATCGTGTGGGTTAAGCTATAGATGGTCCCCTATCAAGTTCATCATGATCGACTCAACGGTAGCTTCTGCGCAGGCGCTAACGTGAATTCCTTGTGACGGTCATAACTCGGTCAATGTTGAACGGATTTCGATCAGATTTTCAGGGATGATGTGGGTAAGGTCCCTTGAGGTCCCATAAAACAATCATCATAATTGCATTAGCGGTACGCTCTGCGCATGCGTGAACGAAATATTCTTGTAACGGTCCTTGCAACAGCCGTAATTTCCACAATTTTGATGCGATTTTCTTCAAATTTTTAGGGATCGTGCGGGTATAGCTCTACATGGTCCCCTATCAGTTCCGTCATGATCGAATCAACGGTAGCCTCTGCGCAGGCTCAAACAAAATTTTCTTGTTTCGGTCATAACTCAGGCAATTGTGAACGGATTTCGGTCAGATTTTCAGGAATGATGCGGGCAAGGTTTCTTGAGGTCCCGTATCACGTTCTCTGCAATCATCAGCAGCGGTATTCTAGGCGCATGCGCGAAAGTGATGTTTTTGTTACGGTCACAGCTTAGTTAATTTTATCGGATTTTGTTCAAATTTTCAGAGATGATCCCGGTAGAGTCCCTTGAGGTGCCTTACGAATCGTACGGTACTACCAGTGATTGTGCCCATCATGCCGGGATATTATTTGCAGGGAATATTCCCGGCCGGGAATTAATTTTTTGATTTTTTCTCCTCCTTTTTAAATATTTGCTATTCCATGTATGGAATACCTACCGAAATTCATGTGCAGCGAAATACATGCATGTTCATTGAAGGACTGTCATGGGATTCACGTTCGAACGAAGTGAACTCCATTAGTTCCGGACTCCATCAGTTCCCTGCTGCTAGAACCGGTCGTTTCTAGTTTTCTGGAATTTAATGGTGACTTACTGTGAAGGTCACGAGGAAGCTCATGTGCTATTTCCTTGGCAGTGTATTTTTCCTTGAGCCTCCCTCTCAAATTTCAGCTTCCTGCGTCAAATAGGAGACAAAACGGCTAACCCACGGCAATGACTAAAATTATTAGCCTATTTCGAGCACAGTTCCTTCATGTTCCGATAGATCATCATAGTTTGATAATGGAGGCTAGGGGAATATTTAAGAAAAATGTTGCGTTTTCATGTATTCTTTAACGTGATTTATGTGATTCGCTAGTTAAAACTGAGGCTTCTGAACATGCGAAGGAGAGCGTTTTTCACACAAAAGTGAATCAGATTCCAATAAATGGCCGTTTCTCCCAGTGAACTGATTCCACCACTATAATTTTTGACTTCATAAAAATGACGTCTAGAAGAGCATAGAAGAGTCATAGAAATAGAACGGGTTAGTTTTCGGTTATCCAACGGATATGGTCTGAACTGCTCATCCAACCTACGGTGACATGATGAAAAGTTACCTACAAGTAAGAAGTATTTTGAAAGAGCAAAAATCCTTCTTTTGACTGTTTGTTTTGCAGGTTGCTCCACCAAATCTAGAAATTATGGAATGAAGCCCATTTTCATCCACTTTTATCCCTGAAGGGAATGTTAGCAAATTTTCGTAGAAAATGAAGCTATTGCAATGGCTCCAAAAATTTTAAAATAAATATATATAATATATTAGGTATATAAACACATATATATAGGGTGGGTGCACCAGTCTTCGTCACTCTAAGGATAAAAGAACAGATTTTGTTGTATGCATGTGTGTTGGAAGCATGAAATATGTTTGTAAGTGTTTTTTTTCGGTCGCTCTAACTTTCCTGCTTTGTTTTCCAAGTTTAAAATCGAAAGAGAGACAAAAAAATGCATTTTTAGCGATTTTTTTTCATATACGCTTTTTTGCTCCAGTGATCGGCACCTGAAATTTTCAATGTTCTAGTAATCGGCAATTGGGGAACCAATAATCGACACCTTGGAAAAACACAATTTTCAACTTTATTGGCAACTTAAATATTAGATTAACGTGTATTGAGATATCTTAAATGCATCTTTGGTAATATCACATCATTTGAAAATTTACTAGCAGCCCATTAGTTGACGTTTTATCAAACAAATGTCATTTCTAAGTGTTTCAAGTAACTTTTTTTTGACTATGAACCTTTAAACAAAAAACATCATTATAAAAATGAGTAGGACCTTAATCCATACATCACGAACGCATAAAGAGGAACATCTTTTAGAAAAAGTAACATAAAACTAAATAAAATGCCAAGGAAATGGCACATGAGCTTCCTCGTGACCTTCACAGTACGTCACCATTAAATTCCAGAAAAACCGCTGCTGATGATCGCAAAGAATGTAATACGGGACCTCAAGAAACCTTGCCCGCATCATCCCTGAAAATCTGACCGAAATCCGTTCACAATTGCCTGAGTTATGACCGAAACAAGTAAATTTTGTTTGCGCCTGCGCAGAGGCTACCGTTGATTCGATCATGACGGAACTGATAGGGGACCATGTAGAGCTTTACCCGCACGATCCCTAAAAATTTGAAGAAAATCGCATCAAAATTGTGGAAATTACGGCTGTTGCAAGGACCGTAACAAGAATATTTCGTTCACGCATGCGCAGAGCGTACCGCTAATGCAATTATGATGATTGTCTTATGGGGCCTCAAGGGACTTTACCCACATCATCCCTAAAAATCCGACCGAAATCCGTTCAACATTGACCGAGTTATGACCGTCACAAGGAATTCACGTTAGCGCCTGCGCAGAAGCTACCGTTGATTCGATCATGATGAAGTTGATAGGGGACCATCTAGAACTTAACCCGCTCGATCCCTGAAAATTTGGTTAAAATCGGATCAAAATAGTGGAAGTAATGGCTGTTACAAGGAAATGTGGACGGACAGACAGACACGGAACCAAATTTAATTTGTTCAGGAGCAATTTTGATTTTGGAGCAAAACATTTTTTTTCATTTCGAACGTGAAAACAAAGCTTCCGCTGGCTTGCAGTCTCCGAAGCAAAACAGAAGCTCAATCAGTCAATATTATCACTATCCTGCAATATCCTGTGGTATCCTGTCATACTTAAACACTATTAACGGGTGGACAAACAGTCCATCTGCATTTGCAGTAATCAAAACCGTAAGATTCTCTTTGTCATCTGAATTTACGATTTGGTAAACATTTTTTTTCGCCCTTCAGTGTTGAGACTTTATTTCCTTTGGGATTTAAAAAACGCCATCTCGTCACAATTAAATACTCTCTTCGGGTTGCTGAGGATGCTAGAATGTCCTTGGTCGTCTAGATATTTATGAACATCAGCAAACCACTTGTTCAAACTTTCCTTTGTAACATTTGCCCTAGAGATTGTCAAATTCTCACTAACCCTGGTTGTTATGCTCGGATTTCTCTTTTTGAAAAGTTCGAACCATTTCTTTCCGGGTCTCCCATCCTTGAAGGTGTTGGGTCTTCCCAGCTTCTCAACCAGCTGGGAATCCTGCCTTGGAAACTGTAGAAATCCACACTACAAGACTGTCTTCTTCCTCTTTTCTGAGTATGGACGAAGGTTCCATGCGCCTTACGGAAGGAGTATTATCTTTTCCTTTGTTCTGAAGTGTAGTGCGAGGTATATGGTGCAGTTTAGCAGCAGCAGACACAGCCATACCTCTCGACACATCCTTGATCGCGTCCTGCATTTGTTCATCTGAATAAAGAAATTTGGGAACTGGGACCCCAATTCATCTTGTAATCCTGGAGCAAAATAAGATTAGGTATGAATAAAAATCATCGATTTAGGTGAATACCTACCTACAGTTACCTTTAGTTTCTCAATGAATATGGAAAGGGGAGGAATACATTTCAAAACCAGGCTGGATCCAATAATCGTCATCTGTGGAAGCAGTAATCGACACCCCTTGACGAATATTGGATCCCATGCTCTGATCAAGCTGAAACTTTCACAGTTACTTCATACAATGATTAGGAACGTAATTCAAACCTCAAGGGGAAAATAACCCTAAGAGCCAGTAATCGACATGGCTGTCGATTACTGGAAAAGACATCTAAGAAGGAACCAGTAATCGGCACCCCCCAAATATAGCTCAAACATAACTTTAAATGGAAAACTAACGTCAGAAATGGATTCTACACATCGAAATTAGTAAGATTAGAGTGTTTTCACTACAAAATATGTCACACTTTAACTGAAACCAATAGTGGAATGAACTTACCTCCTTGTCGAAACTGATACCAGCACACACCTTCTGCCATTGGCGCCCAACTGCCCACTGATAAAATGAAGTGACATAACGTACGAGGGGGAGCTTGACCCCAAGTTCCCTCATCCCTCCGCAGAGGGCTCTGGTTGAGTTTCTGCCAATGTTAGAATGCTAAGTTACCGCCCAGTAGGCTTATTATTTGAATGTAAAGTCAAGGGTGACGATCACTGGGCAGGTGTCGAAGACTGGTGCACCCACCCTAGTATATATATATATGTGTGTGTGTGTGTGTGTGTGTGTGTGTGGTGTGTGTATGTGTGTGTGTCATTCCAGACGATAACTCTCCTTAGGATTGGGATGAAAATTCCGTTCTTGCGCCAAAAAATCAAGCTTTCCAATCGAAAGGAGTTCGTTGGCCAGCATTTTTTCAGCACATTAAATTGGTCAAAATTGAAAAAAGGGAATAAAAAAAATATACTTAAAAAATCACTAAAAATTGAAAAAAAAAAAACGGCTAAAAATTGTTAAATTTATATTTTTGGCAGACTATTGCTCATATAAAGTTTAGTAACCATAAACTAAACATTGAACAATTTATGTGGACAGTTATGCTGAAAAAAATATTTTTAACGAACACGCTGCCTGCCATGTGTATATAATTGATGCGCAGTTGGGCTCTCTGCTGATGCCATGCCCAATAGTCGAGTTTTACCTCTTGAGGCCAAGCAAGTATTTCATCCAAAAATTGATGTGGAATCATAAGACCTCGGTTACACGACTTAATATACCATTTTTGGATAAATTACATATTGTAAATTGTGTGTATCAGATTTATACCATGGCCTCGTCGTATGGAATTTCATTCGTAGGCCATGCGTGTAAATCTGATACACGTGTTCATTCAATGGGTATTTATAAAAAAATCATACGTGAAGTGCACCCAAACATTTTTTTATTGTTTTGAAACAATTTTTCGAAATTGTTTTGAAACAAAAACGTCGGTTTGAAAGTAGAACGAAACGAACGGGAAAAAGCACAATAATACATACAATAACATTGCAAACTGATAAACAGAAATTTCACTTCACTTTGTTGTTGTTGTAGTTGTTGTTGTCACCTTCTTCTTCTTCGGTTTGCTCTTTTATTAGGTTCAAGTTTCGAAGAAATCACAGAGCAGGTAAATATTCGTAGAACCGTCAAATAGCATAAAATCGCACGAAAAAAAAACAACAAAAGTTATGAAATCGTGGTTTTCCTTCTTTGTCATGATCATTCCTTCCGAGGTATTTTTTCAAAAACCAACTCCAGGACCCTTTACCCTGAGGCCAACCAGGTCAAAGCACCCTTGAAATGCACCAGAAGTGCGTATCAGGCGTATTCACAGCGCCAATTCGAAGTCAGTACCTATGCATCAATTTGATACACATGGCCTCAGGGTAGCTACCTATTGTGCATCAAATGTATACACATGGCCTCAGATCGAAGCTTCGAGAAAACTCGAAAATTAGCCTTGCCAGGCAAAGTGTTAACGAGGTCCGGTCCCTGTTGGTGTACCTGAAAGCCACTGAGCTTTACAGCGAACTGTGAAATTCTGATCTGTGATATATTT
Source organism: Adelphocoris suturalis (assembly GCA_030762985.1). Classification (NCBI taxonomy): domain Eukaryota; kingdom Metazoa; phylum Arthropoda; class Insecta; order Hemiptera; family Miridae; genus Adelphocoris; species Adelphocoris suturalis. Next base: position 4,806,758 of record CM061048.1, on the reverse strand, counting down.
ATTTATGCACATCTATGCATTCCTTTTTCTTAACTAAGATGTTATATTTTTTATCAATATATATATATTTATATATATTTATTATATATATTTATCAATAGTATTGAGGTATTTGCAAGACTCATCTAGTCGTAGTTTAGTTTTAATTACAGGGTATTTTTATCCGCTGTAGGGGTTGCAAAGTGGTCATCGCTGTATCCCAGAGTACGGCAATGCCACGATTATTATAATTATTATTTCTCCCCCTCCAATCTGCCAGTGGAGTCCGTGTTTAGTGACCGGCGGTCAGCATAGCTCCCCTCAGAATCGTGCCCGTTGCAGTGTCCCGTTGACACCCTTTTTGATTGCCGCTAATGATCCTTCCGGTTGAGATGCAACTGAAATTCTAAAAAAAATAAGGTAATGAAATTTAAGTAGGTACCTACGTTTTTCAGCATAATTTTGTCAACAATTAATTAATGTCCTTGTTAATCGTTGATTCCTAGTTTTGTCTAGACTGAAATTCTGCTAAAAATTATAAATTTAACAATTTTTGTCCTTTTTTTGCCATTTTAATTTATTTTTTTAGAACATTTTTTAAATTTGACCTATTTAATGTGCTTAAAAAGTACTGGGCAACTAACTCATCCTTTAATTTGGAAAGCTTGATTGTTTTGGCGCAAGAACGGTGTTTTATTCCCGAAATGGGAGCACTTAATTAATTAGAAAATTATTAATGAAAGTAAAGGAGGACTGGAGGTCGAACTGATTGAACAAGGTAACGGAAAAATCACTGCCATCTTTATTGACAACGATAGGTAATAAAATATAGCTGGCTGTGTGTATTATTTAGTTTGGCGAGAGCGGGAAATATGAATTCAAATTAAATGATGATACAGCAATCGGGATTTTTAGTTCACCCCTAACGAGAGTTGTCGTCTGAAATGACATATATAAACATATGAAAACGCTGCAAATTATTACACAAAGGTTTATTATTTATGTATTAGACAGCCCTTCTTCGTAGATCTATGGTCCATAATTATTAAACGCCGCTTATAGTACCTATATTTAGTATCGGAACTCGGAGCTTCGGACCTCACAAATGGGTTCAATCCATTACAGCAGCGGAATCTCACAATTTTACGCTTTTTAATATACCTAGTTGATAAACAAAACAATTTATTACCAAGTCATCTTTCCAACACATAAAAGTGTTACCTATACTGTATATTGATATCATTTAATTGGTCAAATTTCAAAAAATGTGCTGACAAAATCACTGAAAATGGCTAAGAATCGTTAAATTGATATTTTTTAGCATAAGATTGGTCAAATAAAGTTTATCGACTATGAAATAGATAATTCAACAATTTATGTACAAAATTATGCTAAAAACTTGAACTCCATTAATTTTGTTTTAAAAAATCTATAAAATTGCAAAAAATAGCCTAAAATCCAAAATCTCTTTTTGAATAGAAGAGTATCATTTAGAATACTTTTTTTTTCCATAAAATTAATAGCTAACATTTTCTTTTCACTCATAAATCTCCAATTTCTATACAACTTGAAATATACAAAAAAATTTGGCTCATAGCACCCATGAGAGTGGAGCGATCGAGCTGGCGAGATGTTAAGACCAACTAGACCCCAAATGGAGTCTATGTGTGAAAGAACAGATTTTTTAAGTCAATTCTAAGGCCTTTTATGGCCCGGACGGCGGACGGACATTTCAAATTTGGATTCTACGCACCTTGAAACGTAAAGTGAGAAAGTTTGAGGGGGGGGTTATAAAAATTTTTTGCTATACGATCACATAGGCTTATTATTGGAAATGATAAACCAAAAGCGCAAACTTCAGGAATCGTTCCAGAATGCCTCAAAATGGATTTCAATAAAGAAAATTTTCGAAAGTTTAGTTTAGAATTTGGAACTTTTAGAAGCCACTGCAACAGCTTAATTTCCTACGAAAAATTGCTAAAAATAGAGGGATTCAAAATAATTTCTGGAATATGCAAAGAATAGGTTGTTTGAATCAGAAGATGAGAGCATTTCCACCTCAACCTGCCTGATCCTCTATAGTTGCCTCACGTTTCCAATGTAGAATAATCCGCATCCCATTAATCTGAGAGGCCAAGCTGATGTATTTACTTTAATGCGAAATGGGAGCGTGAATGCGGCCCTGGATGTTTGTTCACCCTGTGCGCAAGTGTGTTTGGGTTCGTGAGCCCGTGTGAGTTCCAGAGCGCAACGGGTTGTATTTGTGGAGCCAATAGAGAGGGCGGTGGTGAGGTAATTATCGAGCTGAAGGTAATGAAACAGCCCTCCAGTCATCGCTGTAAACCCCACCTGTTTGAATAGAATTGAAGAATGAATAATCGTTAGTAGACTTTATTGAACGGAATTAAACTAATACACGTTTGAGGAATGTAGTAAGGTAGTTTTGTGAACATATCGATGAGAAACTATTTTTATTATGGGTTTATGAGTTTTCCATAACACTCACTATGCGAGATAAAAATACTCTCGTTTGTGGGGGA
>CM061048.1:4750522-4804139 GCA_030762985.1 Adelphocoris suturalis | reverse complement strand
AAAATTAGCTCTTACTATCATACTGCATGACTGGAACTTTTAGCATGCATATGGTTTAGCCATGGGTCCCCGCTCCGAAAACGACAGGAAAATATATACTTCTACTGACCGAGATTTTTCCTACTGTAAAAATCTAACATGTCAGTTATGTGAGTAGGTATTGTTGAGCAATCTTTGGTCATCAAACTGGCATAATATTATTATGAGGATCCACAATCATAAATATTAGGATCATAATAACACACACACACAGTCTCATTCACTTGGATCCCACCTCGGAGGTTAGATCGATTCCCGATGCCGAGCCCTGATAAAAGTATTCAGTGTATCGGGTTCGAACCCAATAAATATACTATTGGCATATGTGACTGCCCTCAGCTTTCGCTGAAATCTTCTATATACGACCGTTATGTGGCGAAGATCTTTAGTAAAAACGTCGAAAAAATCGGGCTAGCTTCAACCCTTCACAATAAACCAGGCGGGGCAATAGGGGGGGGGGGGGGGGGGGGAATCAGCAGTTGTTTGTGAAAGCTTCTCTGACTTAAGTAGAGAATTCAATAGGATTTCCCATTCTCTGGCATCGCTTGTCTAATACTGTACAGTTTAAATCATTAGTAACAATCAACTACTTACATGTGAACACTTATACAAAAACAGCTAGAAGATGAATGGGAATATAGCGTGACTAATTGCACAGAAGGCTCATCCCAAACAGAGTAAGAAATGCACGTTTTCACGATCCATTACATAACATTACATCTTAGGAAGATTGATAGATATTGTAGCTCGAACGACTATGATACTAAGTCGTATCAAAGTATCAGTAACAGAATCAAAGTATCAGTCCATCAGGCATTTCCTGATATTTAATTATGAACTCAATTATATTATCAATCTTGCTCTTCTAGAAAGTCAATATGGTTATATTCCCTTTGAATTCATAGGGGGTAAAGTATGTACAACTTCCAAGAAAATTAATTTGGAATAAATGGAAAGGTTGTGGGGAAAATCTTACGTCACTATTGTCCAAGCAAATTTTAGAAACAGAATACACAGTAGAAGATAGAGAAAGGAAGGAGAGAGGCGAGTCACAACAAGCAGCCACAATGCTAACCTCTTATTTGGCTATTCCGTTCCACTTAAACTTGGATGGTGTGACGTCAATTGCTTCCATATACATATTTACCACTGGGCAACCATCAGGGTCCCTGTGTTTCCACGTTTCCAAGATTTTCAGTGATGGTATCTGATGTCTTCTGTTAGCCGGTGATTTCAAGATATTCTTCCGAATAAAATCACAGTCTGACTGGGATCCACTGCAAATCGGTATTGACCTGCTGGTGGTGTGTGAGGAATCATCTCTTTCTGAACTTAGCCCAATTGTCAGTTATTAGCTTCCACTGTCAGCAACAGCCAATAATTTCGAGATACTATAATAGGCGGCAAACCTGTTGACCGACTTTGTGAAGGGAATAGCCGGAGTATGTGACACCGTCGCCTTAGGTTGGGAATCTTACTGAGGATATTTGAAAAAAAGAACAATTCAATTGAAAGAACGAGAATGATGGTCCCGACCGAGCTGCCGCCATATTTATATACTAGTCCTTCTAGTGGAAGCTTCATTTTCCCGGGTAGTTATGTTACTCTTTCTACTAGACGCAGCTTAATCGGTTCTCATCTATATATTTGGGGAAACTACAATATTTACAGGTCGGGCACGACAGTGTTCAAAATATGTTTTTGCGGTTCGAAGCCTTCATGTTTGGCATCCTTCCGGGAGGTTGAAGGTAATTTCTTGTGAAATACAACAATACAACCCGAAATACAACGTACGATACAACCTTAATACCTTTGAAAGGCGATGGATTTGGGAAGACATCGTAATAGACTACCCATCACTTCTCTCGAGAATACGCGTTCATGCTTTTCGTATCGCCCGCCCGTTCTTCATTGTTATTCCACGTTCCGTTGTCCCCAACAATCTATCAAAGAAATCATTCCTCCATGAATAACCATGCAGTGCAAATATAATGTAAAATTTATTCCCCAGCTTCGATTTTTTCGTTGCTTCTTCTCTTCATTAAATTCAATCATTTCTTCATATCCTGTCCGTTTCACATAAACTATTTCAATTTATTCCTTTTAATTTTTTCATATCATAGAAATTCATGTAAGTTTATAATCTTTGTGAAATCATAGGATGTTCTCCCCTATTTGTTTCATCTTGTATGACATATTGTTTATGTGGGATTTTTAGAGAAGGAGAATGAAGCGACGTCTTCCAGTTTGTGGATTTTTATTCGTCTCTCAAGCGCTTTCGCCACATGGCCTCGTCAGGAGCATTATGACTATCATATTTCTCCTTGGGTTCCCCCAACTCTGCTTCTAAGTTTGGTATCCTTATCTATTTCCTCTTGTTTTTTCTCTACTAGTAGGTGCAGTTTTGCTCCTCATTATTAGGCATTGATAGCCACTTCTAGGATGTTTAGCTTATTAATCGTTGTTTGTATGAGTTTGATTGACAAAGTGGGGATGTTATTAGGTGTTTATATAGGCTTTTAAATTCAAAATTTTCAAGAATAAATTAAGGGAACTGCATAGCTTGCTTGAGAGGTAGTCAGCCTCTCCAGCAAGCTATGCAGTTTAGTTCATTTAATCATCCTAAATTTGAAATAGATAAGACTTAAAAGATAGACTTAATGCTCCTGCTTGAGAGATGAATAAACATCCACAAACTGGGAGACGTCGTTTTATTCTCCTCCTTCGAAAATCCCACATCATTAAGAAGACGCAAAACAAACCTACATATTGTTTATTGAATGTATATTGGGTTCGCTCGTATGTATACATTTTGCCACCTCCGGGCCTGCAAACAACAGTTGGTGCAGTTGTGTTTCAGATTCCAACAATGCTGCAGCTATATGAAAATCCCACACCACGACCTCCACAGCTAGTCTTTAGAGATGAGCTATCCTCCTCATATCATGAAGCAAGACCGACCGAAAATGCGATTACAGTCTTTGTTTATCAATGATAAGTTCGATGCACCAGTTAGGTATGACTCACAAAGATTCACGGAGTTGATAAAAAAGGAATCCCATTGCTCATTAAAAATTCCAATAACTTTTGAAGGATTTTAATGGGCATTCCCATTCCCATAGCAAGGAATGGTCAACGACAATGCAATTACTTTTCCCTATTCCAAGTAAAGGGAATGTGATTTTCAATTACTGTTACATTGAAGAGGTGAAAGTAATAGGACATTGCAATTCCTTTCATTGGAATGGGTATAGCTTTACTCGCCTACTACTTTTTTCTATTTCTCTGGGATTCAATCCTGGGTATTATGGGGGAGGCGGGATTTTGCCTGTTACAGGGGGTGAATATCGGGTGTCTCGGTGGGTTTACACAAAGCAATGGGCCATTCCCATTACCCATTCCAATCATAGGAATTGTAATTTCAAGCACCTATTACTTTTTCTTCCAATGTAATGGTAATTGAAAGTTCCATTCCCATCACAAGGAATGGGGAAAAGTAATAGCATTGTCGTTGATCATTTCTTGTAATGAGATTACTTTCAGAGAAAATACTTTTCGAAGTCGTCTACATTCCCTTCTTTGTGGAAGTATTGTATCAGGACACTCTAATACTAGAGTAATGTGGAAAGTGATGGAAAAAGTAATCGTTGCAACTTTGGGTGTGAACTGAGTACTCCTACTATTGAGTAAAACAATGTTTGCAGCAACAATTAACTGCCACCTTGCTTCCTTTGTATTGGCAATTTCTGTTAAGGTCACAATACAATATTCTCGTTTACATTGGCATGTAGAGATAGAACTACTAATACGGTGGAAGCCCCTGACCTTCAGCTAGAGCGCAACGCTCAACTATAATACATCAAACGCTCAACATTCCGGATACATGACAGACTAAATACCTAGTTAACTCTCTTACCTTATGAGGGCCTCTAAGTGGGATGAGAACTGTCAAAACAAACCATCCCTAAACATCCCAACCATAACTGTTCCTAAACCACAGTTTGGTTGAAATAGTCGCTCTGCTCGTTCCAATGGTATGGGCTTTTTTAGGACGACTAATTCTCAGGTTTATATTACAATATTGCAGTACTTTCTGCACTACGAATGTTCGAGCCGAACAAATCCATCAGGAAGTAATAATTTATTTTAACGTTTAATCTCTTCGAGCTTCCTTCTCACATACAAACACGCCCGTTGGACTTGCCGTGCTTATCGCTGCTCTTCGCCTCACCGTTATTGCCGTCGACGTCGCTGGAAAAGGACGAGAGAGAGAGGGGTCAGGCTTCCAACGAACACTGAAGCCCAGTAGCCGTGCAGATACCAGCGCCTCTTGACTGCATCACGCCGTTATTCGCATTTTGCGTATTTTTTCCTCCTCAACTTGGACTGCAATCAAGTCCTCGCAGTTTCGAACCTTTTCGGTCGATTCCAGAAAGCTTCCTGGGTCCCAGTATCCCTCGAAGTCACCGCAATTCTTCTTCAGTTCGCCGATTCTTCTGGTAAGCCTCATCTACAATGCCATCATACCTCTATCTCTCCTCGTCCCCGGCATCCCTTTGTTCTAGTTCCACCACTCAGCACAACGTGTATTTCTTTTCTAGGACAAAAAGGGCAGCATATTTTGGGATAGTCCAGTCAAATATCTCGTCTTGGTAAAACTTCGCTCGTATCCACTCCTTTGGGAAACAACGAGATCGTCCAGGACGCCCCCTTCAACCGCCCCTTTACTCGCCTTTGTCTGGAAGCTCGACTGATTGAGGAAGCCATCTTACCATCGATTACCCTTCATTCAGGCCAGATTTGAACAATATATTTTCAAGTTTGATTCGTGTTTATATATAAAAGGAAACCATAATTTAAGGACTCTTGAAGAAATCATTTTATTTTATTACATATATATATATAAATACGGGCCCGTTTAGGTTTTACTACCTAAGTGAGATATTGTTCATCAACCTCATCAATAAATTTTCAGTCGTATTTTTAGAAATGAAGCACTAGGGTTTATTCAGTCCTACCTCACTCTGCTATCTTTGTGCAAATTCAAATTTTCATTTTTGCACGGAAGATTGGGTTCCCTGGTTGCATCATTTTTATTGGTAGCAGAGCGTGGTTACAAATTATTTAATTGTTTGTAGCTCGACCAATTAACAAGTCTTCCACTGTTTCATCAAATCATAAGTTGAGAATTTATTTCAGTTCATTTAAATTTTCAATTTTGCTCAGTTTAACAAAATTTATTCCACATATTATAATTTCGTTAATTATGTTTGATATATGATACCCACTTGATGATATTTATTGATAGTAACTATAATTTTCGTAATTGCACGTATAACTGTTACTTAATAATTCATTTCATATTTCTTACTGATATTTCTATGTGGTGTCATGTTGTCGTGTCAATTCGTTTTCAGTGTACCTACCTACATAGTTGCTCAGTCTTAGCTGTTTGCAAAGTATTATTTTGACGGTCAATATTTTCCTGGCTACTAGTTTTTTGTAATTCAGATCAATCCTTGATACCTAACTAGTTTTCCTACATTTCCTTTAATTCCCCCTTCGTAACCAATCCCGATTTTCACTCTAATCATGCCTAATGAGGGAGATCTCCAATCTGAGTTTGATACGAAGGTCGCCAAAATTCGGTGTCGTCTGTCTTCAGCTTACGATGAAGTTGAGTTCATTTATACTTATAGTAAAAAACTTTCAGACCCTGCCGCACTCTCAAGTAGCGTTAAGTCCAACATGAAGGGTATGTCTTCGAATTTAGACGAATTCTACAAACTATATGAGGCTGCATGGGTAGAACTTGGTCAACTTTATGCTGAAAATGGGAAGGGATCAGAATTTCCGACAGAAGAAGACAAAAAGGAAAAGGGAAAAATCCGATCCAATTACTATACCGCGGCGGGGCAAATAGAAACCCTTAAAACCGAAGACCTTTTGAAATGCCGAGGTGGTGAAGCTTCTAATCTCACTTATGCTGAGTCAAAACCCTCAAAAACACTCCCTCGTCTCAATCTCCCTATATTTGATGGCCAACTCATTAACTGGGCTAAATTTCGAGACTCATACGTCTCAATGGTACATTTAGAAAATATACCTGTCATAGACAAATTCCAGTACCTAAGAGCCTCCCTTGTAGGACCCGCTCTTGCCACCATTGCATCCTTCAAAATTGAAGAGACAAATTATGCATTGGCCTGGCAAGCCATACTTGATACATATGACAATAAACGTATGTTGGCCTCAGCTTACCTTGAGCAAATGCTCAACTTCAAACCTCTTCATTCGAAAGGGACCTCAGAATCCTTGAATAAATTTCTATCCTCGGTCTGCGACAATATTGCAGCATTCAAGGCGCTAGAAATAAGGGATGAGAGCGAGTTTGTGCTATTCTATTTGGCTAACCGATGCCTCGACACACACACTCGAGAGTTGTTCGAAACCGGCCAAAGAAAGGACACATTCCCCACATTTGATTCACTACTTAGGTTCGTACGAGACAGAATTCTGTCTCTCCAACTTTCTAGTAATGTGAACCCCCTAGCTGATACTTCGTCACATAACCAAACTTCCAACAAACAGCAGAAGTTCTTGCGACCACCTTTCCCAAAGGATCAAACAAAAATGTCGCTCGTAGTAACTGACAAACCCGGAAAATCCAAGAATTTCCATAGTCCTAAAAATAAGATACACGTGACATCCGCCTCTAAGGCATTGAATGCAGACACTCAGGACTGTACCCTGTGTAACAACGGTGCTCACAGCGTTTCATCCTGTCCCCGATTCGTTGACGCTACTCCACTACAACGTCAGACTCTCCTGCAGGGCTGGAATGGTTGCCTGAACTGTCTGTCATCAAAGCATAAGGTTCAAAATTGCCCCTCTAAATGGTGCTGTCGGATCTGCAAAGAGCGCCACCATTCAGCTTTGCATTCTTACCAGTCTTCGCCTACCCCGATCCAGAGCAGTCCATCATCTATTCCTGTGACAACAAACCTCTCAGCCTCTAATCACTCACAGACGCAAACAGTTTTAGGAACTGTGCTGGCGAATATATATGATGGTTGGGGAAGGCTTCAGACCATTAGATTGGTTCTCGATTGTGGGAGCCAAAATAGTTTCATTACCAATAGATGCCTGAAACGACTCGGGCTTAAGATGAGTAAAACTAATCATATGATTTCAGGAATAGGTCAAACCTTATTTGATGGTGCCTTGGGAAAGGTCCATTGTACCATTCAGCCACAAAGAACTGATGGAATACAACTAGAGACTGAGGCCATTGTTGTAAATACCATAACTTCCTACCTGCCCCACACGATGCTTCCTGCTGCAGTAATTGACAAGTGTAAGAGCTTCGTCCTTGCCGATCCTTCCTTTTGGAGACCAGGACCGGTGGACTTTCTTCTGGGCTTAGATTTGTTTACCAGGATATGGACAGGATCAGTCAAGGAGATTACATCTGAGGGCCCAGATCTCATGTCCTCCATCTTTGGCTTTGTCGTCATGGGAAGAGTAGGTATACCAATCACTTCAAACACAACTTCACTCCTTATGATTGACAATTCAGACACTCTATCCTTTCAACTAGAACGGTTTTGGGAATTGGATCAGCCAACTCCAATCTCAACCCCATTATGCCCTGAGGATTTGGAATGTGAGGATCACTTTGTCCAAACTCATTATAGGCTACCAAATGGCCGTTATGTTGTAAGGCTGCCTTTCCGTTCAGAAGAACCTCAACTCGGAGATGCCTCATCAGCTGTTCTTCGGCGCTTCCACAGTCTGGAAAGGAAATTTGAAAATAACTCAGATATCAAGCAAAGGTACCACAGCTTCATGACTGAGTACTTGGACCTCCATCACATGTCTGCTGCTACCTCCCCTGCCAAGTATCTGATTCCTCACCATTGTATAACCAAGGAAGGTCCTGATGACCTAAAACTAAAGGTTGTCTTTGATGCAAGTGCACAGGCTCCTAATGGGTCACTCAATGACCACCTCATGAGGGGACCAAAGCTTCAGAATGATATCAAAGGCATCATTCTCCGTTTCAGACACCACCGTTACGCCTTCTCTACTGACATCGTTAAAATGTTTCGAATGATTGAGATTGACCCAGCTGACCGCCAATACATGCAAATTTATTGGCGTTTCGATCAAAATGAGCCTATTAAGCGGTTTGAGCTTAATACAGTCAGTTATGGACTTGTCTGTGCGCCATTCCTAGCTCAGCGAGTGCTCAAACAGCTTGCTCTAGATCATGGAGAGGACTTCCCACTAGCTAAGGAAGCATTGATCAGAGACTCTTATGTTGATGACTTCCTTACAGGAGCATCTACGCTCACTGAAACCGCTGCTCTCCGGGATCAACTCATCAACCTACTTCAATGTGGTGGTTTTCAACTTGGGAAATGGAGCAGCAACTCAACAGATTTGGTTGAGATGTTCAAAACACCATCTTTTGAAAATCCAGTTGACCTCTCATCACCAGATGAAGAATGGGTAAAGGTGCTTGGTCTCCAGTGGGACCCTCGCTTAGACGCATTCTCCTTCTCAACAGGAGAGCCCAATGCCAATCACACCAAGAGAGGGGTCCTTTCAACACTAGCACGTCTATATGACCCTCTTGGATTCATCACTCCAACCACTTTCCTCATGAAGACGTTTATACAGGATTTATGGATTGCCAAAGTTGGCTGGGACCAAGATATCATACATGTCGTCAATAATTCTTGGAAGAATCTCATTTCAGAATTACCTAGACTTTCAGAACTTCGTATTCCTCGATGTTTTCTGCCAAATGATGCAATCTCCTTCAGGATAGTGGGATTCGCTGACGCAAGTACAAGAGGTTATGCAGCTGTACTCTACTTAAGAGTCACTACTCAATCTCGTGGCTGCATCTCATTGATTTCTGCAAAGTCAAAGCTGGCTCCAACTAAGATACAATCGATTCCTCGATTGGAACTTGCAGGAGCACTCCTCTTAGCAGAACTTTTCAGCGTAGTACAGCCTAACATTCAACTTACCTTACTTGCTGAAAAACCACCCATCTTTTTCACAGACAGCACCATTGCGTTAGCCTGGATCAATTCCCCAGCACATAAGTTGAAAGTTTTCGCTGCCAACCGGGTAGCTAAGATTCAAGAACTTACCACACCCGCATCCTGGCGCCATGTTGTTTCAGAAGAGAATCCGGCTGACGCTGGTTCTAGAGGTGTCCTTCCATCCCAGCTTCTAAATCATAAACTTTGGTGGTTAGGACCAACATGGCTGTCATTGCCCACAGCTCAATGGCCATGCTCCAACCCTGACCTCCCTTCAGATATACCCGAGATGAAGGCTTTGAATTCAACAACTCTCATTTCCACTGTGCCATCTGACCACTTGATCAGATGGATCTCCAGATTTTCGTCCTACATGTTACTAATCAAGTCTGCTGCATGGCTTCAACGTTGGCTATCAAATCTTAAAATTAAAAAGGATGATAGATTCTGGGGACCTCTCACCCGGGCTGAAGTCGAACAAGGCTTGCTGATGTGCATAAAGGCTACTCAAGCATATTATTTTCATGACCAAAAGCAGATCCAGGAGAAGTACAAGGATCTCCATCCTACAGTGGACAGTGAAGGATTTTGGCGAGTTGGTGGAAGATTGGCGCATGCATTCCTTTCAGAGTCTCGGAAGCACCCATTCCTTATTCCATCACATGCATATTTCGCTGTTCTTTTGGTAGACCACCATCATCGCATATACCTACATCCTGGCCCAACGACTCTTCAAGCTGTTATTCAAAAGACATATTGGATACCAAATCTTCGCCGCCTGATACGTCTAAGAGGATTTAAGTGCAATCGCTGCTACAAATCGAGAGCGGCACCAGTTACTCCACTCATGGGCAACCTCCCCAGTTATAGAGTCAATGGAGGACAGGTATTTCAGCATGTAGGAATTGACTTTGCTGGGCCCTTTCCGCTTAAGGAGTCCAACAGGCGGAATGCAGCTATAGGTAAGGTTTACCTCTGCCTATTTGTCTGCATGGCCACCAAGGCCCTTCACTTGGAAGCCGTGACCAGGCTCACCACTGAGGCATTTCTCGCCTCCTTCACACGATTCACATCATGCAGGGGAATTCCCTCGAATGTATATACTGATGAAGGGAGTAATTTTCTTGGTGCTGCCAGTTATTTGAAGGAATTGTACTTGTAAATTGTTCCTCCAGAAAGACTAAACAGCATCTACTCAATTATGCCATTGAAACTAAGATTAATTGGCACTTCAACCCTCCACAATCCCCACACATGGGAGGAATATGGGAGGCTGGGGTGAAGTCGGTGAAAAGGCATATGCGTTTGATTGCATCTGGTGCCAATCTCACATATGAGGAAATTTCTACGTGGTTTGCCAAGATAGAGGCAGTTCTAAATTCACGTCCGCTATGCCCACTGTCCACAGACCCTAATGAGAACAACTACCTCTCACCTGGCCACTTCTTGGTGGGCAGACCACTCATTGTCGCCCCAGAACCCTCTTTGCTGGATGTGAGGGAACACATTCTGTCCAGATGGCAACTCGTTTCAAAGATGACACAAAGATTCTGGGAGCGCTGGAGCTCAGAGTACCTTGTGACCCTGCAGCGCCGTCCGAAATGGATTAAAACCAAACCAAATCTGGAGGTAGGAGACCTGGTTCTAATCAAGGAGCCATCACCGCCACTACATTGGAAATTGGCCCGAATCACTGCCGTCCATCCAGGGGATGATGGTGTTGTCAGAGTAGTGACAATTCAGCGTGGTAATTCGACATTACGCAGGCATGTCGCTAACCTCGTACCCCTTCCACACCTGTCTTTGCCATCTTACCCAAAGCTTTACTCAGATTGACCTGAGTCTCAATTGCTGCCTTCTTACATTGCGATATGTCAGGATCTCTACAAGCAGCCAAAATCTTCAGCAAGTTCCTGGCCCTTGCCTTATTTTCCTTTGCTTTCCATTACCTCTCCTGTCATTACCAACCTGATCTGAAATTTGAGTCAGCCCAAATTTGGTGGGCAGGATGTTCGAGCCGAACAAATCCATCAGGAAGTAATAATTTATTTTAACGTTTAATCTCTTCGAGCTTCCTTCTCACATACAAACACGCCCGTTGGACTTGCCGTGCTTATCGCTGCTCTTCGCCTCACCGTTATTGCCGTCGACGTCGCTGGAAAAGGACGAGAGAGAGAGGGGTCAGGCTTCCAACGAACACTGAAGCCCAGTAGCCGTGCAGATACCAGCGCCTCTTGACTGCATCACGCCGTTATTCGCATTTTGCGTATTTTCTTCCACAACTTGGACTGCAATCAAGTCCTCTCAGTTTCGAACCTTTTCGGTCGATTCCAGGAAGATTCCTGGGTCTCAGTATCCCTCGAAGTCACTGCAATCCTTCTTCAGTTCGCTGATTCTTCTGATAAGCCTCATCTACATAATACCTCTATCTCTCTTCGTTTCCCGTCATCCCTTTTGTTCTGGTTCTGCACAACGTGTATTTCTTTTCTAGGACAAAAGGGCAGCATATTTTGGGCTAATCCAGTCAATATCTCGTCTTGGTAAAACTTCGCTCGTATCTACTCCTTTGGGAAACAACGAGATCGTCCAGGACGCCCCCTTCAACCGCCCCTTTACTCGCCTTTGTCTGGAAGCTCGACTGATTGAGGAAGCCATCTTACCATCGATTACCCTTCATTCAGGCCAGATTTGAACAATATATTTTCAAGTTTGATTCGTGTTTATATATAAAAGGAAACCATAATTTAAGGACTCTTGAAGAAATCATTTTATTTTATTACATATATATATATGAATACGGGCCCGTTTAGGTTTTACTACCTAAGTGAGATATTGTTCATCAACCTCATCAATAAATTTTCAGTCGTATTTTTAGAAATGAAGCACTAGGGTTTATTCAGTCCTACCTCACTCTCCTATCTTTGTGCAAATTCAAATTTTCATTTTTGCACGGAAGATTGGGTTCCCTGGTTGCATCAACGAATGGGACTATCTTGCCATTTTTAACATTATGTGGAATAAAAGTCATCCTCTTGCTGATTCTACAAAAAAAGCATACGATATCATGATGCAGGTATTGTAAATACTTTGTGCGTGGTAATATGAGTCAATACGTTACTTTTATGACGTGAAGACTTAAAGTCGACCTTTCTGACTTCCTTCATATAGGCCAGCATCATCCTTTACTATAAGTGACCCGTATCAAAAATCGTTGGACGCGATTTTGCCAAAGGTCGACCTTTATCAAAAGTTACCCTTCGCAAAGAGACTCCTAAGGGAGACAGTAAAGGATCGGCTATAAATACGGGCCTGTACCTACCTCTTGGAGACTTGTCAACTCCCTGTCCGCTGTGACCTGCAGTGGCCACAGGTGCGGCGGCAGGCAGAAGGAGAGAGAAGGTGGGAAACCCAACCAATTACCGACCACATCCAACTTGGCTTCCCCCTAGACACCCCACCTAAATGTTAGTTTTCTTCAGCGGGATTAAATGGTGTTTCGGTGTGTTTGGGCCACACAAGTCTATTTCTTCTCCATTCGCGATCCACAAAAAATGTGTTAGGTGCAGCAAGGGATGATAAAGAAGATCATCATACTACCTATATTCTACATGTGTATCCGTGATGATGACTACACCTAGCAACGATCCACAATACACCCGAACTCCCCTCCGCTTCGCAGGCTTTCCCATTGACGTTAGGCATTCAATTATGATAGGGAACTGAGTGACAGTGGCCGGTATGTTCCTGAACACCAACGAAAGGAGGCAGATGGCATAATTTTACACTGCCTGGCATCCAGGAGAATCGACTGCCAATTTCTATTATCATATTATTACCTAATTTTATCATATAATAGTTTACAAATAATTGACACGAAGTTTTGTCTAATTTTTCGAGCGTCCCTTTTAATGACGTAACTTTAATCTTCTCTCTCTTTGGGACTAACCATCTACTAACTTCTCTCCTGTTCTTCCTAGAGAGCTGAAATTCGGTACATAGTCTGTTTGACACAACTGAAAGTGATTAGGAGGAAGTCAGATCATATGTGTGATCAATAAAGCTAACTTCTTTCTTGCTCATCCTATAGTGCTGAAATTTGCCACACAGTCTTTTGGAGACGAGTAAGTGAACATTGGGAAGTCAGGTCAACTGTGAAGATCACCATCAACGATCAAAAATTACTCGTCATTCCAACGTACAATACAATACTCCAGGAACGTTAATGGAGTACCATCTGAAAGCGTTTTTCTTTACAAATTTGTTTATGTAGACTCCTCAAATTTTCCAAGAATTTGAAGAAAACATTGGGGATTTGATATACATTTCAACGATAATGAAATGTTCAGAGTTCAAGCTTCAAGTTTCAGTTTCATGTTTCTTCAAGTCCATGAAGGACAGATCGGACTGTTTCTAATACGCAAAATAAAAACTGTATTGATACAGTCTTTACTCGAATCGTTGAAAACATACTTTGCTTCAACTACACTTCGTATTTTACTAACTATTGTCGTATTTTGTGTGAGTCCATGAGAGAATTGTAGTGTTCTTACCGCGAAGCGACAATTCCTGTAGAATTCAACGATTTATTTCAGTTTATTCTAATCGAAAATAAAGATTGTCGTGTGGCTACATGAATCATTGGTGAATGCTTTGACTACAAGCTTCTGGCTAGCCGCTGTTTTATTATATATTATTTAACTTATCATATACTTCTTTATTAATATTAATTCACCACCATATGCCATAACAACGCCCTCATCAATTTACGGTTATTGAATCCAAAAGGACGATTATACTGTGCATTCGTGGATTATTATACATATGCAATTCTTTGGCATATTTTCCCAAAAATTATGAATTAGGGGGAAGATTTTGGATGTTATACGTTTCTCCATAGCTAGGCAAAAGTCGCAATAAAAGTAGGTATTGGCTTAACCGAATTTTATAGGGTTCAGTAAGGGGTGTCACAAGGGGATTCCTTGAGCCCCATGTTGTTTGTTCTTTTCATGAATGGACTATAAGTATACATCAGGGATAGAAACCTAGGTGTTATAGACTTGGATACAGTAAACAATATCCTACTGCTGTTATTTGCAGATGATGTTGCCTTGTTTGGGGATCGTATACCTGATATAGAAAAAAATCATATGCCATTCATAAATTTTCTAGTTCTATGGGCCTTAGCATGAATGCATATAAAACAAAAGTGGTGTGTTTCAGAAAAAGAGGGGGGTTAGAACATGAAAACGAATTTCTTATTGGTAACTGTGGTAACTGTCAGTGTCAAAAGCATTAGAATATACTAGCCGCTCCGGCTCGCTACGCTCGCCTCCACGTCCAGCCGGGGGGCAAGCCCCCCGGACCCCCCATTAAATTGCTCGCTTCGCTCGCAAAGTGTGGCATGTAGGGAATGTTGCTCGCTTCGCTCGCAAAGTGTGGTATGTAGGGAATGTTGCTCGCTTCGCTCGCCATTGAAACATGTAGGGGATGCTGCTCGCTTCGCTCGCAAACGGTACATCTCTAAGGGTAGGTTTAACTTCTGTAGGGGATGCTGCTCGCTTCGCTCGCTTGAGGAAGTTATACTGCCCACCCAACTTGGCAGACGTTTTTTTCTGTTGGAAATTCTTACAAATAAATTAAATCTTATAAAACTACGTGGAACCACAAAAAGTTTATTCGGGGATGCTCGCTTCGCTCGCTTGAGGAAGTTATACTGCCCACTCAACTTGGCAGACGTTTTTTTTCTGTTGGAAATTCTTACAAACAAAATAAATCTTATAAAACTACGTGGAACCACAAAAAAGTTTATTTGGGGATGTTGCTCGCTTCGCTCGCAAACTCTGGCATGTAGGGAATGTTGCTCGCTTCGCTCGCAAATTGTGGCATGAAGGAAATGTTGCTCGCTTCGCTCGCAAAGTATGGCATGTGGGGAATGATGCTCGCTTCGCTCGCAAACGGTAGATCACTAAGGGTAGGTTTAACTTCTGTAGGGGATGCTGCTCGCTTGAGGAAGTTATACTGCCCACCCAACTTGGCAGACGTTTTTTTCAGTTGGGAATTCTTACAAACAAATTAAATCTTATAAAACTACGTGGAACCACGAAAAGTTTATTCGGGGATGTTGCTCGCTTCGCTCGCAAGGTATTGCTGTATATATGTAGGAAAAAATCCGAATTTATTCTGTTGAAATGGCTCTCGCTTCGCTCGCAAGGTACCTATGTGTACCTGCTCGCAACACCCAAACACCGAAACCTGTACCTGAGTTATCGAACCCCAAACACGTCTGTCTTCCTAGAGCCTTCTCGCGTCCACAGCACATATAATTTCTCATTTTAATAGCTTAGTCTCGCTTCCCCTCGCAATTCGACCGACTTCACGTCACTTTTTTCGATATCCGATTTCGGATTCAGATTCCGCGGACCCAAAGCTGTATTTCGCCCGCGAAAACCGTTCCGAAAAACGTACCTTTACGGGGTATATTTTAATGGGAAAAAACGTAGTTTTTCGTCGGACTTTTTGAGAAAACACGGTCCGTACTCTCGCATTTTTTTGACGCATTTCCCGATACTTTTTTCGCGATCCGATCGCGCCGTCGTCTTCCTCGTAGGAAAACCTACGAAACGGGTATTTTTCCGGAATTTTCGACGGCCGTTTAGAGGGGTAGGGGAAGCGGGGAAGTGGAAAAACCGCACATTAATTCTTACTTCGACCCCCCTCCCGCCCTACGGCCCATGGTTCGGGTGGGATTAGACAATTTTAAATTCGCTCGTTCCCACTTTTGGAAAATCCCAAGAAGATCCCCCCACTCGTAGACTCCCCCCACTCAGCCGTTTGGCCGTGCATAGCATGGACAGACAAACAGACAAACAGACAGACGGAGTTTCATTCTTATAAATAACTAGCCGCTCCGGCTCGCTACGCTCGCCTCCACGTCCAGCCGGGGGGCAAGCCCCCCGGACCCCCCCATTAAATTGCTCGCTTCGCTCGCAAAATGTGACATGTAGGGAATTTTGCTCGCTTCGCTCGCAAAGTGTGGCATGTAGGAAATGTTGCTCGCTTTGCTCGCAAACGGTAGATCCCTAAGGGTAGGTTTAACGTGTGTAGGGGATGTTGCTCGCTTCGCTCGCTTGAGGAAGTTATACTGCCCACCCAACTTGGCAGACTTTTTTTCAGTTGGGAATTCTTACAAACAAATTAAATCTTATAAAACTACGTGGAACCACGAAAAGTTTATTCGGGGATGTTGCTCGCTTTGCTCGCAAGGTATTGCTGTATATGTGAAGGAAAAAGTCCGTATTTATTCTGTTGAAATGGCTCTCGCTTCGCTCGCAAGGTACCTATGTGTACCTGCTCGCAACACCCAAACACCGAAACCTGTACCTGAGTCATCGAACCCCAAACACGTCTTCCAAGAGCCTTCTCGCGTCCACGGCACAATTAATTCTCATTTTAATAGCTTAGTCTCGCTTCCCCACCCAACTTGGCAGACGTTTTTTTCTGTTGGAAATTCTTACAAACAAAATAAATCTTATA
Source organism: Adelphocoris suturalis (assembly GCA_030762985.1). Taxonomy (NCBI): domain Eukaryota; kingdom Metazoa; phylum Arthropoda; class Insecta; order Hemiptera; family Miridae; genus Adelphocoris; species Adelphocoris suturalis. The sequence continues at coordinate 4,787,508 of CM061048.1, read as the reverse complement.
AAACTACTGGAACCACAAAAAAGTTTATTTGGGGATGTTGCTCGCTTCGCTCGCAAACTCTGGCATGTAGGGAATGTTGCTCGCTTTGCTCGCAAATTGTGGCATGTGGGAAATGTTGCTCGCTTCGCTCGCAAAGTATGGCATGTGGGGAATGTTGCTCACTTCGCTCGCAAACGGTAGATCCCTAAGGGTAGGTTTAACTTCTGTAGGGGATGCTGCTCGCTTCGCTCGCTTGAGGAAGTTATACTGCCCACCCAACATGTAGGGAATGATGCTCGCTTCGCTCACAAACGGTAGATCCCTAAGGGTAGGTTTAACTTCTGTAGGGGATGCTGCTCGCTTGAGGAAGTTATACTTGCCCACCCAACTTGGCAGACTTTTTTTCTGTTGGAAATTCTTACAAACAAATTAAATCTTATGCATCTACGTGGAACCACGAAAAGTTATCATCGGAGGAAGTTATACTGGCAGACGTTTTTTTCTTTTGGAAATTCTTACAAACAAAATAAATCTTATAAAACTACGTGGAACCACAAAAAAAGTTCATTTGGGGATGTTCCTCGTTTCGCTCGCGAGGTATTGCGTAGAAGTCGAGTCCCTTCTGCTAAGCAACGTTGTGCAACGGGCGGCTCGGCTCGATCAAAAACGTCATATTAAACGCTTCACTCGCAATTCCGCTCCCAATTTGACCTACTTTCCGTCACTTTTTTCGATATCCGACTTCGGATTCGGCGGGATCAAAGCTGTATTTCGCCCGCGAAAACCGTTCCGAAAAACGTACCTTTATGGGGTATATTTTAATCGGAAAAAACCAAGTTTTTCGGCGGACTTTTCGAGAAAACGGGTCCGTACTCTCGCATTTTTTTAACGCATTTCCCGATACTTTTTTCGCGATCCGATCGCGCCGTCGCACAGTGGGCTGAAGTGTTCAAAAACCCCCCAAAAATTTTTTTTTCAATCCAGCTGGGTTTGTTATTTTTTCATAGCTAGATACCTAGTGATTAGTTGTACGTAGTAGATTTTCAAATATTCCAACGACTTAGGCTAATAGTGGCCTTTTTCTCAGGCAGTTTCGCACGACTGCGTCATGTCAGTAGGTACCTATGATACCTATACCTATGATCGTGATATGGTGTATTAAATATTTTAATAATTAAATTACTATTAAATTATTAAATTACATTATTATTAAACGGTTTATGGGGTTATATATATTTTTTAAATATTAATCATACGAGAAATTTACAGTTTTAATAATTTAAGCTGAAAAATCACGTATTTTTATTAATGAGAAGGGCCGGAAAAAAAAGTGTTACCGGCATTTATTGAGTGAGTGAAATATTTAGAAAGGTGAGGTATTAAAGTGCATTCTCCATCAGTTTCATCGCCGACTTCCGCCGACTCTTTCCACAGTTCATTTTAGAGTAAACCAACAATTGTTAGCTTGCGAAAAAGTAAACACTCTTAGGACTGGTAAAGTCTACGACCTTTTGTCACACTGGCATTCATCTTATCCTATTCGATGATCCAGTTATATATCGGTAAACCGACGTTAAACACTCATTCATTCGTTCCCAGTTAGTTCATTAATATGTCGGAAATAACTATTCCTTACAGTGTTCTGTGCGAAATGTGATTTACTCCAGCAGGACACTGGAAGAGAGTTTGCGGGACCGTTACCCCGAAATGGAGAATACCATCTTACTCCAGGTAATTTCGGAGATAAAGGGAAGATTTCTGTGTAATTTTAATAAAAAAATGAGGGATGTGACTCATAACAAAGCCACATTCTTATCCAAGAATAGTGACTGGTTGAAGGGAACATTTGTTATCCATACTGATTTCTCACATTCCTGCAGTGGATCTAATAAAGTTGGGAGGCCCTGAAAGCATAATTTTCGTTTTTTTCTTTCATATTTTAATGTTATTTTACCACGCACCATTTGTTATACTATTGACAAAATACAGCAATATGAAAGGATGTGTTCCCGTTTCAACTTTTCTCTCATTTACCCTTCTCAATTTCTAAGACAGCAACAACAATAATTAAATAAATAAACTAATATTAATTGATGATTACTGTATCAAGTTTTCGCAACCGGAAAAACGGAATGAGTGACTTACAAGTAATACTTTGATTATTTCACTTTTTCAGTTCAGCACGGTCTCTGAAATTGCCTCAAAACTGAAATATCTTGAAAACGACTGTGCGCATTGTTCTGAAACTAGTCTTATTCGATTCAAAAAATGAAAAAACCATGGGAATGCATTTCAATTTTGACAGATTACCTTGAAATCAGGTTTTTGAACAAAATATGCCATTTCAGCCCACTGTGCGTCGTCTTCCTCGTAGGAAAACCTACGAAACCCGTATTTTTCCGGAATTGTCAACGGCCGTTTAGAGGGGTAGGGGAAGCGGGGAAGTCCAAAAAGCGCACATTAATTCTTACTTCGACCCCCCTCCCGCCCTACGGCCCATGGTTCGGGTGGGATTAAACAATTTTAAATTCGCTCGCTCCCACTTTTGGAAAATCCCAAGAAGATCCCCCCACTCGTAGATCCGGCCCACTCAGCCGTTTGGCCGTGCATAGCGCGGACTGACAAACAGACAAACAGACAAACGGACGGAGTTTCATTCTTATAAATAATAGAGATAGAGATAACTTGGAGTTACTTTTGGGTCCACTGAGTTGTTTTCCAAAGCTATGATTAGTTTTAGATCAGAGGCGATGGAAGCTTAGGGAGGTGAAAAGAGAGTTTTAGTTTAAAGTAAAAACCGAAGTTGGGTATCCGCCTGTCTCATATTTTATTCGTTGGTAGACGCCGTTCTACTCTACGATTCGGAAATCTCGAGTTTGCGTTACCGGGATGAGATTGAAAAAATGTCATCAAAATTGATCAAAGCTGTACTATTGTAGCTGTACACCTGGATATATGATTGGAACAAAGTCATTAAGATAAAATATTGGAACACAAATTCTTGATCGCTGCTTAGGGTGGTGGGACGGGAGATATCCCCAAATTCGCTATAAACAGTTGGTGAGAACGATTGTAAACGGACACAGTGTCGAAAAATACAATTGGGCTGAACAGCTTAGAAAAGGAACTTTGGCAAGAATTTTTGGAGATCAAAACCCGAACGAAATAGAAGAAAACTGTTCTGCTATTATTCAAACTTATGTTAAGAGGCCAAAATACACCGATTATGAACGTATATTGTACTCTTCTTATGGTGACTAATATAAACATTTAATTACGAACATATTCAAACCAGTGCTCTACTCAGCACTTGATGCACTCTTATACAAAAAAGAATGCTGGCCCAATTAAGAATGAGCTATAAAGCACAGTTTTCTCTATATTTAAGCAAAGAACTCTCTATATAAGTCGAAATGCCCCCTGTATTTTATGCAACATGGGAGTGCAAGAGACAGTTCGCCATGTGGTATGCGAGTGTCCTCAATAAGCGGTGTAAGATATCTCTATGCAAAGAGTAAAATATCTAGGAAATAGAAGGCTATCAGAAGAACATTTGAGGCGCTCAGAACCAGAAGAGCGAACTGCCAAATATCAATTTGAGAAATTCGCTTCAAAGTTTTTATTGACCAGAAGGGCGAACATCCAAATACGTTTATTGTTAAGTGCCAGAAGGGCGAACTTGGGGTTGCCATTGCTTACCGTCATAACGATTAGATCCGTTAGTACCTAAGTATTAGAATAATATTCTGATACTATAGAGAAATGTAGACTCTTCTTGAAATTGTATTCTTACTTATGTCGGGTTAATTACATTAAAAAGCCGATGGAAAACTGCAACCTATTTACTTAACGCCAATGATAAATTCGGAAAACATTTAAAGAATGAAAACGATGTATAAAAATACATTAAAAGCTTGAAACTCCTGAACGATCTAATCTGAGTACTATAAAAAACACTTAAACGTAATCTAATAAATCGTCATATTCATCAGGTTCGTTTTGATTAGTTTCAGCTCCCTCCTTGTCTTCTACTGAAGCTCCCGGTTAATTTTGGAATAAGTTCAAAAAATAAGCTTTCCGTTGCTGGGGAACAAATTTAGCAAGAGCTTTGATGTCTTGCGATTTGGCAGAGGTAATTATGATGTAAGGTAAGGATGAGCAAGAAGGGTAGGTGGAGGAGGGAGCGAGCACCCTAAATCTTCCCTCATGCGGCTCATAACAGATTCGGTTGTTCGTAATGATTTTAAAGGCTCCCCATTCCAATTGCTTCATGTTTTCACAACCAGGAAGGCAAACTGCGGTTTCCCGACTGTCTACCTAAATAGTAAAGAACCTACAGAATCGGGTCCAAAAAAAGACGACTTTTTTGGTTCTCCCGACTGGTTCTGAGCGCCTCATTTTTAGTTTTAAAAGGAAGATGTAAAGAATAACTTCTTAAGTTTATTCACCAATTACTGGCAGATGTTGATTTAGAGTAAATTGTAAGAACTGGTAAATTTAAATTGTACGGGTCAAGGGCCTGAAGCAATACAGATTGATTTGATTCCAATACATTTTTGTTGTTTCATGTCAAAGGTTGTTGTGTCTATGTCTTCATGTTCACATTTCAACAAGCATATAATTAAAATGATTGAACAAGCAAAACAATTCTGTTAAAATTATAGCGAGAGCTGCTGTGATACAGAATTTTTCATCTTCTTTTTTCCGTTGGGGTAAAGTGTCAAACCTAATTCATTAGAAAACCCCGGACAGATAAAATGAAGGGTGATCCGTAAAAAAGTGAGAATATTGCCGCATCGGATATCCCCAGTTCTTTCGCCCCTCAAAATCACTTTTTCTTCCCCCTTACACAAAGTTGCAAGAAAAATACTTACCCGTTCGGCAAGAAGCGAAAATCCCATTTCGCTTCGAAACTTCGACTTCCGGAAACGGAGGGGTGAGGAATAAAATAATATCGCTTAATATCTGAGGAAACTAAAGAGTTTGCGAAGGGAGTTAAGGGAACAGAGTTACGCCGACTTAAATCTTGCTGTCGAGTTTAAATTCCGGCCGCTTTCGTCCACCGAACTTAATCTGAAAGTTGAAACTGGAAGTTGGGTCATTGTTCATATTGCGGTGATGTTTCCTACCTGGCTCATTATGAATTAGTGCTCGGGAGTTTAATTTGCGAATGGCCGGGTTTGAAAAGAGGGATTCCGAGGCGGGGAAGCTTCGCTTTCCGTTTACAGTAGCTTGAGTGGTAAGTTGTAGTATTCATTTCCGCTAACTATTGACTAGGTTGGAGGATTCTCTCGAGGAGGCGGCGGGTTGTAGGAGTCGATGGAAACGGCAACCAAAGCTCTGATTAAATCAGAAACTGCCGATGGCGGTCGGTGATTGTAGACTCTGAAAATTGTTTAAGTTTACCGACCTACTGTCAAATGGAAAATCACCAACGGGATTGTACTTGTCTTAGTGCCATAAAGCCGCATAAAGAGACCAGTTTACAACAACTAACATCTCTCGAAGTCTCAACATTGAAAACCACGTAAAGTCACAAGGGGCGTCGCTATAGAGGGGGGTCACGGAGGAACCTTCCCCTCAGTTTTCACCTACTTGGGAGAAGTTGGGAAAATTTGGAAGGAGGGCAATAAAACCCTCAATTTGAAGAGACATATTTGGAAGTCTAATCCTAATCAAATCCTGATTTTCCCAATAATTGTCGGTGCTTGGAGTATACAACAGACGGGTTATTTTCATTTTGTGCATGAAACTGTCATTTTTCGTTCAAATTTTCCCAAATTTCCTCAGCATTTTCCGATTGTGTTATATCTCGAAAACGATTAAGATAGAAAATGACACTTGACTGTAAGTGAACGACAACCAATTTTTCACAAGTAAAATATCTCTTGATATCGTTTGCGACTGAATTCATTCCAGCTTAACAACTACGGCGAATGGTGCTGAGAGAAACCTCATTTCCTGTGTGCCATACACAGGTAGGATTTAAAATTATTCGAATGCAGATGGGTTCTTGGTGAGGGAATGAAATGTTTTGACACCCGACTCCACCCTCACTCTCGTCCCCTAACAGTGCAAAATTGCGTGAAAGTCGCTCAAAAACGTCTCCCAAGTTGCGTGAGCAGTATAGCTTCCTCACTAACATATTGTAAAATGGACGTATAGAATTAGTTCAAGAACGAATTACGAGTCGAAATGATTGATAAGTCGACGTTATGAGAAATTAACGTTTGAGTACGAGCACAGACTACTATTAATCCAACGGCAATGAATATGTATAGGGAGGTGCCAAACCGCACAATCCTTGAAAATTTCACAAAAATCGGTCCATTAGTCTCCTAGTTTTGTTTGTGTCGATCAATTTTATTTTTGCGCATGCGGTGTAGTTATTAATCCACTAATTTCAATATAATTCATAGGGAATTTTCCCAGAGCATATATACGAAATCGGACAAATAGATGTTAAGAAATCGACGTTATACTGAATTAACGGTTGCAAGTGTGCACTGACTAGTATTTATGTGACGGCAATGAAAGTTACAAGGCACCGCCTAGAAACTATCCCGCACTAGACTATCTTTTCATTAGACTCGGAGTTTTGCCTATGTCAATCGATATTAGTTTTGCTCATGTGCAATTGTTTCACAGCACCAATCGCGATATAATTTATAGAGCAATGTTCTAAAACATATACCCAATTACCAACCGAGTTTGAACGAAATCGGACGAAAAAGTTATGAGAAATCGACGTTATGAGAAATTTACGTTAGCGCATGCGCACACGCAATTGTTGATTCGGCGGCATTGAAAATTATAGGAGATCTTCTAGGAGCTAAACCGCACAATCCCTGAAAAATTTCATCGGAATCGGACTGAAACTTGGTAGGTATAGTTTTGGGCGTGACAAGGCATCGGACAGACACGGAACCAAAATTTATCAGCATGCTCTGAAAGGAAAACAAGTAGAAATTTTGATTTTGGAGGACCAACATTTTTTCGACTTCAATCACGAACACAAAGCTTCCCTACCTTCGGTAGTGAGGAAGCAAAAAACAGTAATGATAGAACTTTGAGAGTCGTTGTGCACTCCTTTCTAAATACCCAGGAGCGTGAAGTTTTTGGAAAATTATTATTGATGCCAAATGTAAAAAATGTAGGGGCTGTCACAATAAAAAATAAAGATTTATATTTTTTGGGCAACCCTAGTCAGATTTGCTTGTGTGCATGTGCACAATGCATGTGCACTCATCATTCAATGGTTTGATTTCGGTTAAACCTGGTGGGTAGTTAGGTATGTGGTCCAGGAAAATGCCCAGTGAGTTACATCGCAATTGTTCAAGTAATAATTATCGCACACGTGCAAAACGAAGATTGGTTGACACAGACAAAACTCTGAAACTAAAGGACCGAGTTTGGAGGGATTTTCAGGGAGTGTGCGAATTACCTCCTCGATGATGTCTTTAAAAAATTCATTGTCATTGGATTAATAGTAGTCTGTGCGCGTGCGCGAACGTGAATTTCTTACAATATCAATTTCTTATCATTTATCAATCCGATTTCATTCAAACTTGGTGGTGGGGGGGGGGGGGGGGGGGGGTGGAGTGGAGTTGTGTATATGTTTTACGAAAATGCCATATTAGACGCGATCGGTTAGGTAATAACTAATCGGTATTGGTTGACCAATTTTGATGAAATCTTCAAGAATTGTACAGGCTCACCACTGAGTTTGATGGAATATTTAACGATCGAGCTGGCTAACAATAGACAATACCCTACCGATTCCATAGATATGCTTCAGTTGGTGAATGCCGTTGGATTGACGGTATTGTATTCGCAATGCTCAAAAATGAATTATAATCCAATACATTAGCATGTCTTTACATACATTACCTACTGTTCTATTTTGCATTCAATCATTTCGATTATTACTTTGTTTTTCAACTAATTCTACACGTCCATCTTATGTGCGGGAAAGTAGTTTCTTCTGTACAGCAAAAAAACCGTCCAAGATTACCAATCCTCATGAATGCTGCAAATGGGGTCTAAACGTAGATGGGTTAATAATTATATTGAAATCGGTTTTTGCTTCCTCAACACCAAATGCATGGAAGCTTTGTGATCGTGAACAAATTTTTGTCCTCAAAATCAAGATCCTTGCTTTTTGCGTTTCATAGCTTGCTGATCGATTTCGGTTCCATATGTACCAGGAAAATTTCCTATTAGGATATCGCGATTGGTGGAGAAATAACTACAGCGCATGCGCAAAACTGAAATTTATCGACACAGACAATACTCCGAGACTAATGGGCCGATTTTCATGAAATTTTCAAGGATTGTGCTGTTTAGCTCCTAGACGTTCCCCTAAAAATTTCACTGCCCATGGATTGATAGTAGGCTGTGTATCAATCATTTAGTATTTTGTCAAACTCGTATTTTCCACTTCTTTTTTGGACCCTGGAAGAATGAGACTTCTTTGATTTGACAATCTTGAAGAACATTTTTGAAACTTTGATTTTAAAATTTTTGAAGCCATTGCTACAGCTTCGTTTTTTTTACAAAAATTTGCTTAAAATAAATATATACCTACACTAAAACACTAGTTTAATGAAATAGAAGAAGCAAAAAATAAGGATATCAGAATAGCTAAAGAATGAATGAAAAAGAAAAAGTCTGGGTCGGAAAAAAAAGAAGCAGATTGACCAGCCTAACTAGTAGGGCGGCCCATAAGATGATTCGTTGCACACAAAAATACTTTAAAAAGATGAGATGATCGGGCTGATGACCGGGCCACCACGAAGTGAATTTCCTCGAGGAGCGAAGGCAGTTTAGGGCTCCGTTGATTAACTTGTGGAAAAGTGAAAGATCGGTGAAGCTTCGTCTTCCAGAAAGTAGCAGTAGGAGGCAAGCAGTGATGTGTCTTCACTTGAAGGCTTCATGGTTGAAGTATTTAAAGGAGGATATCTCAACCTTAAATAAATGAGGAAGAGAATCCCTGATAGTTACACGTAATGCCCAGAACTGTTACACTCCTCTACCTTTTATTGGTGTGGGTTTTGGCGATGTGGGGGTTGCCCCTACACTCGAATTTGTCACACTGCACATCACAAATGCAACCCCTACGACGGCGACGCACAGTTTCGACTTATGTGTTTCAGGTGGAAAAAATACAAAATAAATGTTTTTGAAAAGAACTTCTTCCACATTCATGGTGGTAGGTAAACGTCTAAAATGGATAATATTTACCTACATGGGATAACCCTCCCTAGTCAAATCTATGTGCAAAATTGAACCACCAAATAGAAAGCTACTTTGCGGAACCCTTAAGGATATTATTTATCTGAAATCAGATTGTTAATTTTTCTCCTTCTTCTGATCATCTTGGCTTGGAATGGGATGTTTCTCCCGAAGGTTTTAACGAACATGGTAACAATATTAAGTTTGGAATATTAATTTTTAATCAATTGATCACTTTTAATTTGAAAATTGATATTGACAACTAGAGGTATAAAATTGATCGTTCAAAAAAGTACCGGTTGGTCAAGTCTGAAAACTAGAACTATTCTTCACAGAATTTATTGGCAAATTTGAAATTGTTCATTCCGCTAATCTCTGCTAATATATATATATATATATATATATATATATATATATATATATATATATATTCAATTTTCGAAAGCAATCCGCATAATGTAAAATACTGACTCTTTATTCAAAATTGCACATTTCACCACTTCACACTAAAGTATAGTGAAAAACGGTAATTTATACCTTCCTAGTTCCTGAATATAAATTGACAATCTCATGGATTTTAAAAATTGATGCAAAATCATCATCCAATTGGCCAAAATTACCTTATAGTTTTTGCCAACTATTAATTACGCTATTTCGCTAAATTCAAATTATTGCGGCTGAAAATTATTATTTGTTTCTCTATTTATCTGATTTATACTCGTATTAGGTTGTACTATTGGATAGGGTAATAAAACCTCGATACGCATTACAGTCGATTTTCGTGGTTTCGGTCATTCTTCCAAAATCCTCAGGATCGTTACACTGTGTGGTGTTTCCTCTCCGTCCAGAAATAAAATATTGGCCCTTGATGGGACTGATGTCTGGAGATATTGGGGTTGAAATAATAACCTTAAATACAGAATTCCGTAATAGGTACTTTTTATCATTGTCCAAGTCCAAGGAATTAAATAAAACCACCTGGAACGCTGTACGTTCGTCCGCGCTCTCCCTAAGGGTTTTGGAAGGAAAAAATAACATCAACATAAGTGCAAATAAGACAGATGTGATCATAGTAAAAATCATCCAACAACCTACAACGATCGACTTGCTGAAACAATTTCAATGATAATCTCTTTTCAGTTCGTTATAGCTTGTTCGGACTATTATTTATATACAGACGAGCTAGAGTTAGATTTAATTTAATTAATTTTCCTCTTGTGGGTGCATACGTCTAGTTATAAGTATATGATGGGGAGTTTTTGCAATATTCTATCTTAGTCGTTGTACGAAAAGAGGTTTCTCTAGCAAAGCAAACCAGAGGCTAACCAGTGAGTCGTACTGTACGAAATATTGAACGTTTGAATGGAATAATTCAAAAATCACACTAAAGTTACAAGGCTTTCAAACTTCATTTAAGTCCATGTGCTATAAATAGTATAAGTCAGTAGTTCCCAAAGTGGTGGCGAACCACTTTGTATGGAATGATACTTTTATTTATAAATACCGCTAGTAGGTATAAAAATAATGGAAAATCGTGACATTTTAGTGTTTGAGAATAATCATTGGAACAATAAAATGTAACCTATTGAATAGCTAAAAACAACATAAAATGTTGGAAGTGATTCTACCAAAAACATGTTGAAGTATTCATCTGTTCAGTTTTCAAAAATTACATTGATTATTGTAAGTTGGTGTTTTAATGATACTATCTGCAATTTATTCTGTTGTTTTAAATGCTTTTCTTAGCTTATTATCAAGTTCAAATCAACGCTGAACATTACCTACTTTTTATTAAAAAATATTAGCTAAGTAAAATATTTCTTTGCAGTCTTTTCTCAACATATTTCACTTCGAAAGCAACAGTTAGCTTATTAAAACCTGAATAATAAACTTACCTAAATAAATATTTGGTATACAAGAATGAAAATATACGTGATAAAGAACAAATACTGTACTTCAGAAAACCATATATGAAAGCAAACACGGTATTTTACTCAAACCTCACCCGTACCCGCTCGCTCGCCATCGCGCTACTATGCCTGTTTCTCTTAATATGGATTGCAAATGCCTGCAGAATAGAGTCAGAACCAGCCATACTTGTATTTACAACAAATATCCCTATAAAACTAATGGCTGCAGAACGAAAGAATGATCTTTAATAGAAGGGAAGCGGGGAAAAGTACTTGTGTAGTCAATGAAAAGAGAGAGAGAGAGAGCATACTATGACAATCTGGTAGTAAATAAGGGCTAAAGAGCAAAGACTGAGGTGGACAGCGCGTATGTTAGCGGGAACCCAGATGAATTTATGGTTAGAGAAAAAACAAGGAGAAGTGAACTTTTCCCAACACTGTTCCTCTCATGCAATGGAGTATATTGCGCCTAACTGCATAAAATGGGAAAGGTAGATGCCTCACTATATCCAAACTGTCAGGAAGGAGATGATGATGTGTTCCACAGTTTCCTTGTGTGCAAGCGACGGGCTACCAAAGAAGAAGGCTGCAGGATGCTCGGGAAGCAGGACATGACACCGGAGGTGGTTGTTGCCAAAATGCTTGTACGAAAGCAACATTTGGACCTCTGTAGCTGCCTATGGTGACGACATCCTACAGAAAAATATTATCCAAGAATGGGAAAATTTAAAGCAATTAAACATAAATATATTATGATAATTTACGAAAATTCACTCAGAATCATGCTGCAAGACTGGAGCTTTTAAAAGGTTAGGGTGGGGGGGGGGGGGGGGGGTCTCAAGTGCCAGGAGCGATGCTTCGAGCTTATCAAGTTTTTGAAATAATGGAGTTTGACCCATCCACTGTATGAATTTTCGGCTCTGCGAACGTGAATGTAAGTAAGTAACGTCACAACTATGTACCATATATGCGGTTACCGGATCTCAGAAATGCTCAATATTCACCCCCTCGTTCAAAATCTTCGTCATGCAGATCCCATTCTCTTTTGAGCTCTCTGACAAGAAATCTCCCTTCATCTCTACCAGGATCGCAATTCTCAGCAAAAGAAGGGAAAAAAGAAGGAAAGACTCTGCCATTGCCAGGCCAAAGCGTTTTCCAGCCTAAACGTGACTCCGGCAAACGGCACTGTTAAATGGGTCAGGCGCTAAACTGATTCTAAACGCGCGACTTTTTTTCTCTTTTTTTTCGCTGGTTCAGTCGTGCAGAAAATGGGAAAGGGCTCCCGTTCGCAGAAGAGGCACAACTTTCCGAGGAAACTTAGATACGCGCTTTTCCGAACAATCCCCTAGAAATATATCCACCGACCGAGGGACCTAATAAAAAAGTTCGGGTAACATTAATTTTACAGGGAAATGAAGTCGTATAAAATCTTCGGAGGGTCGGGGACCCATTTAAACTTTAAAAAACGTCGGGTACGAACAGTGATGGTAAGTGATTTGAATGTTCAACGATGTTATATCATTATAACTGACTCCAACTTGTTAGTCTTATTGCTCAATCGTTTGAATGTGTTTTACTGGATTTCCCGCTGCGTTTTTAACGTATATATATATATATATATATATATATATATATATATATACGTGTTTTAGAGATGTGAAATTGACCTTTTCATTGGCTCAATCGAAGAAATATTTGACCCTTGATACCTTCCCCGAATTTGACGTTTTCATTCGATTATTGTAATATTTTACATTATTGCGAATTTCTTATTCCATAACGTTCTTAATCGACGTAGTGAATATCAAATTTGACTCGGCCGGCTTTTGAGTTTCTGTGAGTGTATATTTTCATGCCGTCCGGGTCGGGGGGACAGTGGATAACCTTTGAGGTGCCTTTCCGATAAAAGTGAGAACCTGTTTCATGTGGTGCAGCAGTGTCCGCGAACTCACAAAGTATGCATTTTACATCATGATGCAGTTGCCAAGCAGGAGCTCTGTCATTCACACTTTTACACAACTTAAACAGTGTAATTAAAGTGGGAGTCAGCCTCCGCCACACCAAAAATCTTAATATCATTTTACTTCATTGTTGAATTATATAATGCTAGAACGTGTAACACAAAATCACAATCCACTTTAAACTATAAAGTCGATTTTACTCTAGTTAATACTCGAACATCAGTGGATCGGTGTACAGCCGTTTCATTCTTGAATATCGAGTCGTTTCAGAACCAGTGCAAAGGTGATGGCATGAATGATTCAACTAGCAGAACTAACCCCAATACCCAAGCATCCTATTTATAATCAAAGCTTGGTACAGAATTCCCCTCAGTCTATTATAAAAGTTCCAGTCATGTAGCATGATCGTAACAGCGAATTTTTGTAAATTATCGTACTATACTATGTTACATTGTTTTGAAAATTAAGGACTTTAAGGAAAAAGTAATTGTTAACTACCAATTTTATTTAAAAAAAACCCGTTTTAAATAATAATCTGCGATTCAAAAAGAGATTTTTCTAATTTTTTTTTGTAATTCTATCAATTTTTTAGCACATTTTAATGAAATTTAAGTACATTTTTGAGCATACTTTTGTACATAAATGTTTTAATGATCTATTTCATAGTTAATAAACTTTAGTTGAAAATTTTTAGCCGTTTTTTGCTATTTTTAGTGATTTTTCCCAGCAATTTTCTTGAAACTTGACCAATTTAATGTGCTCTAAAATACTGGCCAACGAACTCGTTCTTTCGTTTGAAAAGCTATAATTTTTGGCACTTGAACGAAATCTTATCTCAATCCTAAGGAGAATTATCGTCTGGAAGGACTCATATATAGACATAAATTAATATATATACATATAGATCGAAAATTTTGATTTTAAAGTTTCTTGAGCCATTGCAATAGCTTCATTTTCTACGAAAATTTGCTAAAAGAAGCATAAACATATCCCAGTGGAAATATCTGAAGGATTTGACGTAACATATTCGTCTGCCGTACTGAATCTGAAACCAGGTGCACACCTTCAATAATTTTCACAAATTATAGGTGTCCCCGTGGAACCTTAACTCCGAAGAGGATTAAAAGATTAGGAATATGAAGGAAGTCATCCTCTGGGACCAGTTTACATTTTTAATTACGAGTACAACCCACATCATTAGCACTCGCTACTTCAGCTTTCCTTCATAATATTTTCATGCTAACTGTATTTATTCGAATACATTGATTTTTCGACTTAACAGTAGGCTCTGTCCTAAGCTCTGGGCTTCAGTTAATTCTGACATATATTAATGATCAGTTCAACATGGGGAGCTCATTAGTAGCAGATGACATAGCTTTAACCATTACGGATCTTTCATGGGATTTGGTACTTTGTAAACTTTTGAAGATTTAAGAAACATTCAGAAATGGTTTGCCACGAATAGTTTAAGGGGGCAGGGTAGGTTCCCGGTTGACTTTTCGCAGGGCCTACAGGAAGCTAGCAACTTGACTTCTTTAAACTTGTTCGACATTTTATGTCTTTACTTTGGCACATGGACTCAAAAAGCGTTATAAACAAGCGTTACAGTTGATTTCTAATGATTTTCACTTACAACTGAGCCGTTTCTGGGGAAATGAAACTTGTTATGTTTTCAACGGACAGAAATCGTCCACCATTCGTTGGAAAGCTATATAGAAGTGGGAAAGGGGAGGGTAGGAAAAAGGGTATGAAATGGGGGGGGGGGGGACTGAAGACGTAAAATGTTCCAATGTGCTGCATACTCGTAGCAAGCGTTTTCTTTTGAATTTTATATTCAACGATTATTTTTGTATTTTATATTTCTATTGATTTTAACGTACAATCAATGCGTTAATAGCGAAGTGTAAGTAGCCCTTAGTTTTCATAGCAGGTCTTTTTGGAATGCTCTCATTTTATCACAACATCTCATGATCTCTAAGCCATTGTAGTGTCATGGAATGCTGATTTATCTGAATTAGTTTCTGTTGTATTGTCCAACCTTCCGGAGACGTTGAAAGATACGTCGGACACTGTACGTGATGGTTCTTGGGATTAATAGGAGAGAAATTAGCTGAGTCAGCTGATCTTTGTCTATTGATCGTTCAGTTTTTGAAAAATATTTTTTTGCATTTTTCCCAGAACTTTTAGTGGGAGGGTTACTTTTCCAGGAAGCGCTAAGTTAAGGTACGTTTTCTGATGGATTGGGTGAAGGTATCAACCTACTTTTTTCTCCCTTGTAGGTAAAGACCTAAAATGTAACTGAATCGTTCGGTACCTATTGAAATTAAAATTAATTTTCTTTATCTGCCATCTGTATATTGTATAAGAGTTATTGTTTGTTACAGATGATGGCCTAACCGTCGAAATCGATTTAACATTGTAAATCTTCATTTTTCGTGGAAATAGACAACGTTTTTTCACTAACTTGCTTTTTGAAATGGGTTTACACAACTTCGTCACGAGTGATTAGTTAGTAGACTCATCGAGCTTGATGGCAACGATATCTGGCTGGTTAGCCCGGTCACTCGTCTTGTCATATAGTCTCTCCCTTTAGATATCCCATACGCTAGATGACAATGCGCCTGCTATCAGCTTGGCAACCACATCGTGACGTAGAATGTGGCCATCGTGAGTACGAGGACACTGCTGTACCACATGATAGAGATTCTCATTTTTACCCCGACAGGCACGGCAATGAGTGTCTACCTTTCCGGGACTACTCCTCGACCACCTCACTGAGGTGGCTTGTACAGCCAACCGGACGACACAAAAATGGCGATAGTCATGGACCCCAATGCCCTGTGAAGCCCATTCAGCCCCCAGGGAAGAAATGGAGGATTCTGAACACTGACGGTGTTCTTTACCATCTACTGACTCATGCAGAGCAGCAGCGAACTCAGCAGATGAGCTGGGTTTGGGAGCAGTTGGTGCCTGACGAAGTCAAGGTCAGCAGCAGTGCGGGCGACCTCCCCTTTATATCCCTCATAAAGGACGTTTCGTTCCACAGTGCGGCAGACGGACGGACTTTTGTAACGGATGCCTGTCAGCGTCCGCAAATCTTCGCAACAGGCTCAACCCACTCATTTTTTATTCGATTATATTGCTATTTACAATACAATCTCTGTCATAGTTAGAACGTTTGGTCACATTTGCAGAATCATGGCTAAATTTTCTATGAGTTGTACTATGATCCTTGAAAAGCTTCAATTGTTAAGGAATTAGTTGACTAAGTATTCAATATTTGGTTATTTATGTCAGGATTCAGCCAAAGTTGAATGAAACAATCTCTCTTCATTTCTACAATTTATATAATGCGACGTTTCGGGCCACATCTTGGCCCATCTTCAGGTAGATGTATATTACAGAGATCCCTTAATTCAATTCACTAACCATTTGAAAAGAACATAATTATTACAATTAGAAAAATAAAATAAATAAATACCTCGAAAGAGAAACAACTAGTCATACAATTTTATTGTCATACCAACTTTCATTTGATTAGCGTTTTGAAACAGTGTCGAACAGCTGCGAGCCTCCGCCATAGGTCCCACCTAACTATTCGCATTAGGGCCTTCAGGAAATAAGGTGCAACTGGAGTGAAATAACATCTTCTAAACCTATGGATTATTATCTCGATGATCTAATATGGTCATAATGTCTTATTCAGTTCCTGACAAACTTACCGTTTCTCAATTTATATGAATGAATTCCCACAAATCCTGAGAACATGATTCCGGCCGCTTTTAATTTTCTTTTAATTTTTTCTCACCGTCGGCGTTGCACTGAATAAAACATGCTCCATTTCTTCGCTCGATCTCATCATTTTCCAAGGAGTAAATCTTCCACCGGAAAATTAAGAACGTCTTTATTAAAATTCCCTAGAAAATACTGCGCGCTCTATTTTCATAAAGTTTCTTACATTTTCCTCCAGCCGTGTAGTCTAGGCCGGCGCAGAGCGTGATAATGGTGAAACTTTCAACAAGAAAAATATCCACCTACTTAGTTGTTTACGCTTGGGGAATCTAATATTAGCCTCTTATAGTGAAGTTGAGCCATCGCCATTCATTATGGTTACCATGATGCTTCGCATAATAACTTGAAAAGCTACAAATTATTACACAAAGGTTTATTATTTCTGTACTTGATAGCCGTACAACGCAGATTACTGGTCCATGGAAAATTCCGATTAAACTGAGTCTATGGTGCATTATCGAAATATAACTGGACGATACCTCCTACTGAATGATAGTACTTACCAAAAAAAAAAAAAAAAATGAATAAATAAAAAACAAACAAAAAAGTCTGCCATGTTTCGGTGTGGTACATAGTTCCTCGTTTAGCTATCGTTAATGTATAGACCATTGAAAAGTTTTAAATGATCTTGAAAAAATCCATAGCGGAAAATTGTAAATCAAGAAGTAGCGTGAAATGTCATAATTTACGTTTGTGCAAGCGCAGAATGAACTGATGAGTTGACAACATTGAAATAGGTACCTACGGGACCATCTACAACCTAAACCGTGCATACGCTGACAATTTTATCAAAATCGGATGAAAACTGTGGAAATTAAAGTCATTACAAGTATTTCACATTGGCGCATGCGCAGTAGTTATTAAATATACAATCGTGTTGAAATTGATATGAGGTAATCAATAGTTCTTCCAACTATCGTCCAAATTTAAGCGAAATCGAACAACTAGAGTGTAAAATATGGAGCATAATGGAATTTACGTTTGCGCATGCGCAGAATGAAGTATTGATTTGGCAACAATTAAACTGACATTGGATCGTCTACACCTAGACCGCACATTCCTTGAAAATTTCATCCAGATCGGACGAAAACTGAAAAATAAGTTTGTTACAAGGATTTCATATTGGCGCATGCGCAGTAGCTATTAATTATACAACATGTTGAAATTTATATAAGATGATCAAATCGTCATCCCTCAACTATCATCCAAATTTGAGCGAGATCGGACGGCTAGGTCATGAAAAAATTATGCTTGGTAGAATTTACGTTTGCGCATGCGCAGAGTGAGGTATCGAGTCAAGAACGATGAAACTGAAAGGGGACCTAGCCAGCGCATCCCCTGAAAATTTCATCCAAACCGGATGAACACTGTGGAAGAAAAGCTTCTTACAAGGATTCGAGGACACATGACAGACAGACAGACACACACAGACAGACAAACATGGAACCAAAGTTGCTCAGAATGGTCTTAAACGTAAAATGCGAGTGGAAATTTTGATTTTGGAGACCAACATTTTTTTCTCCCAAAAGTGAAAACATTGTTTCCGCTACCTTTAGGTAGACTCGGAAGCAAAAGATAAAAAATACAAAATAAATAATACCAAAAGAAAACCTTGAAAGTGGCTAAGATATTAAAATTTTCTGTCGCCACAATGATACAAAAACGAGCCGCCCGCGCAGCAGCCGTTACCTCTACCACTAGTCTAAAGAAGCGTTGTACGTTATAATTGTATTATCCAACATATAAAGCCGATATATTCCCGAACTCCGTTTATTGGAAACAAACTGATGAACGTACAGCAAATCAAATGGTCTCATTAGAGTTACAATCTCTTTGTAAGTAAATCACACAAAATACCCTTTCATTTCGAAACTTATCAAGATATTGAATTTGTAATATTTAAACCTCTGAATACTATCCTTTAGGGTTGGCCAGGAGTAATTAATTACTTTTTATTATTGATTCAGGCTTTGCCCAACACAAAATTAATATAGTAAATTTAATCTTTTTTATATTAATAAAGTGTCTGTATGTGGGTACCTCCATAACTTTTGAACGGATTGACTGATTAGCGCGATTATTTTTTTAATATGACCAGCCACTTCCTGTGCAAAATATAGGCCAAATTAAAATCGTGCAATCGCTGCTCAGTAAGGGGTGGTTGTGAGGGGTGGGGGATCGAAAAACTGGAATATCCATGTGTGGGCTCAAACGAAAGTCCACGACTAGGGGGGTTTCAATTCCATACACAAGCAACATCCCCTACCACACGTTAAACATACCCTGAGAGATCTACAGTTTGCGAGCAAAGCGAGCAAAATCCCCTACATGTTTCAATTGAAATACACCTAAATGGGGGGGGGGGGGTAAAATACCATCGAATGTACACAGCCGCACCTCGCGAGCGAAGCGAGCAACTTAATTGGGGGTCCGGAGGGCTTGCCCCCCGGCTGGACGTGGAGGCGAGCGAAGCGAGCCGGAGTGGCTAGTTACACAATATAAGTGAGGAATTAAACAAAAAATTAAACCAAGAAAAAATAAAAGAAGAGGAAACTTTGATACTCAAGTGATAAAACTCAGACTTCTCGTCTTACGATTCTCACGATTGGCCTACAGGCCCAGAATGCTGTAAATGCGAAGCATCGAAAATACGATGCGGCTGCTTAAGATCTGAGAGGATCATTTACCTCCCCTAAGTAGTCGTTGGGTACGATGGATTCCTACATTCCCTACACAGACTACGACGCCTTTCTCAGGACACTGGCAGCGAAGCTTGACGAAAAGTGGGCAAAACTCCTCTCACAGGTTACATGCTGGGTGATAGCGAAGACACAAATCACTGTCATCCGTGCAGTGTCAATCTGTCTTAAAGGTTGTAGGAGGAAAGTAAGGTGCTTAGGGTTAGAGGACGGGGTCTAATGCCTTCATAGAGCCAGAAGAAGCCCGAAGCGGACCCCAGAAAAACTAACTTTTAATATCCTCTGGTCTGCAATACTTAATTTTTTTTTTAAATATGTTTTTGCGTTTTTAATGTTAATTTTACCTAATTTTATTATAGATAATAATGCATAATAATAATGCGTAAGAAGTAACTTGGAGTCTAGTAATCCTACGCATAGCAACTGTTGTTAATTATAAGCGAAGGTTAGCTGCAAAGTTTATCAATATCGTATGTGGTTTGTTTCGACTAGACGCTCAACAGCACGTCCAATCCCCCATTACCAGTGCCATCTAGATCCAATTATTCTTCATATTCGACCCCCATAACATCATTTTTGGCGTAAATCTGATCTGTTTGTCCAACTAATCTGTATTTTGCTAAAGGGTTTGATTTAGGATATTTTTTATTTTTGAGAAGCGAGCTGGCGAGCATCTAGGCCACCAAACTATAAAAATCAGTCTTATCTATTACGTAGGTCTGTTTCATTATACGGAGGCCGATTATGGTTTATAAGGAGGATTACGGTTTATTATACGGAGGCTGGTGGTGGGGGGTATGACGGTGCTCTTGAACGCCAAGTCACATAATGTTTGTTTTTGTGTGTTAAAAAATAAATAATAATTAAACAAAATATGTATGCATTTATAAGCAATGAAAAATAGAAATATCCGAATATATGAAGCATGATGGTAGAAGATTGGAGAAATAATACATATCACAATAAGAGGTTCTCCACATTACGCAGTACCTGGTGATTGGGAGAAAATGTCCAAATCAGGGAACTGCTCGAACGTATGGTTAATGTAGCGTGCCATTCTGCTCAATAGCTGATGGTAGAGGTAATAAGTGAGAATGGTATCCAAAAGAGACTTACGGAACGCGATCATAAAGCTATAGCGCAGATACTTACAGTGAACCCTCTCCAGCTGATCTATGAGACGACTGAGGCATACTATTGGAAGGATTGGAAGAATAAGTGACCTGTAAAGTGTCGTAATAGCAAGGATGTAGTCAAATTCATTGGTATTTCGCTTAATAAATCACAATACTTGTATTGCCCGGATAGTCGCATGCCGATGTCACTGGCCCACTCGCGGGAGATGTCCCATTTTGAGCAAAATATCATTAAGTTCAGTCCAGTAGTTTCGGAGAAAAGCATCGGACGGCGCAGCGTACGGCGGAAGAACGTATTTTAGTTTACTATTTTAAATAATGGGGAACTTTCATGTGTCAACTAAGGTGATGAAAATTAAACTGGAACACTTCTCGAACACGTACAATACATTTACAAGATAATATATCAGGGGACATCAGATGCTAATTTTTGTCCTAGTCGACCTACGGTGCTGACATTTAGAATAGAACACCTTTGAAACGCATCGCCAGCAATATTACTGAAAACGAAAGACAACTTAACTGCTAAGGATCCTCTGAGACTGATTTATTTTCAAATCAACCTATTGTGAGACGTTCGGTAATTGATATTAGGCATTTTATGAGCGAAAACAAACATAATTCCAAATAAATATACAGAGTATCTATGCAACCCTTCTACATGGTGGGAATATGACTTTGTCATAAATTGTTTTGTTTCTTATTCTTAGTAAAAAGCGTAAAATGGTGGGATCCTAGTGCTGTAATTGAGTGACCCCATTTCAGAGACGCGAAGCCATGAGTTTCGATATTAAAATATGCTATAAACGGGGTTTAATTATAAATTATAAATCTGTGATCTGCGTTGATACGATATCTAATACAGAAATTTTGTGCAATAAGTTGCAGCGTTTTTTTTTTTTTTTTTTTTTTTTTTTTTTTAAAGCGATTTTTTGTAGAAAATGAAGGTATTGCAGTGGCTCCAAAAATTTTAAAATAAAAATTTTTGAAAATTTTCTTCATTCAAATCCTCGAGTTTAACATTTATACATATACAGGGTGATTCCCTCGCAGATGCAAAAAAAAAAAAAAATTTGGCTGAAACTGCATCAAAAATGGAGTAAAATGCCGCCAATTGCATATTTTTATCTCAATCCGTTCTCGAGATAGGGTTTTTTAAAGGTTTTTCAGGAAAACCGTGTTTTTTTCCTTTTAAACTCAAATTTCTCCACTTTACTTCATTCAATTTTAACTTTTGACCACATTTTCGAAATCAACATTAAATTTACTATAAGAATGGTGTAATTGGGTTTTTAAAAAGTACCATCCGAAGACCCTCACATCAGCTCAAACATTGATGATTTTGAAAAAATAATATTTCTGAAAATCTTTAAAACTTTACTACTCTTTTAAAAAGAATCCTGGAAACTGGCAAATCTCATGAAAACTGCTTCATGTAATATCCACTTCAACGGTATTATCAATTTTACTTTTATTTTGTTATTTAGGGAAGAAAATAATGTTTTAATGTTAAAAAATGTGGGTTTTTCAATGAAATTGTTGGTTTTCTCGAAAGATGACCCTCCATGAACCAACTAGTATGGGTTCGGGTTCTATGTATTTTTTCTCGCTGGATCGAATGGAAACTATTGCAGATCTCTCAACTACGTTATAATCGAGTTTTACACTTTAATTAACCAGTTTTACCCCATAACACACATACATTTAATCGTAACAAACAAACTAAACATTTGCGATTTTAAGTGTAAAACTCGGTTATAACGGAGTTGGAGAGATCTACAAATGTTACCATTCGATACAGCGTGAAAAAATACATAGAAACCGACCCCATACTCGTAGGTTCATGGAGGGTCATCTTTCGAGAAAACAAACAATTTCATTGAAAAACCCACATTTTGTAACTTTAAAACATAATTTTCTCCCCTAAATAACTAAATAAAAGTAAAATTGATAATACCGTTGGAAAGCATATTAGATGAAGCAGTTTTCATAAGATTTGCCAATTTCCAGGATTCTTTTTAAAAGAGTAGTAAAGTTTTAAAGATTTTCAGAAATATTATTTTTTCAAAATCGTCAATGTTTGAGCTGATGTAAGGGCCTCTGGATGGTATTTTTTAAGAACCCAAGTACACTATTCTTATAGTAAATTTAAAGTTGATTCCGAAAATGTGGTCAAAAGTTAAAATTGAATGAAGTAAAGTGGAGAAATTTGAGTTTAAAAGGAAAAAACACGGTTTTCCTGAAAAAACCTTTAAAAAATCATATCTCGAGAACGGATTGAGATAAAAATATGCAGTTGGCGGCATTTTACTCCATTTTTGAGTTTTTGTAGTTTCTGCCAATTTTTTTTTTTATTTTTTTTTTTTATTTTTGCATCTGCGAGGGAATTACCCTATACATATACATATATATATATATATATATATATATATATATATATATACATATATATAACTCGGCCCTTCGGGCCTCGCAAGGGGCTATACCCCTTGACCCCGCCATGGGGGCTTCGCCCCCTGGACCCCCCTAATCTATACTCGGCGCTTCGCGCCTCGCCGGATCTTTTCTCTTTTCTACTGCGTAGAAAACGAGTATAATTTGCTATGCAATTCGTCTCACGAGAAAAAAAAAAAAAAAAAAAAAAATGTTCAAGCCTGGCTGGATTCGAACCCACAACCTTCGTCTCACGAAAAAAAAAAAAAAAAAAAAAAAAAAAAAAAAAAAAAAAAATCAAGCCTGGCTGGGATTTCAACCCACAACCTTCGTCTCACGAAAAAAAAAAAAAAAAAAAAAAAATCAAGCCTGGCTGGGATTTGAACCCACAACCTTCGTCTCACGAGAAAAAAAAAAAAAAAAAAAAAAAAAAAAAATCAAGCCTGGCTGGGATTTGAACCCACAACCTTCGTCTCACGAGAAAAAAGAAAAAAAAAATTTTTTTTCAGGCCTGGCTGGGATTCGAACCCACGACCTCTCGCTTCCCATCTCGGGACAAAAAACGTTACACAAAAAAAGTGGACATTTAAAAAAAATTATTGGGGGTCGGCCTAAGAATTGCATAGCAATTAATATATATATATATATATATATATATATATATATATATATATATATATATATATATATATATATATATATATATATATATATATATATATATAATACTCGGCCCTTCGGGCCTCGCAAGGGGCTACGCCCCTTGACCCCGCCAGGGGGGCTTCGCTCCCCTGGACCCCCCTAATCTATACTCGGCGCTTCGCGCCTCGCCGGATCTTTTCTCTTTTCTACTGCGTAAAAAACGAGTATAATTTGCTATGCAATTCGTATCACGAGAAAAAAAAAAAAAAAAAATGTTCAAGCCTGGCTGGATTCGAACCCACAACCTTCGTCTCACGAAAAAAAAAAAAAAAAAAAAAAAAAAAAAAAAACAAAGCCTGGCTGGGATTCAAACCCACAACCTTCGTCTCACGAACAAAAAAAAAAATAAAATAAAATAAATCAAGCCTGGCTGGGATTTGAACCCACAACCTTCGTCTCACGAGAAAAAAGAAAAAAAAATTTTTTTTTTTCAGGCCTGGCTGGGATTCGAACCCACGACCTTCGTCTCACGAGAAAAAAAAAAAAAAAAAAATTTCAAGCCTGGCCGGGATTCGAACCCACGACCTCTCGCTTCCCATCTCGGGACAAAAAACGTTACACAAACAAAGTGGACATTTACAAAAAATTATTGGGGGTCGGCCTAAGAATTGCATAGCAATTAATATATATATAATTGGAGGTTGAGTTTGACCAAACTAGACTTTTTTTTTTTTTTTTTTTTTTTTTTTTTTTTTTTTTTTCGTGATTTATTTATTGCAACTGAAACATATACATCTCATCTAGCAATATTACATTTCATGTTAGGCTCACTAAGGGGGGAGGTTTACAGCAAAACCTGGCCCATACTTGTATCAAGTACAGTTAAAAGAACACTGGATTACACTTGCACTATTTGCACAGCACAGTTAGGTCCAGAGGTTTATTTCTCTTGAGTCGCCGAAGTTCTCCTTCGTTGTTTAAAACGTTGAGCATCTCCAGGTTCTCGTGTTTGTGGAGGCGATGTTCGTGCTTCCTTGCATATTTGGCGATAATTTCGGTGACCGTTTCTACCCTCAAGTCTCGATGAATATCATCATTCCGCATGAACCAGGGGGCCTGAACTATACTTCTCAGTATTATATTTTGTCGGGTTTGGATTGTTTTAATATTTGATTTTTTCGCACAACCCAAAGCTGAATCCCATAGGTCCAGATAGGGCGCAGTATCTGTTTGTATATGAGTAATTTATTGTGTAGTGAGAGATGGGAGTTCCTTCCCATCAACCAGTACATCTTTCTGAACTTGATTTTTAGTTCCTGATTCTTTTTTTCAATGTGATATTTCCAGTTAAGTTTGGAATCAAGGTGCATCCCTAAGTATTTTACAGTGTCAGAGTATGTGTTTTGAGTAAGTCTAGTTTTTTTTTTTTTTTTTTTTTTTTTCCTGTCAAAAAACTAGACTTGAGTGGTTTTTTAAATCATGTTTTAATCATAATTATCCACAACGTTTCTACCCAGGGGCTGGGTCCTAATCATGTGGTACAATATTGGTTTGGGCGTGGTGGAAGGTCTTTCACCAAGTAAAAGAATATAATATTAGTTTCAAATGTGAAAACATTCAACACTTTAGCAAGATTCGAATTACATAGGTATGGCTCCCATGGTTTGGGCCAGAACTCTCTATCTATCTCTATTATTAATAAGAATGAAACTCCGTCTGTCTGTCGCTCGTGCCTATGCACGGCCAAACGGCTGAGTGGGCCGGATCTACGAGTGGGGGGATCTTTTTGGGATTTTCCGATAGGGTGTATAAGCGAATTTAAAATTTTCTAATCCCACCCGAACTATGGGCCGTAGGGCGGGAGGGGGGTCGAAGTAAGAATTAATGTGCGCTTTTTCCACTTCCCCGCTTCCCCTACCCCTCTAAACGGCCGTTGACAATTCCGGAAAAATACGGGTTTCGTAGGTTTTCCTACGAGGAAGACGACGGCGCGATCGGATCGCGAAAAAAGTATCGGGAAATGCGTTAAAAAAATGCGAGAGTACGGACCCGTTTTCTCGAAAAGTCCGCCGAAAAACTTGGTTTTTTCCCATTAAAATATACCCCATAAAGGTACGTTTTTCGGAACGGTTTTCGCGGGCGAAATACAGCTTTGGGTCCGCCGAAACTGAATCCGAAATCGGATATCGAAAAAAGTGACGTTAAGTTGGTCAAATTGGGAGGGGAATTGCGAGGGAAGCATTTAACATCAGAAATTAATTTTGCCGTGTTCGCGAGAAGGCTCTGGGAAGACAGAGGTCTTTGGGGTTCAATAACTCAGGTACAGGTTTCGGTGTTTGGGTGTTGCGAGCAGGTACCTTGCGAGCGAAGCGAGAGCCATTTCAACAGAATAAATTCGGATTTTTTCCTACAAATATACAGCAATACCTTGCGAGCGAAGCGAGCAACATCCCCGAATAAACTTTTCGTGGTTCCACGTAGTTTTATAAGATTTGATTTGTTTGTAAGAATTCCCAACTGAAAAAAAACGTCTGCCAAGTTGGGTGGGCAGTATAACTTCCTCAAGGATATACAGGTATACCTTGCGAGCGAAGCGAGCAACATCCCCTAATAAAATTTTCGTGGTTCCACGTAGTTATATAAGATTTATATTGTTTGTAAGGATTTCCAACAGAAAAAAACGTCTGCCAAGTTGGGTGGGCAGTATAACTTCCTCAAGCGAGCGGAGCGAGCAACATCCCCTACAGAAGTTAAAACTACCCTTAGAGATCTACCGTTTGCGAGCAAACCGATTTTCCGATTAAAATATACCCCATAAAGGTAAGTACGTTTTTCGGAACGGTTTTCGCGGGCGAAATACAGCTTTGATCCCGCCGAATCTGAATCCGAAGTCGGATATCGAAAAAAGTGACGGAAAGTAGGTCAAATTGGGAGGGGAATTGCGAGGGAAGCGTTTAACATCAGAAATTAATTTTGCCGTGTTCGCGAGAAGGCTCTACGAAGACGTCAAGGGGTTCGATAAGGCGGGGCTTGCACCTGACTGGAACGGGTTTGCGAGCAGGTACACGCACTTACGTCTTGAAGGGTATACAGGTATACCTTGTGAGCGAAGCGAGAGCCATGTCAACAGAATAAATTCGGATTTTTTCCTACAAATATACAGCAATACCTTGCGAGCGAAGCGAGCAACATCCCCGAATAAACTTTTTGTGGTTCCACGTAGTTTCATAAGATTTAATTTGTTTGTAAGAATTTCCAACAGAAAAAAACGTCTGCCAAGTTGGGTGGGCAGTATAACTTCCTCAAGCGAGCGAAGCGAGCAGCATCCCTTACAGAAGTTAAACCTACCCTTAGGGATCTATCGTTTGCGAGCGAAGCGAGCAACATTCCCTACATCCCACACTTTGCGAGCGAAGCGAGCAATATTCCCTACATGCCACACTTTGCGAGCGAAGCGAGCAATTGAATGGGGGGTCCGGGGGCTTGCCCCCCGGCTGGACGTGGAGGCGAGCGTAGCGATCGACGGCGCGATCGGATCGCGAAAAAAGTATCGGGAAATGCGTTAAAAAAATGCGAGAGTACGGACCCGTTTTCTCGAAAAGTCCGCCGAAAAACTTGGTTTTTTCCGATTAAAATATACCCCATAAAGGTACGTTTTTCGGAACGGTTTTCGCGGGCGAAATACAGCTTTGATCCCGCCAAATCTGAATCCGAAGTCGGATATCGAAGAAAGTGACGGAAAGTAGGTCAAATTGGGAGGGGAATTGCGAGGGAAGCGTTTAACATCAGAAAATAATCGACCACGGGCCGCCGTTACACAACGTTGCTTACCTGAAGGGACCCTCACAGGGGGGTTCCCATTTGCACTTCTACGCAATACCTTGCGAGCGAAGCGAGAGCCATTTCAAATAATAAATACGGACTTTGTCCTACACATATACAGGTATACCTTGCGAGCGAAGCGAGCAACATCCCCGAATAAACTTTTCGTGGTTCCACGTAGTTTCTAAGATTTAATTTGTTTGTAAGAATTCCCAACTGAAAAAAACGTCTGCCAAGTTGGGTGGGCAGTACAACATTCCCTAATAAACTTTTCGTGGTTCCACGTAGTTTTATAAGAATTAATTTGTTTGTAAGAATTTCCAACAGAAAAAAACGTCTGCTAAGTTGGGTGGGCAGTATAACTTCTTCAAGCGAGCGAAGCGAGCAGCATCCCCTACAGAATAAATACGGACTTGCGAGCGAAGCGAGCAACATCCCCTAATAAACTTTTCGTGGTTCCACGTAGTTTTATAAG
Organism: Adelphocoris suturalis; assembly: GCA_030762985.1. Lineage (NCBI taxonomy): Eukaryota > Metazoa > Arthropoda > Insecta > Hemiptera > Miridae > Adelphocoris > Adelphocoris suturalis. The sequence goes on along the minus strand of CM061048.1, from coordinate 4,759,425 downwards.
ATTTAATTTGTATGTAAGAATTCCCCAACAGAAAAAAACGTCTGCCAAGTTGGGTGGGCAGTATAACTTCCTCAAGCGAGCGTAGCGAGCAGCATCCCCTACAGAAGTTAAACCTACCCTTAGGGATCTACCGTTTGCGAGCAAAGCGAGTAAAATTCCCTAAATGCCATACTTTGCGAGCGAAGCGAGCAACATTTTCTACATGCCACACTTTGCGAGCGAAGCGAGCAACTTAATGGGGGGTCCGGGGGGCTTGCCCCCCGGCTGGACGTGGAGGCGAGCGTAGCGAGCCGGAGCGGCTAGTACTATTTATAAGAATGAAACTCCGTTTGTTTGTCTGTCTGTTTGTCGTGTCTATGCACGGCCAAACGGCTGAGTGGGGGGAGTGTACGAGTGGGGGGATCTTCTTGGGATTTTCCGATAGGGGGAGCGAGCGAATTTAAAATTTTCTAATCCCAGCCGAACCATGGGCCGTAGGGCGGGAGGGGGGTCGAAGTAAGAATTAATGTGCGCTTTTTGGACTTCCCCGCTTCCCCTACCCCTCTAAACGGCCGTTGAAAATTCCGGAAAAATACGGGTTTCGTAGGTTTTCCTATGGAAGACGACGGCGCGATCGGATCGCGAAAAAAGTATCGGGAAATGCGTCAAAAAAATGCGAGAGTACGGACCCGTTTTCTCGAAAAGTCCGCCGAAAAACTTGGTTTTTTCCGATTAAAATATACCCCATAAAGGTATGTTTTTCGGAACGGTTTTCGCGGGCGAAATACAGCTTTGGGTCCGCCGAATCTGAATCCGAAATCGGATATCGAAAAAAGTGACGAGAACTCGGTCAAATTGCGAGCAGAAGCGAGCAAAGCGATTAAAATGATTCTGCCGTGGACGAGAGAAGGCTCAAGAATTGACGTGAAGGGTTCGATGTCACAACATTGCGAGGCGAGCAGGTATGCCTACATAGGTACCTACCTTGCGAGCGAAGCGAGAGCCATTTCAAATAATAAATACAGACTTTGTCCTACACATATACAGGTATACCTTGCGAGCGAAGCGAGCAACATCCCGAATAAACTTTTCGTGGTTCCACGTAGTTTTATAAGATTTAATTTGTTTGTAATAATTCCCAACTGAAAAAAACGTCTGCCAAGTTGGGTGGGCAGTATAACTTCCTCAAGCGAGCGAAGCGAGCAGCATCCCCTACAGAAGTTAAGCCTACCCTTAGAGATCTACCGTTTGCGAGCGAAGCGAGCAGCATCCCCTACAGAAGTTAAACCTACCCTTAGAGATCTACCGTTTGCGAGCGAACCGAGCAACATCCCCTAAATGCCATACTTTGCGAGCGAAGCGAGCAACATTTTCTACATGCCAGACTTTGCGAGCGAAGCGAGCAATATTCCCTACATGCCACACGTTGCGAGCGAAGCGAGCAACTTAATGGGGGGTCCGGGGGGCTTGCCCCCCGGCTGGACGTGGAGGCGAGCGTAGCGAGCCGGAGCGGCTAGTATATATATACATATGTATCTCCTTCCATAAGATAACCCTTAGGATTGAGATATAAATTCAATTCTTGCGCCAAAAAATCAAACCTTCCAAACAAAAGGACGAGTTCGTTGGCCAGCATGTTTTGCACATTAAAATGGTCATATTTCAGAAAAAGTGCTGAAAAAATTACTAAAAATAGTGAAAACGGCTAAAAATTGTTACATTAATATATTTTTTTTAAGCAGAATATTGCTAAAATATCATTTAGAACGAGTTTTTTACCATAAAGTTGGTAGTAGTTAACTATTTCTTTTCCCTAAAATCCATAAGTAATGTAACATAATATAGTGCGATAATTTACGAAAATTCGCTCATACGACCTGTATGAAACATGAATTTAGCTGGAGCTATACCAAGCTAGTTATTTATGTTCCTTTTTAAATGTCAATAAAAAAAAGGTCAGTATGATTAAAAACCAAGATGATCACAAATAAGAAGTGTGTTGTCATGGAAATATCATCAAAAAATGGGCCCATTTCTAAAATATAAAATAAAATTATTTTTATAATTTTTTGCTTTTAGATGCCTATATATTAAATAATAATTTATTTAAATTGTTTAGTCTGTAGGTAGGTAGTGAAGACACTGGTTGATTGAGAAGAATGGTGAGGTAAGAGAAAAAATTAAATAGTTGATTCCCGGGATTGAACTCCTTCCAGTGGCAGTGTATGGATTGTGAAACCGTTATGCTAGACACTAGACCGCGTAGCAAGAATCAAGAATCAAGAATTGTTTATTTAACATGAATTTATGTACAAGGATACATCATAATGGTGGTGAATTACAATACCGGCCTGACGGCCTTATTTGCTGATTAAACATGAGGTTGGTGTATATAGTGTCTTGTGTAATTATTAATTTTGCAGAGAATGTAATGGAATAAGAGAAAATATACTAATTCAAAAACTCTTTACATGGGGTGGTGACTTAATGCTAGTATTATAAGGCTTCTATATACAAATTATTTACAGTTATTTACATTTTATATACAAGAATATTTACAGGGAAGTGGGCTCAGACCCGATGTTGGAAAGGTTAGTTGATGAGCTGTTGTTGTGATTTGACTTCCTGCCTTCGCCCTTAGATAATCAGCTCCCTCTGGTATTACTGACGTATCTGCTAATTCCAATAGGTAGGGCCTGAATTTGAAAGGCAATTTAATAAGGTACTCACTGGTGGAAGATGTAAAACGATCCAAAAGTAAAGACCTGGTTGTAGAAGGGCACCTGGGTCCCAATTAGGTTGATGTGGAGTGGATGTGTGCCAGGCAGCAATACAACATCAAAACTGATTCACTTATCAGCCAATCTGAGCTTTACTGATGCTCACAATGAATTAAAAGGAACACTGATTTGCAGTAATACAGAGGACACTGCAAGGGACTCTACACAGAGAGAGGAAAATAACTTTTTTGAGGGAAGATGGGCTCTACTTGTGAGAGATGGTAGGGTACTGAATGATCCAGCCCAAAGCATCTTATCAGTGTTATAAAAGGGCATGTGATTGAACAGGAATCTGTTATTGGAGAATGGGTGATGGATCTTCTTGTTGCTCCTGGATGATACAAGTTCACTGGTCACTCACAACTGGGCACAACAAACACTAACTTAATTTACACATATTATGATAAACAACCTACCTACTTATAATAAATTAATGCAAACTAAATTCTTCCTTTCTTTTAATAATATATTTCAAAACTAGTAAGTTCCCAAATAATTTTAAATCTTTTTTTTAAATTAAACAAATTAGCAAATTTAAATTAAACTCATCTGCAAACATTCCGCCCACCAAAATTTCCCTAAGCTTTAGAAGGGCGAAATTTTCAAATTTTTAGTTAGGTATGATCAGGAGTGGAAAGTGGGAGAAGAGGAATTAAAGTTGAGACTGGTCGTTTATAAGTTGAATTTCCTATTTTGATAGTGCATACCCGCACGTTGCCATCCCTCCCAGGATGAGTTGCCACTATCTTTGCCAGAGGCCAACTCATGTAAGGCTGGTTAGGTTCCTTCAGGAGTACTAACTGATTCTCCTTCAAGTTTTCGCGAGTCTGAGTCCATTTCTGGCGATTCTGCAATGTGGACAAGTAGTGAAGTCTCCAGTGGCTCCAAAACTGCTCACTCTGTCTCTTAATTAATTGCCAACGAGACAGCCTTGACTCACGAGTGTCTAGTAATGAAGGTGCTGCTGTACTCAGGAGTGGTCGACCAATTAAAAAGTGTCCTGGGGACAAATATTCATTTTCACCAGGATTGCTGGAAAGGGGACATAATGGCCTAGAATTTAAGACCGCTTCTATGTTGGCAAACAGAGTCGTGAGTTCCTCGAAGGTCAGTTGATGGTTTCCAGCTACCTTGTACAGGTGTCTTTTTGCAGATTTCACTCCTGCTTCCCATATGCCCCCAAAATGGGGTGCATAGGGTGGATTGAAATTCCACTTTACTTCCCTTTTGTTGAGGTGGTCGAGGATTATATCCTGTGTTGACGATTGTTCAAACCAACTGTACAAATCTTCAAGTTCATGGGCTGCACCTATAAAATTAGACCCCCTGTCAGAATAAATTTGTTCAGGGAGACCTCGTCTAGCAATGAAACGATCAAGTGTCCCAAGGAAGGCCTCTGTAGTCATGTTTGATACTACCTCCAAATGTATTGCCTTTGTAACAAGGCATACAAACACACAAAGGTAAGCCTTAGAGGTGTGTGCTTTGCGACGGAGAGATTCACGAATCACAAACGGACCGGCAAAGTCAACCCCTGTATGGAGAAAACGCTCCACCTTCCTTCAAACGATAATCAGGTAAGTCACCCATTTTTGGGATTATCGGAGTGCCTCTCGCTTTGTAACAGTTAAGACAGTGGAAGTTCCTTTGCCTAATGAGACGCCGCATGCCCGGAACCCAATATTTCATTTGAAGAAGAGCTTGAAGCAGGTTGGGTCCTGGATGGAGATATGATTTATGATAAAAGTCTACTAATAACTTAGTAAAATGGCTATCATGTGGGAGGATGATCGGGTGCTTTTGTGAAAAGGAGATAGATGCAGCGTTTTTTAACCTTCCACCCACCCTGATAATCCCAAGAGCATCCACAAAAGGATCCAATGATTCTAGACACTTCCATTTTTCTGTTTTTGAAGCTGGTCCTCCATAATAGTGTTCCTGCACTATTTTTATTGAAACTTCTCTTGCTTTATTAATTTCTTCTAACTTCAAAGGACCTGTATGCTGGTTGGATTTGTTTTTAATATTATGGATCTTTCTAAGAAGCCAAGAAATAGATCGAAGAAGCTTCATCCATGATGAAAAGCGAGAAATCCATTCGATCAACATACTTTTATTGATTGAAGCAGCAAGACAAGGCTTTGTTTCCTTGTGTATCTCTGGAAGATCTTGGGGTGATTCAAACATTGATGAAGGCCATAATTCTTCAGGATCCCAAAGCCAAGATGGACCTGTCCACCATGATGGATGGATAAGCAGTTGACGGGGAGTAAGACCTCTTGAGGCACAGTCACTCGGGTTATCATTTGTAGAAACATGTCTCCATAATGTGGGACAAGTTAAATCAGTGATTTCTGAAATACGATTTGATACATAAGTTTTCATTTTGTAGAGTGGAGTATTTATCCACCCCAAAACAATTGTCGAGTCGCTGAAAAAAACTGGATCTTTGTGAGAAGCCGCAATTCGTTGAAAAAATCCATTACACGAATGATACAATTTAGAAAGGAGAAGGGCTCCACACAATTCCAATCTTGGGATTGATATTGTTTTAATAGGAGCTAATCGAGTTTTTGAAGTCAAGAAATGAACCTTGATCGTAGTACCACTTATAACTCTCAAGTATAAGACTGCGCTGTATGCAGAGTTAGAGGCATCACTGAACCCTACCACTTGGTAAACAAAGGTTGAGGTACTTCCAACAAATCTTGGTACTTTCACCTGAGAGAGTATCTCTAATTCATTCACCACTTCAGCCCATGAGTGCTGGATCTTCTCAGGAATAGGTTGATCCCAATCTAAATTGAGTTTCCAGAGCTCTTGTAAGTAAGTCTTCAACAGCAAGACTACAGGGGATATGAAACCCAATGGATCAAACATCCTTGCTACAGTAGACAATATTCCTCTTTTTGTAGCAATGAACTCATGACTTTTGCAGTGGAATGAGAAGAAATCTCCAGTAGAATCCCACTGTATACCCAAGATTTTCAGCACAGGACTCTCTTTGTCCGACAATGTTATGAGTTTCCCATCAGATGCAGCAGAAACACCCTGAAGAACTTCAGGTCTATTGCTGGCCCATTTGTCCAACTTGAACTGACCTCGATTCAAAAGACCAATGGTTTGGTCACGTAGGTTAATCACATGTTCCACTGAAGGCCCACCAGAAACCAAATCATCGACGTACATGTCCTGATTAAGGGCAGCTGTAGCTAATGGGAATTCCTCGCCTTCTTCCATTGTTAACTGTTTGATACAACGTAGAGCAATAAACGGAGCTGAGGATAAGCCATAAGTAAGAGTTTTTAATTCAAATTTCTGCAAGGCTTCTGAAGGATCTTGTCTCCAATAAACATGCTGATAGCATCGGTCAGCAAGATGTATGTTTATCTGGCGATACATTTTAACTATATCTCCTATCAGAACAACGTTATGAAGACGGAGAGAAAGAAGAATCTCTTTTATGTCTTTATGTAGTTTAGGACCCGTTAGAAGCTTTTCGTTTAAAGAGCCAGTTGCAGTACGACTTGAAAAATCAAATACAACCCTCAATTTATTCTCACCCCTATCATCTTTAGTAATGCAATGGTGTGGCACGTGATATTTGGAGTCTGCAGATGTGAGAGACATATGATTTAAGGAAATATAATCATTCATAAAAGAGGAATATTGTTCTTTTAATTCCGGGGATTTCTTTAACTTGTGCTCTAAACTATAAAATCTTTTGACTGCTTGTGCAGAGGACTGCCCTAAAGGAGAGGCATTTGGCTTAAAAGGCATTCGCACACAAAATCTCCCATTAGGATCTCTGAAATGGGTAGATTGAAAATGCTCTTCGCAAAGCACATCATCAGGATTTTCTTTACTGAATGGTGTATAAACCTCTTCTATTTCCCAAAAGCGAGTTAAACTCTTATTCAAATCATCTTCTTCAGAAATGGAGAAAAGAGAAGTTCCTTGATTAACCAGGGTTTCACCACACCCCAATCTACCCATAACAATATGTCCAAGTGTAGAAGGAAACAACCTTGGCAGATTTTCACCAACTGTTATGCAAGTGCCATTCCAAATGTCACAAAAGGGACCCACTCCTATCAACATATCCACTGGAGCAGGTTCCCAAAACTTGGGATCAGCTAAGTCATAACTAGTGTACTTCTGACATACACTAGGATCTATAAGACAATTTGGCAAATAAGAAGTTATATTCTTCACTACAATAGTGTCAATAGTGAGATTCGGAGACACTTTGTCTTTTGGACGCAGAACACAAGTAATTTGGCCAAGAGCTTCTTCAAGAATAGTATTACCAACCCCAGAAATTCTTTTGGGATACCTTGAAGCAACAAGTCCCAATCTGAGCAAACATCGTTGGGTTAAAAATGAAAGTTGACTACCTGAATCCACCACACACCTAACCTTAACAAATTCACCTCTAGTATTCCTAACTTGCACAATAGCTGTACCCAGTAGGACTGAAACATCGTCTTTCAAAGTTGAAGACAGAGATGCTGGTACAGGATTTGAAGTAGGGGCATTTGAAGATCCCTCATGCGTCAGATTGTCATTGGGAATATGCAATGTGGAATGGTGCCTTCTTTTGCAATGCTTACAGCGCCACGTGCTTTTACAGCTGTTGGTTCGGTGCTTATAAGACAGACAATTTCTACATCCTGACCATGCCTTCAAAGAAGCAAGTCTGTCAGTTGCTGAAGCATCGTGGAATATGGGACAACTCAATATTCCATGTGGTCCACCCTTACAAATGAAGCAGGTTGTGACCAAAGGTTTTGAAGTATATGAAGAGCCTTGAACAGCTGTAGCATGCAAAGCATTTTTCAGTTTGGATGCATTCTTATTAATGACAGGCATACATAATTTGGGCTGTGGAGAATTATTTGCATAAGGATTATTTGTTAACTGCATGACTGTACACCTTCCCCTGACAAATTTCTGAAGATCCTCGAATGTAGGAAAATCTTTATCATTAGCAATTTCAAATGCTTCCTTAGTAGTGGTATCCAAGCACCTAATAGCTAGAAAAAACAGTATAAATTCTGAGGATTCGGCGATGTTGAGTAACTTGTAAGCTGCAATACTATCAGCTACATTTGTTAAGAAAAGCTTGAGAGAATCAATAGATGGTTTACCAGGATGAAACTTGAAGTTGATCACTTTATTCAAATAACTTGCTGCAACTATTCTTTTATTATCATAGTTATCTATCATAGCCTGCCAGGCTAAAGGGTAATTTTGTTCTTCCAAAGCATAATTCCCAATAGTTTCAGCTGCAGGACCAGTTATGGATTGCATGAGGAATACAAATTTATCAATGGGACTCAAGCTATTGTCATTGTGGACCAAGGAAGTGAAAATGTCTCTATATTTTGGCCACTTTGTTATTTCTCCATCAAATTTTGGTATGTCCAATTTTGGCAGGCGATTAGAAATTTTAGATTCATTTAGTGAACTATTCCCAAGTGATGTTGGTCGACTGGGCATAGTAGAAGTAGAAGGATTAATAAGAGATTCATAATGTGCATGGGATTCATAATAGTATGTTTTCACGCTATTAATTATTTCCTTGTCCTTAGAGGTAGGAAAGTCTTCCGATTTGTCCGCAGCTTGATATTCAGACATAATCGAATCAGTGATCTTTTCGAATTTCTCATATTGGGTTTCAAGAGTCTTATACATCCCCTTGAATATAAAAATAAATTTAGAATCTGAGCTGGAAGCTTTTCCCTTATCCCTGATTTCCTGAATATTCTTTGCTACAACTATCCATCTTGATCTCAAGATCTTAATCTTGTTTTCAAATGTCTCCTCAGGATCTGGCATTTTAATATAATGAGGGAGAAAGGGTAAAGGATTGGGTTAACAATGTGTTTATGGGGATAAGAAGAGGCTGTAAGAAACCGCAAGTTAGGCACCCTTTCACTTCAATTATGCCGTTAATTATTACCAATAAAACTTGGAATGTGAAGAAAGCAAGAGAAAAACAAAAGAAAATAATAACAATAAACAGGTAAAGTTCAATGGAAAATAGTTAAATTTCGATTAAAGTGGGATAAGCTTCAATGTGGGAATGAGAAAATTCAATTGAAGTTTAAATGAAACTTCATGTACGTAAGCAGGTAAATA
>CM061048.1:4543551-4750422 GCA_030762985.1 Adelphocoris suturalis | reverse complement strand
AATGATCACCTGTGTGTAAACAATTATTTATATAACCATGCTCATAACTCAGTTTGTTGGACACGCACTTCGCAGTAGTTAACATAATATTGTTGGATAAATCGAGAGCTTTCGAACGAATGGTCAACGAATTTTGTGGGATGAAAAACGACGAAGTACCATTTCCCTAGCAACGACTCGGTTGTAGGCGGAAATCACTGTAATTTTTTTCGTGCGCGGAAAAAAATTGACTCGCAAAATTTGCTAGGACCCCAGGGCTAAAACATGATACATGTTAATATTCAACATTACAAGAATGGTTACCAAGTACACAAACAGGGTTATTAGTTACTAGGGACGTGATTATAGTAGATCCTTGAAGCATTTACCTATCAAGTCTACCCCCTTAGTCCGCAAATTCTTAATTGATCCGCATGTCCCCGTAAGACGTTTCCGTTCATTATAACATCGTAGTGCAGCTTTCCTAATTTTGCCCTAAGTACTCCTTGGAACCACTTGTTTCCTTTTGGATGGTAACCCCTGACCATTACCACTTCTCCTTTTTGAAACGTTCTTACGTTCTAATTGTTTCCTTGACGCGTATTTTTGGGATCGTGGTCTTTGAACAGCAAGTCTAATCCCATCCTCGTCGCCATTATCGTATCTTGTTCATACACTAATCAATGAATAGACGCATAATTCGCACCTTAATAAATTATTATTATTCCAACATGAACTATACAAAATATTCAATATTACAGCAATGGTGAGTTTCCCGTTAAGGGCCGATTACACAAGCAACAAAAGTTGCGCAACTCCAAAAAAAATTGCACTAGAAAAGTTGTACGCAACACAAAGAAATAAAATTGCCTCGTGTTGCGTCAAGATGTTGCAAGGAATTAATTGCACTGTGTTGCACCAATAAAGTTGAGCAATAGAAATTGCGCGAATTGGGCGACTACAGTTTGCGCCATGGACGGTGAAGAGGTGGTCGTCGCTGCTGCTGCCAACCAAAGGAAAAAGTGGGGAATTTGGCAGCGCCAGTTTCTGAGCCAGAGAGAACGTGTGTTGGCTCTCACCTCTGAAATTCTTTCACGTCAATATTTGCTCATAAGGCCATGCTGCACAAATAAACTCCTATCTTTGCTACGTTAAAATTCTCTCATGAGGCAATGAACCCCACCAGTGCAGTTTCACGTCAGTATTCGCTCATAAGGCCATGCTGCACCCCATCAGTGCAGTTTCACGTCAATATTTGCTCATAAGGCCATGCTGCACAAATAAACTCCTATCTTTCCTACGTTAAAATTCTCTCATGAGGCAATGCTGCACCCCATCAGTGCAGTTTCACGTCAATATTTGCTCATAAGGCCATGCTGCACAAATAAACTCTCAATGTGATTGGCTGTTTCGTTCCCTCTCCCGACCCAAGGCCGAAAAATTGCCGCAATAGTGCAATAATTTTCCAAACCCCTTGGACTTCATTTCAACACGATGCAACAGTTGCCGAGAGGGCTTGCGGGCCTAAAATGTTGCACAACTCCCGTCAATTAATTGCCTGCAATCTTCGGCAACTTTTTCGAGGAGAGAATAGTTGTCCAACTTTTTTGAAATAGTTGTGCAATACTTATTTCTGCAATTATTGCCGGAAAAAATCGTTCGTGTAAAAGGGCCTTTACCAAGTACACAATCAGGGTTATTAGTAACTAGAGACGTGATTATAGTAGATCCTTGAAGTATTTACCTATCAGCATGCTGGAACAAACCTAATGTGTATGAGCGCGTAGAGCAACAAAGAAACTTCAGTAAAGCCATGTTGAAGTTATGCGGGATGGAGGAGGGGTCGCGACAGGGATCATCCGGAAGGTATACAAACTCTCCCCTGTGTTTGAATAGTCATCTGCTTCTGGGAACGCGTGGGCGGCGCGGGGGCGTCGGATGAGGGATGTTGGAGGTCTCATGTTCCGGCCAACCGCCAACTACTAAACCCACGCGAGTTTTCATTTCCCCGACCCCCTCAAACGAAATCCGACTGTATAACTCAGAGTATTAATTAACCTTCCCCGCTCAGTCCATCTGATTAAAATAGCGTTTCTAATTGGAATTCCAGTGCAGATTGATGGAAATACAATCCCCCAATGGAGGAAAACCGTTCATTCAAATAATATAATAACGTGGTACCGAATCAGAAAATATTCCTCTTCCCTTTCTACGGAATATTATTGCACCAGGTTCGAATATCCTGTAGCAATACTTTTGCACAATTCATTATTTTGAATTACTAACGTTTTCAATTTAATGAGATACAAAAGGAATGCAACGTTATTATTTGCTACATTAAGCTGAATTATTCCATTATTATTATATAGCACACATGAATGGTTCCCGCCTCAACGTACAGTGGATCGAAAAAACGAACTTCTGATTTTTAGAACTGGCTAGTTAGGGAAAGTTTTCTTTTGGCCTAAAGACAAAATTTTCAGGGATTGTGCGGTTTAACTCCTAAACGGTCCCCAATATTTATCAATGCCGTCGAATCAACAGTAGCCTGAGCGCATGAGCAAACTTGAATTAATTATAATGTCGATTTCTCATAATCTGTTCTTCCGATTTCGTTCAAACTCGGTAGGTAATTGGGTTAGTATATGTTCTAGAAAAATGTCCTATAAATTATATAGGATGGGGAGAGTAGTACCACTATTCCGCATCGTCGCAAAAGAAAGAACATAGTTTCTGGGGGGTTTCAAAGGTGCTGAATACAATTCTTAAACTCGTTTTCCAGTATTAGCTGTAGCTTATGAGATACACACGTTTGAATTGTGGAAAAATCGCTCAATTCCCAACTTTTCTATTAAAATGAAAAACAAACAAGTAGATCAGTGCTCACGAAGTGAGTCACATGATAACGCATTTTCTTGTAAGGGGATCCAGGTGAAATATAGGTACGATACCTGAGTTGAATAGGAGAAAAAATGGCTTTGGAGCTCATTCAGCTGATCGATGACCTCTCATGCGTCTTCAGTATTGCTTCCGAGACTGCAAGGCAGCGGAAGCTTTGTTTTCACTTTCGAAACGAAAAAACATTTTTGCTCCACAATCAAAATTTCCACTCTCATTTTGCGTTTCAGAGCCTCCTGAACAAATTTGGTTCCGTGTCTGTCTGTCCGTCCACATTTCCTTGTAACAGCCATAACTTCCACAATTTTGATCCGATTTTAACCAAATTTTCAGGGATCGTGCGGGTTAAGCTCTAGATGGTCCCCTCTCAACTACATCATGAACGGTAGCTTCTGCGCAGGCGCTAACGTGAATTCCTTGTGACGATCATAACTCGGTCAATGTTGAACGGATTTCGGTCAGATTTTCAGGGATGATGTGGGTAAGGTCCCTTGAGGTCCCATAAGACAATCATCATAATTGCATTAGCGGTACGCTCTGCGCATGCGTGAACGAAATACCCTTGTTACGGTCCTTGCAACAGCCGTAATTTCCACAATTTTGATGCGATTTTCTTCAAATTTTTAGGGATCGTGCGGGTATAGCTCTACATGGTCCCCCAACAGTTCCGTCATGATCGAATCAACGGTAGCCTCTGCTATTTTCTTGTTTCGGTCATAATTCAGGCGATTGTGAACGGATTTCGGTCAGATTTTCAGGGATGATGCGGGCTAGGTTTCTTGAGGTCCCGTATCACATTCTTTGCGATCATCAGCAGCGGTACACTAGGCGCATGCGCGAAAGTGATGTTTTTGTTACGGTCATAGCTTAGTTAATTTTATCGGAATTTGTTCAAATTTTCAGAGATGATCCCGGTAGAGTCCCTTGAGGTGCCATACGAATCGTACGGTACTACCAGTGATTGTGCCCATCATGCCCGGATCTATTTGCAGGGAATATTCCCGGCCGGGAATTAATTTTTTAATTTTTTCTCCTCCTTTTTAAATATTTGCTATTCCATATATGGAATACCGAAATTCATGTGCAGCGAAATACATGTATGTTCATTGAAGGACTGTCATGGGATTCACGTTCGAACGAAGTGAACTCCATTAGTTCCGGACTGCATTAGTTCCCTGCTGCTAGAACCGGTCGTTTCTAGTTTTCTGGAATTTAATGGTGACGTACTGTGAAGGTCACGAGGAAGCTCATGTGCTATTTCCTTGGCAGTGTATTTTTCCTTGAGCCTCCCTCTCAAATTTCAGCTTCCTGCGTCAAATAGGAGACAAAACGGCTAACCCACGGCAATGCCTAAAAACAATTAGCCTATTTCGAGCACAGTTCCTTCATGTTCCGATAGATCATCATAGTTTGGTAATAGAAGCTTGGGGAACATATAACAAAAATGTCGCGTTTTTGACCCATAGGGTGGAATTTTATCATGTATTCTTTAACGTGATTCATGTGATTCGCTAGTTAAAACTGAGGCTTCTGCACATGCGAGGGAGAGCGTTTTTCACACAAAAGTGAATCAGATTCCAATAAATGGCCGTTTCTTCCAGTGAACTGATTCCACCACTATCATTTTTGACTTCATAAAAATGACGTCTAGAAGAATATAGAAGAAGCATAGAAATAAAAGGGGTTAGTTTTCGGTTATTATGGAACTGCTCATCCAACCTACGGTGACATGATGAAAAGTTACCTACAAGTAAGAAGTATTTTGAAAGAGCAAAAATCCTTCTTTTGACTGTTTGTTTTGCAGGTTGCTCCACCAAATCTAGAAATTATGGAATGAAGCCCATTTTCATCCACTTTTATCCCTGAAGGGAATGTTAGCAAATTTTCGTAGAAAATGAAGCTATTGCAATGGCTCCAAAAATTTTAAAATAAATATATATAATATATTAGGTATATAAACACATATATATATATATATACACACATATATATATATATATATATATATATATATATATATATATGTGTGTGTGGTGTGTGTATGTGTGTGTCATTCCAGACAATAACTCTCCTTAGGATTGCGATAAAAAATACCGTTCTTGCGCCGAAAAATCAAGCTTTCCAAACGAAAGGATGAGTTCGTTGGCCAGCACTTTTTGAGCACATTAAATTGGTCAAAATTGAAAAAAAGGGAATAAAAAAAAAAAAAAATCACTAAAAATTGCAAAAAAACTGCTAAAAATTCATTAAATTTATATTTTTTAGCAGAATATTGTCCAAGTAAAGTTTATTAACTATAAACTAGAACATTGAAAAATTTATGTTGACAATTATGCTGAAAAAAATATTTTTAACAAGGTGCAGTCCCTGTTGGTGTACCTGAAAGCCACTGAGCTTTACTGCGAACTGTGAAATTCTGATCTGTGATATATTTATTTATTTATTTATGCACATCTATGCATTCCTTTACTTAACTAAGATGTTATATTTTTTATCATTATATATTTATCAATAGTATTAAGGTATTTGTAAGACTCATCTAGTCGTATTTTAGTTTTAATTACGGGGTATTTTTATCCGCTGTAGGGGTTGCAAAGTGGTCATCGCTGTATCCCTCGAGGCAGAGTAGGTACGGCAATGCTACGTTTATTATTATTATTATTTCTCCCCCTACAATCTGCCAGTGGAGTCCGTGTTGGCAATCCGTTTAGTGACCGGTGGTCAGCATGGCTCCCCTTAGAATCGTGCCCGTTGCAGTGTCTCGTTGACACTCTTTTTGATTGCCGCTAATGACCCTTCTGGTTGAGATGCAACTGAAATTCTAAAAAAATAAGGTAATAAAATTTAAGTACCTGGGTCATTCTCATTTCATTTGCCGCTTTGGGTCATTTGAGAACCTCAGTGACGTGAAATATGAAAGTGCTCGAAAATGAGGTTACATCGGCAAATACTACTCATTATACATTGCAGATTTGTGTTCCATAGATGAACAGTGAGTTTTTCATTGATGTATTTTATACATTTTTTTGTATTAAAAAACATGATATCCAACTCATGAGTGTTACCAGATTTCAAAAATTGATTTCTGTAAAATGGATGACTTAGGCAAAATTGTTGTCTGGGCTCAAGTAAGTACAAAAGAATAACGTTCAAACGTAATATTCAGATTTTACGGAATTCATGTTGAAGGCAGTGTAATTGAGCTTAAATCTCAGGAGTGTTACCCTATTAGTGTTACCGTAATATCAGGAGTGTTACCCATCCTTGGTCACACTCCTGAGAGGTAACACTCATGAGAATTTCCAGTAAAAATGGCGTCACACAGGATGATGAAGTGACAAAACTCGGGGATGGCTACTGTTTGAAACCTGTCACCAAGCAGTATGGTTGTTGATATCGGATTATTTTGTTTAATCTCTAACAACACTCGTAATTTGTGTAACACTCATGATTGAAAATAAAAATACTCAACATGGTTTTAGGCTTCTTTCACTGTAAAAACTGCTGCAACTCCAAGCACTCCACTACAGTCTCACATCTTCAACTGGACAATATAACCTTCACATCTGACTGTTTTCCTCCATTTTCCATCGGCTTTCTTGATCGCAAAAATGATAACACTCCTGAGGTCCCATTGAGAAGAGATATGGGGGACTGACTGAAAAACTAGTTTTTCACGGGTTGGGAAAAACTTTAAAAATGTAAATCCTTACTCTAAATAAAGAGGAACCAACTTACTGCTGCTAGTAACCCTGGCCAGTTCTAGATTGTCATTGTTTCGTAACTACCTAACTTCTACTTAGGTATTAGGTAGGAGGAGACAGTAACACTCACGAGTTTCCAGGATTTCAGGCCTCATCACTGTGTATTGTTTAAAGAGGATTTTCGGGCAGTCAAATTATTACTTCATTGATCCCCCAACTTATGCTACTCTTTTCTCCCACAAAACCGCTAGTTTTGGTCAAGAATTGTGAGAATTCGTCGTCGGGGACATGAAAGCGGCAAATGAAATTAGAATGACCCACCTATGTACGTTTTTCAGCATAATTTTGTCAACAATTAATTAATGTCCTTGTTAATCGTTGATACCTAGTTTTTTGTAGACTGAAATTCTGCTAAAAATTATAAATTTAACGATTTGTTGTGGCCTTTTTTTATAGCCATTTTAATTTATTTTTTTAGGAAATTTTTTAAATTTGACCTATTTAATGTGCTTAAAAAGTACTGGGCAACTAACTCATCCTTTAATTTGGAAAGCTTGATTGTTTTGGCGCAAGAACGGTGTTCTATTCCCAAAATGGGAGCACTTAATTAATTAGGAAATTATTAATGAAAGTAAAGGAGGACGGGAGATGGAACTGATTGAACAAGGTAACGGATAAATCACTGCCGTATTTATTGACAAAGATAGGTAATAAAAGTTCCAGTCATGCAGCATGATCGTATGAGCGAATTTTCATAAACTATCTATCGTATTATAGTATGTTAAATTGGAGCAATTTTAGTTGACATAAATGGTTGAAAACCAATTTTATGGCAACGAAACTGATACAAAATAAAATTCCACTGATTCAAAAGGGATTTTTGATTTTTAAATTTTTTTGCAGTTTTTATAGATATTTTAGAAAATTTTAATGACATTATTTCATCACGATTTTGAGAAAAATTTTTCAATGCCCTAGTTAATCGTTTAAAATTTAGTTTTGACTAAAATTCTGCAAAAAAAATAGAAATTTAACGGTTTTTGGCCGTTTTTAGCCATTTTTAGTGATTTTTTGGGTACATTTTTCGAAATTTTACCAATTTACTGTGCTCAAAAATTGTTGCCCAACGAATGAAGTATTGAAAAGTAAAACTGGCACACTTTTTTTTTCACATTTACAATTTTTATAATTTTACCACAAGGTACATTTTTCTTCAATTTTATCCATAACAACTTTTCTTCAAGAATTTGTGCCTTTTTCGGTTAGGTACCATATTCCTTCTGTGTTTGCAAAAACAATGTGTGCAAATGAATAAAAACTCAATGAGGGGAAACCGAAGGGGACAAACGAAGACATGAGTGGTGCTCTAATTTTGAGCAGGAGTATATAATCATATGTTTATATTATTTAAACATATGCATATATTATATAAACATATGAAAAAGCGCAAACTTCAGGAATCGTTCCAGAATGCCTCAAAACGGATTTCCACGAAGAAAATTTTCGAAAGTTTAGTTTAGAATTTGGAACTTTTAGAAGCCACTGCTACAGCTTAATTCCCTACGAAAAATTGATGAAATAGAGGGATTCAAAATAATTTCTGGAATATGCAAAGAATAGGTTGTTTGAATCAGAAGATGAGAGCATTTCCACCTCAACCTGCCTGATCCTCTATAGTTGCCTCACGTTTCCAATGTAGAATAATCCGCATCCCATTAATCTGAGAGGCCAAGCTGATGTATTTACTTTAATGCGAAATGGGAGCGTGAATGCGGCCCTGGATGTTTGTTCACCCTGTGCGCAAGTGTGTTTGGGTTCGTGAGCCCGTGTGAGTTCCAGAGCGCAACGGGTTGTATTTGTGGAGCCAATAGAGAGGGCGGTGGTGAGGTAATTATCGAGCTGAAGGTAATGAAACAGCCCCTCCAGTCATCGCTGTAAACCCCACCTGTTTGTGCTTCACCATTGAATCCTCTTCATTAATTTCAGACTCACAACAAATATCCCCCGCTGGCTTCCACACATGTCGTGTGTGCTGGCTTCCACACAGCTCCGGGGTGAGCAGGAGCCTTCGAGCTCTGCCTGAGCCTTGGATTTGATTTGAGTCCTTAAGGCATTCACGTACTGTAATAGAATTGAAGAATGAATAATCGTTAGTAGACTTTATTGAACGGAATTAAACTAATACACGTTTGAGGAATGTAGTAAGGTAGTTTTGTGAACATATCGATGAGAAACTATTTTTATTATGGGTTTATGAGTTTTCCATAACACTCACTATGCGAGATAAAAATACTCTCGTTTGTGGGGGAAAAAAATGCAATTCAATTTATTTCATTACTCATATACTTAATGCAAGGTCTCCTGATCATAAACTCATATGGACACCTGATCATAAACCTCCCTTGATGGGAAAAATAGTAGATCATGGATATGTCTAGGTAAATGAAGGTTAATAGTAAATAAAAAAGTCCAGTCATGCAGCATGACCCCCATGAGCGAATTTTTGAAGAAATCTTCGACATTTCAGTCGCTATTGATCGTGTAGAGAAATTTTAGTTTATGATTTTGATAGAAAAACATGGAATCAGATTATTAAAAATAATTAGGAGGTACTCATACTTTATTATTATTAAACTAATCTTGTAGATTTAAAGACAAATGTAGGTAAATATTCATAGATTTCGATGTCCAATGTGGTCAGTATTGAAGGCAGTTGAAATCTTAACAGTATCCTATCATAACATCATCAAATCTTGACATAAAATAATACTTCCATAAGAGTAGTTCAATCTGAATTTGGACAATGTTTCATGCAAATATTACAGATTTTTACAACTAGCGAACGGCATTATTTCGATTTTTGACTGATTTTTCAACTTTGAAATTTTTGAAAACTTGATACATATTCTTATAGGAAATTTTACGCTGATTCCGAATATACCACATGTTAGTATGCTGAAAAAATTATTTCGCACAACAAATCGCAAAAAACAGGCTATTTTGAAATTTTTGACTACATTTTTGAAAATTTCAACCCGAAGATCCGATCATGCTGGCCAACAAACTTGAACTTTCGTTTTGTGTGCTTGACATTTTAAAATTTGTTTGAAGTTTCTAGCACAATTCTACGGACAGTTATCGTCTGGAATGACACATACATATATACATACATATACATACATACATACATAATGCATAAAACTTCAGAATATGATTCAGAATAGCCTGAAACGGATTTCTGCATAAAATTTTATCAATAATTCACATTCTACAAATTTTGAGGCGAGAGCAATAGCTTAATTTTCTTAAAAAATTCGCTAAAATGAAAGCAGAAAGATATAGGCACGAAGAGAGCGCAACAAAATTAGGTACATAGGTATAAACACGTAATTTATTATAATTAAACAGAAATTGGAATTTCATCTGGTAATACTTAATAACCGTTTAGCGAAAATTCAAAAACTCTGAATAAAGTAGTTTTAATTTGTTGAAAAGTTCTTCGGCAATCTTGAACCTAATAAACAATAAAAAACCCCTTCAAAATGTACCCTGTGCACCTTCAGGTTCCTGTCCTAAGGAGGCTAGGTCCAAATATTGGCTTCCTACGGTTAATAGAATAGAAATATGGACTTTATGAGCAACTCAGCTGTTCACCACCCTGTGCACTGTGCGCCTTCAAGATTACGTCCAAAGGAGGCTAGATGCCAAATTTCAGCTTCATACGATTTAATATGATAGAAATTCGCTTTCGGAACCACTCAGCTAATTCCGGATCTATGCATCTTCAAGTATAAGTCCAAAGGAAGGTACACACTAAATTGCAGCTTCGTTCGATAAATAGCATAGATGTCAAGATGAATCAATCATTATGGTGATATTCATCAGAAAATTATGAAATTACTTCATTTAGTGTTACTAATTTGCAAATTTATTGATCAAGTTTTTATCAATATGTCTTGCAAATAAATAAGTATGTTACTGTTGAACATGAAATCGTAAAAATGCGTATTTAATAATACCAATCAGCACACTATGCTATTAAAAAATGCCTCCCCATTTTATCCTCCCGAACTTGCCCTACCTCCCCAAATAAATTGCTCGACTATTGAGTAAAATGAGGAGGAATGACTATTTTGGAAAAAGTTAGCATATTTCTGTACTGAAGTCTAACTGTCAAAAAAATGGAATCTAAACTACATACGTGAGATCCTAAGGAATAATATGAGATAAGAAAATCCCCAAAATATAACATTTCAAGGCAAAAGTAGCATTTTAAAGTTGAACCTCCCCATTTTACCCGACTCTCCCCTGTTTTCTTGTATTGTTCTCGTATGTCCCCAAACTTGGGCAAGTTAATCCTTCCTGGTTGTTCAAATCTTTGAACATGTTTCAGATGACATTTCCTGAGCAAGGTTCATTGACAGTCCATCCTGTTTTCATTTCCCAAACGCCAATGCATGTACCTATTTATCTAGGGGCATGAGTCCACCGCCAGTAAAACAAAATCAGTAGGTACCTACCTAGTACCTATAGGAAGGAATCTAATTAGCTTGCAGCTTAGGGTTTTCCAAATGACATTTCCTGGATTGGAACCCATAACACTGTGTCCACCCCATTTAACACACTAATTCTTTAAATAAGTATGTTTTTAAGGGGTAAGGGTGAGTGTTCACGTCTTTTTTCAAGAGGACGCGCGTTTACCCTTCACTCAGCAACGGGTCAAACCTGGTTCGTTCTCGTGTTTTCGAGATGTTGTGATCGGAGATTAATCTTGCTTGATAGGGTAGGAAATTCCCAATTAGGGGCACATAATCGCCGTTATCACGGGTCAAGGGGCTGTCACACATCTCCTCTGTTATTGATCGTGTGGATTTAGGCCCTGGCGCCTCAGTAATCTCGTCTTTGGACTACCTACTTTTCCTATCTCTCCAATCGTTTAAACATTCGTTTCATTGTATTTTTCATTTCTCAAGTTTTCAGTGTATTCTTTATTTTCCATTAGGGTCATTGCCCGGGTTTGCTTAGGGTCGGGTTTGATTAATTTTATTGTTTCTATTTCCCTTATTCCGTTATTGATATTTCAATTAGCGAATTTTCTTAGGAAAAAGAAGCTACTGCGAAAATATAAATTTTCGAAACTATTCTTCATTGAAATCCATTTTGTGGCATACTGAAATGATTCCTGGATATTCTAACAATTATATATGTATACAGGGTGTCTCCGAAACAGGTGTCACACAGAAAAGGAATAGATTCTAGGGATCGGACATAGAAGCCAAAACATCGATGTTGTCATCGATGGCAACATCGACCAGTGGCCATCGGTGTGGGTAAATATCGGTATTCTTGCCATCGATGTTTCTCAACATCAATGTATTGAAAGTAAAACATCGATGTTGTAAAAATTTTTTAGTAAATTAGAACGCTGATTACCTAAAGATATTTATCAAAAACAAATATCTCTCAAAAATCAAATTAGGCTATGCCCTTATGCTGGTATATCAAACATTTTCAAAAGATTTTTAAATTATTTGTTAACCCAGCATAAATTCATATTTAAACTAAAACAAGTTGATGCAAAAACACATCTTTGTTTTCCTTTTAAAAGGAAGTTGGGGAATACTAATGGAAGATGGATTTGGAATTTTTTGAAATCCAAAATGTACTTTTAAGCAAAGATAATGTTAAGGTAACATAATATTAGCTAAATCTGTATTATCCAAGTAAAATAACTGAGGTTGGTATTTAGGTAAAAATGAAAATAAATTGGCTTCAAACAAATGGTCAAATAAAATGGTATTTTAAAAGCACTATTGGTTGCCTTATGCTCCTTCCATTATTCTTAGAACATCCTTGGACACGAGTCATGGACGTTATGAACGGTGTTGCCACTTCACCATTAGTCAGGTTTCCCTCTAACCCCCCCCAGCCTATCTAGATTTATCCTAGATTTCTAAGTTTTCACCCTAAAATTTAAACTTTTATTGCGCAAGTAGGAAAAAATCGGTGGGGCCAACATCGATGTTCGATAAAATCGTTGCTATCAACATCGATTGAAAAACATCGAACATTGAAGATGAAACATCCTAATAGATTCTACAACTAATTTGCAACAAAAAGTTCCTCCTAGCGATTTTTTTAAACGCTTAGTTTTCGAGTAATACAATATTTAAGATTTTTTTCGTGTTTTCGACGTTATATCACTAAAATAACCATAACTCCCTCAAATGGCAGTGGAAATTAAAAACGCTGCAAATTATTTCACAAAGGTTTATTATTTTTTCAATTGAGTATGATCGTAGTTTTAGTTGGCTAGCGTACGTCATAAGGCCCGTCCAGACTCCTAGGCGTGTCCCTACTTCGAGTTGCCACAACCTATACTTCTATAATTATACACGCATGTTTATATTTTCTCGATTTGAGCTCCTATCTATTCAAATAGTTATTGCCTTAATAATATCATTATCCAGGTACGTACGAAAAGTCGAGAGGATAATATGTTATTAAATATGCGTAGGAAAAGCTTTGGTATTAACACACAAATATGACCTTGAAAAAAACATATTCATGCCTCGAACGAACGCCGGCGCCGTACCCACCACAAGCCGCGGCGCCGGCGCCTCCTCTCACTCCACTCCCCCGCCCCCCCCCCCCCCCCTCCACCCACCGTGACCCCCTGCCAAGCGTGCCAGGCGTGCGCGCGTCTAAAAAGACACTTTTTTGCCCGTTTTTGGCCCATAGTATCTATGCGAGTAAAGCGATCGGGATGGTTATACGTTAGGACCAACGGGTTTTTTAAGTCAATTCTTAGGCCTTTTATGGCCCGGACGGCGGACGGCGAACGGCGGACGGACATTTGAAATTTGGATTCTACATACCTTGAAACGTAAAGTGACAAAGTTTGAGGGGGGGTTATAAAAATTTTTTGCTACACGATCACATAGGCTTATTATTGGAAATAATAAACCAAAAATGAGTACACCTTTGGAAAGAGCGATAAATTTCCTGCCACCCTGATACCAACTCAAAATATTGTAAGCAGGTTTAATGGGAGAGAAATCCGGCTGAACGTTGAAATTTCAAAAAATCTGAAGAAATCAGTCAAAATTCGGAGCGCTATGGCTCGAAAGTGTTCAATTGAATTTTACCCCCGAAGACAGGAAAAACTACGCCGAGATCTTACTTTCCAACGGTGTGGTCAGTTTTACATTTACTACGGTAATTAGGGGAGAAACTGTATTTTAATGTTGAAAACATTGTTTTTCAATGAAATCGAAGGTTTTCTTGAAAAATGACCTATTAAAATACAAGTTTGGGTTTGGTTTCTACGTATTTTTTTACGCTGACTCGAATGGTAACACTTGAATATCTCCCAAATCACGTTATAACCATGTTTAACACATTAACTCACAAATTTTAGTTCATTTGGTATGATAAATTGCATGTGTTTTTAGGGTTGAAACTAGTTAGCTAAAGTGTAAAATACGGTTAGGTATAACGTGATTTGGGAGATATGCAAGTTTTACCATTCGATTCAGCGTACAAAAAAAATAATAATAATAATTAAAAAAAAAAAAATAAATAAAAAAAAAAAAACGTAGAAACCTCGTATTATCATAGAAGATCATTTTTCAAGAAAATCCTCGATTTCATTGAAAAAAACAATGTTTTTCAACATTAAAACAGTTTTCTCCCAGATTTACCATAGTAAATGTATAACTGACCACACCGTTGGAAAGGTGAGATTTTAGCGCAGTTTTTCCCGTCCCTGGGAGTAAAATTCAATGGAAGACTTTCGAGCTATAGCGCTCCTCATTTTGACAGATTTCTTAAGATTTATTAACCGAAGGTAGGGAAGCTTTGTGTTCGTGAAAAAAGTCGAGAAAATTGTTGTCCTCCAAAATCAAAATTTCCACTTGCTTTTTGCGTTTCAGAGCTTGCTGATCAATTTTTGTTCCGTGGTAGCTCCTTGTCACGCCCAAAACTATACCAAATTTTAGTCCGATTTCGATGAAATGTTCAGGGATTGTGCGGGTTAGCAACTAGACGGTCCCCTGTAATTTTCAATTCTGTCGAAACAACAGTAGCGTGTATGCATGCACAATCGTGAATTTCTCGTAACGTCCCTTGTTCTTCAACTAATTCTATACGTCTATTTTACAATATGTGAGGAAGCTGTACAGCCCACCCAACTTGGCAGACGTTTTTCCAACCCTGCCAAGAATGGTCAATTAGGTACTGATGGCCGGAGAATTCAACTCTCATATTCCTCCAATTCCCCGCCCTATTCCTTCCCACTCACATTAGTACTAAGCTTCCCTTCACCACCGCCCTTCATCATCCCCAGACTCATCTGCACATCGCTAATTACCAGGATAATGGAAAGAAAAGGGATACTGGGGATGTCGGAAGGGTTGGGGGCTGCCTATTGTTTTACCACTTCCGAAAACGCTATTGTTCCAACGAACCCTCCAACCCCGCGCCACCAATCACCGCTTCTGACCGTCACGCCGACATTGTGAGGCTCCCGCCCGCTAATGGCCAGCAGCTCCGGGGCGCGTTTTTACCTGGTTTTTAAACTCACGGGAGAAAATAAATTGGTTTCGACCGCAGGGGAGCCCCGATATTCTTGATGAAGGCAACGAAAACCCTGTGCGGAGTTCATGGAAAGAAAAACCCCAGTTTGTTACAATACTATTAAATCTAGCTGGTATGTTGCGCAGAATGAAAGGTAAAGACCCGGTAAAGAGGGCCAATCAAATCTCTAACAGACTACAATTAGTCACAGGATAAAATGTGTTGGACTATCAGGGACCTGTTTCATAAAGCAACAAGTGACAAGTTACTAGCCGATTTTATGTACTAATTGCAAAAATGAAAGTGCAAGCGTTTTATAAAGGCACAAGTTTAGACTTGTAATACACAGTGAAAAAGTAAAAAAAAAAGTCCAGTCATGCAGCATGACCCCATGAGCGAAGTTTTGAAGAAATCGTCGACATTTCAGTCGCTATTGACGGCCGAGCGGAGCGAGGCCTTGGGTCTGCGTGCTAGTACCTACATAAATAGAACTTCTTCATAATTTCATGGCTGATATTTTCTAAACCACAGTCAGTATTAAAGCTACATCAAGTCCTTAAACAGTTGAGCGTAAAACATTAAAGAGAGCGACCGAGAGAATCGGAGGACGGAATATTTCACAGAGCAAACTCATCAGTTGTGATTACATTTTTTTTTTTTTTTTAACAAGCACCTACTAGGTACCTACGTTTTAAACAGCATGGTTCTAGGATTGGTTATACAGGGATACTTCCATAAGAGTAGTTCAATCTGAATTTGGACAATGTTTCATGCAAATATTACCGATTTTTACAACTAGCGAACGGCATTATTTCGATTTTTGACTGATTTTTCAACTTTGAAATTGTAATTGAGGATTACCGTCCCGTAACACAAACCCTCTCAAAACGGGAGTAAGTGAAAAACCTTGTCTATTTCCACGAAAAATAAAGTTCCAGTCATGCAGCATGATCGTATGAGCGAATTTTCGTGAATGATTTATCGTAGGTAATATTTTACGTTAGGTACCATTGCTTTGAAAATTGAGAACTTTGAGAAAAAATGTTTCATGCAAATATCACGGATTTTTACAACTAGCGAACGGCATTATTTCGATTTTTGACTGATTTTTCAACTTTGAAATTTTTGAAAACTTGATACATTTTCTTATAGGAAATTTTACGCTGATTCCGAATATACCACATGTTAGTATGCTGAAAAAATTATTTCGCACAACAAATCGCAAAAAACAGGATATTTTGAAATTTTTGACACATTTTTGAAAATTTCAACACGAAGATGTAATCCGATCATGCTGGCCAACGAACTTGAACTTTCGTTTTGTGTCCTTAACATTTTAAAATTTGTTTGAAGTTTCTAGCACAATTCTACGGACAGTTATCGTCTGGAATGACACATACATATATACATACATACATTAAAAAAACTGCGTTAAACTTCAGAATATGATTCAGAATAGCCTGAAACGGATTTCTGCATAAAATTTTTTCAAAAATTCACATTCTACAAATTTTTAGGCGAGAGCAATAGCTTAATTTTCTTCAAAAATTCGCTAAAAAATGCGTTAAACTTTGGAATGTGATTCAGAATAGCCTGAAACGGATTTCTGCATAAAATTTTTTCAAAAATCCACATTCTACAAATTTTGAGGCGAGAGCAATAGCTTAATTTTCTTCAAAAATTCGCTAAAAGTAACTCTACAGGCGAATTTGGACAAGTTACAAGTGTTTCCCCATCATTTCGTACAAGTTACTGTTTTGCAGTTGTAAAAAATGGCCAATTTTTAACCTTCGTCCATTCACCCGTAAACTTGTTATCTTTCAGCGTTGTGAGTTGGTAATTTTTCGGTGTTTGATATGTGGGAATCATCTTCTGCTGAAGAATGCAGACAAGAAAGGAGCATTCAGCGTAAAAGACGCCAACGATTTTTTTCTGTCACGAATAAACGCTTATTTCGTGGGTATTTTCGAGTTTGAGAGATTTAGGATGTCTTCCAAGACCCTTGAATGATTCAAATGCTGCGTGACCCTGTGCAATTTTGCCTGATCGGGTATTGAGGATCTCCCCATTATTGAAGAACAGAATGAAGATAATTTCGAAGTTACACATGACATTCCTAACCCAGCAGCATTAATCTTGATGAATTGATTAATCATTTCCGCTGAATGAAGGAGAATAGCCGATTATGCCAGTCATCAGAATAAGTTGAAATCAAATACACACTTTTTCCACTTTTCAGTTTATAATTTGTCTGTCTTCCAATCATCACACCTTGTCATGTACGACACACATCGTACCTATGTACCTGCCAGACGCGTCCTGGAAGGTGAAGAACTTTCCGCTGCACCCGTTCACCAGTCTTCCCCAGGACATTCATCCCTAAACCTTGTTTCAATTTCGTTTGTCTATATGTACTCTTGAACAGGACCTGTTTCAAGTTCTGTTTTGTCACATGGGAATCCCATCTGGGGATGTGCAATGAGACATTTGACGAGGCATTTTTCGGTTTCTTCTGGAAGATCTGCCAAACGACCAGCTCCCATTTCGTTAATACGGGTCTTCCTCCCTTTGAGTCGATTATAAATTACCGCAATCAGAACGCTGTAAGTTTCCTCGGCTTCCCTGCTTGTTTTATTCCTGTTCATGACATCAAAAACTGCTTCTTCCCAGTCTTCCTATGTGTAACACGGCGGTGATCTCTTTCTCTCATATTTGCGAGGCCTCTGTAAACATGTAAACGTAGTATGCAGAAATTATGTCATTAAGGGAATGTAAGGGAAATAAGCTATAAAGGTTGGTGAATCAATATTTAATTAAGCATTAATGAAGGATTTGAAATTACAAACTCTTTTTCTGGTTAGGGAAAATGTCTTTGGACGAAGCCATTTCGGACTGCACCCCCTCCCCCTGTGTTCACAGTGTATTGTTAGCCCATGTCGTACAAATACTCGTCAATTTCGGGTTCATCATTGGCCTTCCCACATATCTCCTTCCAACAGCTCAATGTTATGGAGAACTGAACATGCTGGTATTACGCATAGCGTGTTTCTAAGTTTGTGCAGAAGTTCATCATACAAACATGGGAACCGCCGTTTCAATAGACCTATAGTTCTTTCGATTAAACTTCTGGTTTTTTGTAGGATACATTGTACATCTCCTCCGATTCTTGTGTGGGGTTCCTCACTGGTGTGTAAATATACCTTCTTTGAGGGTGGTAACCACTATCCCCCAAGAGATGACCCCCCAGGTGGCGTTCTCTTCCAGCCTAGCTCTTATTGAACTACTGTCGAATATTCTGGAGGCATGGGCGCTACCGGGCCACCTGCAAACCAAATCTGAAATTTCGTTATTCGGCCCCCCTACTATCTGTATATTGATGGAGAAATAGGATTTCCCATCACGAAATATTTCTCCATCCTCACCTCCTGGGCTTTTAATAGGGATGCGAGTTCCATCCACCATGCCTATAACACCAGGAAAGCCAGCCATACTGTAAAACTGGTTCCACGTAGCCACTACACTATCTCCCCATCAGTTGTAGGCATTTTATAAATCGTGGATGTTTCCGGCACAACTTTCCGAAACCTGTTAACGTGATGCGCTGACGACTGGCTGATTCGAAAAAGATCGGCACAAACAAGTTGAAACAATTCAATTATGCTATGAGAGAATAAGGTTCTACTTCTAAAAATATTCCACATATTTTGAGTGTAGGTAGGTAGTTTAATTTTCTAAACGTACTTTGTGATCATTTTCCAAATAAATACCAACTTGAAAACAGCACTACTTGCAAAACTACTTACATGCAAGATGTTTCAGAGAAACAGAAAGACAAAAGGAAAAGTCATGCAGTTTCGTAATTCACGCATTGCATTTAGGTTTCATTTGAAACTTTTAGTGTGCACAGTAACTTTTTCCATTCATGTCAAATAGACTTTTTCAAATAATATTCGGTTAAAGACCAATTTTTGGATTTTAAAGTACCTATTATTTATGTTTTTATTGAAATTGTAACAAGTGCAACAATGGAATGGAAGTAATACCTGGAACCCCTTTGTCGGAATAAATAGGAAGTCATTTTGACTCCTCTGCAAAAAAAAATAACGCATTCTGTGCATGTGATACGTGAAATTTCCTTCGTACAATACATGTGTGCATAGTAACATCGAGTTCAAGGTGTTTTTGAATTATGTGTGTCTCTCTCTAAGCAGTTTTATTCCGCTTTATTAACATATTAGGCTGTTTTTGGTTTATTATTTCCAATAATAAGCCTATGTGATCGTGTAGCAAAAAATACGAATATCAAGTTGCCGGTACGAATATGAAGTTGGTGGGATCCAATAAAAATAAACGCTTTACTTGTGATAAGAAGGGTAGTCAAAAGGGCGATGGGCAAAGGGTCATCAGCTTCCAGTCAGGAAGAAGGCAGTAGAAATTGACACACAATGCCCTCCACTATTCACTTCCCGTCAAACGATACCCAAAGATAAATGGAAAGACCTACAAAGTCTCAAGAAATTCTTGACGGCCGATGCCCATGCTTTTTACGACCAACTGCCACATGAAAAAGGAAGTCAAAGACAGGAAGAATGAAGTGAGAAGAAAGAGTGAAATGAAGAATGAAGTGAATAAGAAAAGGAAGACAATGAATTAGCTACAGTGTTAAAGAAAGTTAAAAAAATAGTTTTTACCTAAAATTTTAAATGTTCTTAGTAATATCCTTGTACATTTTTAATTGAAACTATAAGATTCTTCTGTGATACACAAAAAATAATGTAATGAAAATAATTATTAAAGAGGGATGTTCACTAGGAATCTTTCAAGTTCGTTTTGTTTGAATAATCTTGAAAGTGTGCCAAACAATAGCTGTTTAAATTGCTTGATAAGTCTGAAAAACCTGAGACTGATTTAGCTGTTTAGTCAATTTTGTAACAATTTTTAACTGTGTGTTACCAAACTATGATGTGAAATTAGATTACGGATTACCAGGTTATTGTGATCCCAAAATGTGATGTCCGTCTGAAGTATTGAGGTTGATGTACCTACTCAAGTGTTCTAAAAAATAATGTTCCTATTACCTAGGTATAGCAAAGCCTTTACTGAGATTTTCTGATACTTAGGTACCCAACGAGGCTGAAAAATAACAATTGTTGTTTAAACAGATACTGTTTTAGCTTTAAGGTGTATTACCATTTGGAAAAATTGAAATTTTAATGATTTTTTGCGTGTAGAATAGATAAGTACCTTTTTTCAAAAATGTATTAAAATGTTATTATAAAATAAATAAAAGTTTAAAATGTATCGAATAAAATGTTTGATTCATGGTCCTACAACTTCATGACCTTTGCTCTGTAGGAGCTTTTTAATCATATACAACTGTCATCAAAGTGGCGTTAATTGCTCGAAAAAACTAATTTGAAAAGAGGCTTACGATGATAGAGATGGAGAAAACCATTGTGCAACACCGCCGATCCCAACAATCGCAAACGATAACACCACTTAACCCACAGATTTTTTGCAATTTCATTATTGCGTCTTAAATTGTCGTACGGGAATCGTGGGCACTTATGCAACGTAGAAGCTCCGATAGGTACATATATAGCAGCAGCCTAGCTGTATTTTGGTGTTGTGGGGAGTAGGGATGGGTATCGATGAACAAAACATCGATGTTTGCACATCGATGTTTTTTCCCAAGGAACATCGATGTCTATAAAACATCGGAGAAAAAAACATCGATGTTTCGACACATCGATGGTTTCTAGAAAACCAAAAGAAAAAACTAATTTTCTCAGAAAATTTGCGGAAAAAAGTTGTTCTTTTCAACAATTTTGATAATAGTACCTACATAAGTAAAATCGCAGAAAAGTAGAAAGAAATGTTCTCATTAAAACACTGAAAAATTGTAAAGAAGTTGTCAAAAATTAAATGTTTGTTTTACAACTTCCAGAAACGGTCTTCTGCTTCGTGTAAAAATAACAACGTGTAAAGAGAAAAGCAGCACTCACTAACAGCGGAAACGCGAGACAACGAATTTCATGATACAAACACTGATAACAATATGTGATAACGAATCGACATTACCGTAGTACGATTCGATTCAAACACATCGATGTTTATTGAATCTGTACAGTATTATTTTTATAGAAGAATAATAAACAACCAAGTAAGCATTTATAAAACAAGAATAATTATTGTTCAGGTATATAAAAGAACCATCATTTTTACATTAACGAAAAAAAAACACATTTGAAAAAAAAAATCGATGTCTGGGAAAAAACATCGATGTTTAAAAAACATCGATGTTTGGGGGAAAACATCGATGTTTTTGAAACATCGATACCCATCCCTAGTGGGGAGTCATCCCACACCCATCCACTGGTCAGCAAAAATGAGAAAAGAATACAAATAAATCAAACAGATTTCGTAAAATAAAAACTCATAAAACATTAGAGGAAAAATCTGCCAAGTATTTAGGTGGTGAGGCGAGTCATCCCACCCCCCCCCCCCCCCCCTCTGGGCAGCAAAATTAAAAGTACTTATACAAAAGAATCAAACGGATTTCGTAAACTAAAATTAATAAAACATGGAAGGAATAATCTGCCATGTATTTCGGTGGTGAGGGGAGTCATCCCACACCCCACCTCTGGTCAGCAAAAATGAAAAAAGGATACAAATAGAGCAAACAAATTTTGTGAAATAAAAACTCATAGAACAAGAAAGGGAAAATCTGCCTAGTATTTTGGTGGTGAGGCGAGTCATCCCACACCCCCCTTCTGGGCAGCAAAAATGAAGAAAGAATACAAAATAAATCCAACAGATTCCGCAAACTAAAACCCACAATACATGGAAGGAAAAATCTGCCATGTATTTTGGTGGTGAGGGGAGTCATCCCACACCCCCCTTCTGGACCGCAAAAATGAAGAAAGAATACAAATAAATCATACAGATTTCGTAAACTAAAACCCATAAATTGAACATGGAAGGAAAAATCTGCCATGTAATTAGGTGGTGAGGCGAGTCATCCCCCCCCCCCTCTTCCTTCAAAAAGTGCAGCAAAAATGAAGAAAGAATACAAATAAATCAAACAGATTTCGTAAACTAAAACCCATAAAACATGGAAGGAAAGATCTGCCATGTATTTTGGTGGTGAGGGGAGTCATCCCACACCCCCTTTCTAGACAGCAAAAATGAAGAAAGAATACAAATAAATCATACAGATTTCGTAAACTAAAACCCATAAATAAAACATGGAAGGAAAAATCTGCAATGTATTTTGGTGGCGAGGCGAGTCATCCCCCACCCCCCCCCCCCCCTCTTCCTTCAAAAAGTGCAGCAAAAATGAAGAAAGAATACAAATAAATCAAACAGATTTCGCAAACTAAAACCCACAAAACATGGAAGGAAAAATCTGCCATGTATTTTGGTGGTGAGGGGAGTCATCCCACACCCCCCTTCTGGACAGCAATAATGGAGAAAGAATACAAATAAATCATACAGATTTCGTAAACTAAAACCCATAAATAAAACATGGAAGGAAAAATCTGCAATGTATTTTGGTGGCGAGGCGAGTCATCCCCCCCCCCCCCTTTCCTTCAAAAAGTGCAGCAAAATTGAAGAAAGAATACAAATAAATCAAACAGATTTCGCAAACTAAAACCCACAAAAACATGGAAGGAAAAATCTGCCATGAATTTTGGTGGTGAGGCGAGTCATCCCTCACCCCCCTTCATTACAGCAAAAATGTAAAAAGAATAGAAATAAAAAAAGATTTCGTAAAATAAAAACCCACAAAACATGGAAGGAAAAATCTGCCATGTATTTCGGTGGTGAGGGGAGTCATCCCACAGCCCCCCTCTCTAAGCAGCAAAAATGAAAAAAGAATACAAATAGAGCAAACAAATTTTGTGAAATAACTCATAAAACCTGAAGGAAATATCTGCCATGTATTTTGGTGGTGAGCCGAGTCATCCCACACCCCCCTTCTGGGCAGCAAAAATGAAGAAAGAATACAGATAAATCAAACAGATTTCGCAAACTAAAACCCATAAAACATGGAAGGAAAAATCTGCCATGTATTTTGGTGGTGAGGCGAGTCATCCCACACCCCCCTTCTGGGCAGCAAAAATGAAGAAAGAATACAAATAAATCAAACAGATTTCGCAAACTAAAACCCATAAAACATGGAAGGAAAAATCTGCCATGTATTTAGGTGGTGAGGCGAGTCATCCCATACCCCCCTTCTGGGCAGCAAAAATGAAGAAAGAATACAAATAAATCAAACAGATTTCGCAAACTAAAACCCAAACAAATTTTGTGAAATAACTCATAAAACCTGAAGGAAATATCTCTGCCATGTATTTTGGTGGTGAGGGGAGTGATCCCACACCCCACCACTAGGCAGCAAAAATGAACACAGAATACGAATAAATCAAACAGATTTCGTAAACTAAAACTCACAAACATGGAAGGAAAAATCTGCCATGTATTTTGGTGGTGAGGCGAGTCATCCCACACCCCCCTTCTGGACAGCAAAAATGAAGAAAGAATACAAATAAATCAAACAGATTTCGTAAACTAAAACCCATAAAACATGGAAGGAAAGATCTGCCATGTATTTTGGTGGTGAGGGGAGTCATCCCACAGCCCCCCTCTCTAAGCAGCGAAAATGAAAAAAGAATACAAATAGAGCAAACAAATTTTGTGATATATAAACTCATAAAACATTGAAGGAAAATCTGCCATGTGTTTTGGTGGTGAGGCGAGTCATCTCACCCCCCCCCCCCCCCCTTTCCTTCAAAAAGTGCAGCAAAATTGAAGAAAGAATACAAATAAATCAAACAGATTTCGTAAAATAAAAACTCATAAAACATGGAAGGAAAAATCTGCCATGTGTTTTGGTGGTGAGGGGAGTCATCCCACACCCCCCTTCTGGACAGCAAAAATGAAAAAAGAATACAAGTAAGGGGCCGTTTATCAATCACAGATAAAGCCCAGGCACACTCTAGGTAACTGGCAGCCTCAGATAACTTCTCGTTGGCTGTTTATCAACTCACATTTATCCGCAAGATACCGCTATCTGCCTGGTATCCTTACCTGAGACTCACCTCCCTCAGTTAAGAGATTTATCATGTGGGTAAAGTTATGTGAAGAGGTTATGTAGCTTGCACTAAATAACTATCATTTCTAAATCTATATCCAAATCGCAGGGGGGCCCCCCCCCCCCCCCCCCAACTAAAATATTTATTAAATAGGTAATGTAAATGATACACTGATGTGATAAAGAATGTTGTATTTCTTGTTTTACAAGTGTAAGTAATTAATTTTTAATTGACAGTAAAACAAGAACAATAAGTATATGTAGAATTTCAATTATCTACAGTAACCGCTGTCATTATGGCACTCACAACGCATGCGCACAACACCTGTTTCTACAATATATTATCCAATAAAGTAATTCGAATTGAAAACAGCTGACGCCAGCAAATTGTTCGTATAAATCTTATTGCTTGTTCATAAAAAAATACTCATTTTTCTAACCCCCCCCCCCCCCAAATTTTAACGACGCAGTTCGCGTCGTGACCCCCCCCCCCCCCCTGTGGGCACCCCTCCAAATCGTTATATAATATATATAACAATAAATTAAAGTCATGTAAGATAGTCATTATGTATAATAACGAAGTTGAATTGATGGATTCGGACTTTTCGGATGAGGAGATCATTCAATTTTTGGAATTGAGCGGAGATTGTACACGGTTCGGCCACGCCCGGATTATTTTAATGAACTTGACTATGTAGATTTTCACACACGTTTCCGGTTGTCGAAAGAAACTACTATGTTTATGCTGCGGTTGATAGAAGGTAAAATAGAATCCCACAGTGATAGGAACAACTCTATATCGCCTACCACAAAACTTCTACTTAGCTGAGATTCTACGGTCTTGGTAAGTAATTCCTACCTAATAATGTACCATAATGTAGCATAAATTGACAATCGAGATCTCTTTACGCACTAATAACGAGCTTCCTATGAAAGTATAGCGTTTATAAGGAACTTTTTGAAATTTCAATGAATTCTTCGTTGTTCTCAGGTTCGATGCTTCTCACAGTTGCAAACTTCTCTGGCGTAAGTCACATAGTTAAAGAAGTCTCTCAGGCAATTGCTGCTCTTGCCCCTCGATTTATTAGGATGCCCTCTAGCAGAGAAGAAATACATGAAGCCCAAGCAGCATTTTACAAAATAGGGAAAATGCCGCGAGTCGTCGGGGCTATGGACTGCGCCCACGTTCGTATTCAATCGCCCGAGGGTCCTCAAGCAGAAACTTTTAGGAACAGGAAAGGTCACTTTTCCTTAAATGTGCAGACAATAAGCTCGGCAGACTTGAAAATTTCAAATATCGTAGCACGATGGCCTGGATCTGCCCACGACCAAACGATATTCAATAAATAAAAAATCAAACGTCGCTTGATGGCACGAGAATGGGATGATACCTTGATCGTGGCCGATAGTGGTTATGCAAATACATCCTACCTCATTACTCAGCTCCTCAACACAAATAATCGAGCAGAGGAACTATACAGGGTGATTCCCTCGGAGATGCAAAAAAAAATTTGGGTGAAACTACATCAAAAATGGAGTAAAATGCCGCCAACCGCATATTTTTATCTCAATCCGTACTCGAGATATGATTTTTTAAAGGTTTTTTCAGGAATACCGTGTTTTTTCATTTTAAACTCGGATTTCTCCACTTTGCCTCATTTAATTTTAACTTTTAACCTCATTTTCGGTATCAGCATTAAATTTCCTATAAGAATAGTGTACTTGGGTTCTTAAAAAGTACCATCCGAAGACCCTCACATCAGCTCAAACATTGACGATTTTGAAAAAAGAATATTTCTGAAAATCTTTAAAACTTTACTACTCTTTTAAAAAGGATCCTGGAAACTGGCAAATCTCATAAAAACTGCTTCATCTAATATGCTTTCCAACGGTATTATCAATTTTACTTTTATTTTGTTATTTAGGGGAGAAAATAATGTTTTAATGTTGAAAAATGTGGGTTTTTCAATGAAATTGTTGGTTTTCTCGAAAGATGACCCTCCATGAACCAACGAGTATGGGGTCGGTTTCTATGTATTTTTCTCCCTGGATCAAATGGAAACTCTTGCAGATCTCTCAACTACGTTATAATCGAGTTTTACACTTTAATTAACTAGTTTTACCCCATAACACACATACATTTAATCGTAACAAACAAACTAAATATTTGCGATTTTAAGTATAAAACTCGGTTATAACGGATTTGGAGAGATCTACAAATGTTACCATTCGATACAGCGTGAAAAAAATACATAGAAACCGACCCCATACTCGTAGGTTCATGGAGGGTCGTATTTTGCTAAAACCAACAATTTCATTGAAAACCCCACATTTTTTAACATTAAAACATAATTTTCTCCACTAAATAGCAAAATAAAAGTAAACTTGATTATACCGTTGGAAAGCATATTAGATGAAGCAGTTTTCATGAGATTTGCCAGTTTCCAGGATTCTTTTTAAAAGAGTAGTAAAGTTTTAAAGATTTTCAGAAATATTATTTTTTCAAAATCGTCAATGTTTGAGCTGATGTGAGGGCCTTTGGATGGTACTTTTTAAGAACCCAAGTACACTATTCGTATAGTAAATTTAATGCTAATTCCGAAAATGTGATCAAAAGTTAAAATTGAATGAAGTAAAGTGGAGAAATTTGAGTTTAAAAGGAAAAAACACGGTTTTCCTGAAAAAACCTTTAAAAAATCATATCTCGAGAACGGATTGAGATAAATATATGCATTTGGCGGCATTTTACTCCATTTTTGATGTAGTTTCACCCAAATTTTTTTTGCATCTGCGAGGGAATCACCCTGTATAATGAGTCACAAATTCGGACAAGGAACCCAGTAGAACGTCAGTACGGTGTGTGGAAGAGAAGGTTTCCAGTACTATCTCAAGGTATCCGATTGAAACTTTCGACAACCATGTCAGTGATTTTGTCGACTGCCGTACTCCACAATTTGGCATTACACCGGGAAGACTTACCACCTGCTGATCCAGAACTAGGCGTCATTCCTGATCCTGAAGAAATTCAAACAAATGAGGTTCACATACCTGATGAAAACCTTGACTACACCACTGCAGCCAGGGATCGTCTCATTTGTGATTATGTTTCTACAATGACCTGGGAGACTGCAACAAAATGTGTTGCTGAGTATTTACTCGATTTTACTTTTAATAATACTTCTTGGACACCCAAGTGTCTTGGACACTTGAAAGTGTCTTGGACACCCCCCCTAGTGATGGACATTTCAGTTTCAATGTTGAATAATAAGATTCAGGGACTCTATACAGCTTTGATGTTTGGAGTACAGCTTACAGCGTTATCTAGTAGCAGTTTGTAGAAATACATACTTTGGAGGGCGCCACTAGAGCTAGCTAGGATCCATCTATCATTAGGGGTCACCTGGTAGATGCCTTCAGTGCAGTGTTGATACCCGGATGTGATAGCCAAGGTAAGCTTTGTTTTCAACAGTTTTTCATATTTTTATGATGATCTGTCTTGTTCTAGCAGTCTATTTACACGTATTAGGACCTGCTGATTTCATTTTTAGCGTTAATTTTACTCTCAGAACTTGTTTTAATGTGTTTTCATAAGATGTTCATGACTGGTCCTTTTTTTCGGCTGTTTGACCTGTTATGTACACAGTGTCCATCACTGGTCCAGACACGTTTTTTCAAACTTAACCCTAGTCTTGCTGTAGAAACCGAGTAAAGTCGATTGGTTCAAGTTTCAGATTGATTCGAGTATCTGGGCCAGTAATGGACAGGGGATGTTCATAACTGGTCAAAAGAAGTGTCCATAACTGGACTTTTACCAAAAAATGCAGCAAAAAAATAAAAATAAAAAGCTTGCAGAAGAAGCTAAACAGAAAAGACGTGAAGAAAGGATAAAAAAAAAAACAGAAAGAGGAACAAATGAAATTGAAGAAAGGAGAATCCCAGAGGAAGAAGAGACAGAAAATGGAAGAAAAAACGAAGAAGGAAACCATTCAAGTACCTCAGCAGAAGAGGGCAATGAGGAAGACTGCAGCCAAAAAAAGGAAAACATCAAGACTGGATGAATCCTCAAGCAGTGATGAAGAATGGCATGGATCGCAGCTCGTCTTCAGACAGCAGTGAAATTGATTCTATCAACTTTGATCTTGAACAGACAAGTGTAACGTCTGCTAAGGGACATATCACTGCTCCAGCTCCAGACACCTTCGGACCCAGTGAAGTACCTATGTCTGGATGATGAGGAACGTGCAATATACCACGACATTCTTGGTTGTGATAAATCTGTGATACAACCAGAAAAACAATGTGTGGAAACCAGCAGTATCATAAACTTTCGCCTATAAAGACTGTCGACGTAATTGTTACTCAATCTAGTCATTTGTCTCCAACCAATGATAGCATTGTAGAAAGAGGTACAAAAGAACTTCAGCCAGAAATGAATGAAGACTGTGATACAATACTAGTGATGCCATTGAATCCATGCAGCAGAATGCGGACACTATTTGTCAAAAATGCAACGCACATGACAATCATGAAACAATCCTTCTGTGACCTGCTGCCAAAACCTACTATTTGTAGGGATATCAAGTTGCAATTTCCCATATCACTAAATGTTGACTGGTGAGTGCCAAAAGCAAACATGCTTGCTTCGGGAAACACCAGAATAAGTGGACTTGATTATTTTGAGACGTACTTAATGTAACGGGCCAAAAATATTTGATACCTCGACAGGAGTTCGAACTCGCGTCGTCACAACTACGAGAAATTATTATTAATTTCCCGAAGTTGCGACACTGTAACGATAAGAGCTATGAGGCCAGGGTGACCAAACCTCTTCGACTGTGAGAGTTATTTTCCTGGAGCGTAACATTAATATACCTAGCTACTGTATCGTTTAATGTTACTTTTCAATTTTTACCTATACATAATTCTGTCAATTCGTTCGTCAATACATTTTAAAGTTCCTGTTTTTAAACTGTCCATATCTGGTTCCTTGAGTGTCCATTACTAAGAAACCCGTTTTTTCAAGTGTTCATAATTGGTCCAAAAATGTTGAGCTCGAAAATAATTTACCATAAATTTATTTTTCATTCAATTTGAAATTTTTGATCTCTGATGGTTAGAGGAGATGTGGGAGAGCATGGAAGAAAGAGATTAAAAATGACAGAATTAAGGTGCGGCGAAAAGGCCCAAATAAGATCTAATTTTTCTTAACACTGTCCATCACTGGCCCCTTTACCCTAGGCGTCATTCCTGATCCTGAAGAAATTCAAACAAATGAGGTTCACATACCTGATGAAAACCTTGACTACACCACTGCAGCCAGGGATCGTCTCATTTGTGATTATGTTTCTACAATGACCTGGGAGACTGCAACAAAATGTGTTGCTGAGTATTTACTCGATTTTACTTTTAATAATACTTCTTGTTCTAAAATTCTTTTAAAAAAATCTTGATTTTACAAATAGAAAGGACTGAAACGAAACTACTGTTTTCCAATGTTTTTATTTCATATTAACATAATAATATATTTGACTTTACAAGAAAAAAAAAATGAAACTATGCCAATATCACATCATAAATAGTAAAATACATTTTGTTACCTTGGAGAGGGGTAATAAGGTAGGTAACATGTTGCTGGAGGGAAAGTAGTTGGTAAGGGTTACAAAGTAGGTAACAGGTCTGGAAGAAGCCAGAAATTTCCATTTTGACTTATTTCCGATATAGCGATTTACGAGAGAGAAAACTCTTCACTAAACTAAAAAACACTTTAGTGTTGTTTCTCTTCACTAAAATTAAAACTCGTAAATCACTATCGATCGGAAATAAGTCAAAACGGCAATTTCTGGTTGCTCAGAATGAAAAAATTTGAAAAGCATGAAAAGTAAGGGTTTTTTAAGAAAACTGCTGGGGAACACTTTCAACTGGAAATATGCCAAAATACACTGCCAAGGAAATGGCACATGAGCTTCCTCGTGACCTTCACAGTACGTCACCATTAAATTCTAGAAAACTAGAAACGACCGGTTCTGGCATCAGGGAATTAATAAGGTGGGAAATTGGAAGCTGAATGGTACATATAATTAATGAAATTAATAAGGAAAATTTTGATTTTAATATGGGACCATCCAGGATGTAGTCCGCATGTTCCTAACTAAGCTGTCACCGTAACAAAAACATCACTTCCGCGCATGCGCCTAGCGCACCGCTGCTGATGATTGCGAAGAATGTGATACGGGACCTCAAGAAACCTTGCCCGCATCATCGCTGAAAATCTGACCTGAAATCCGTTCACAATTGCCTGAGTTATGACCGAAACAAGAAAATTTTGTTTGCGCCTGCGCAGAGGCTACCGTTGATTCGATCATGACGGAACTGATAGGGGACCATGTAGAGCTATACCCGCACGATCCCTAAAAATTTGAAGAAAATCGCATCAAAATTGTGGAAATTACGGCTGTTGCAAGGACCGTAACAAGAATATTTTGTTCACGCATGCGCAGAGCGTACCGCTGATGCAATTATAATGATTGTCTTATGGGACCTCAAGGGACCTTACCCACATCATCCCTGAAAATCTGACCGAAATCCGTTCAACATTGACCGAGTTATGACCGTCACAAGGAATTCACGTTAGCGCCTGCGCAGAAGCTACCGATGATTCGATCATGATGAAGTTGATAGGGGACCATCTAGAGCTTAACCCGCACAATCTCTGAAAATTCGGTTAAAATCGGATCAAAATTGTGGAAGTTATGGCTGTTACAAGGAAATGTGGACGGACAGACAGACAGACACGGAACCAAATTTGTTCAGGAGGCTCTGAAACGCAAAATGCGAGTGGAAATTTTGATTTTGGAGCAAAAAATTTTTTTTCATTTCGAAAGTGAAAACAAAGCTTCCGCTGCGTTGCAGTCTCGGAAGCAAAACAATTTTTTACTTCTTTCAGACCATGTTCCTCGGTCACCCTGTACAAATTACAAGATATTGGAAATTTCACGCGCAGCTAATTCTTGTACAGCAATCAGCAACCGTATTTTTGCCTCAGAAGCCCTCGCCTTTGCCTCGCTCAATTTGAGGTCGACCAGTCTTGACTTTTTGGCCGCAATTTCCATCTTGACTTCGGTCAAAGCGAGTTTTTTTTCTGCCAGTTCTTCGAACTTTCCTGCAATCATATCACAGTATGAAGAGGTAAAATGGCGTAAGTGGTACAAGACATACTCCTATAGATTATTTAAATTGATTTGTATCGGGTCCTTTTAGCGAATTTTCGTAAAAATGAAGCTGTTGCAATGGCTCAAAAAAATTTAAAATAAAAATTTTCGAACAATTTCTTCCGTAAAATGTGTGTGTGTCATTCCAAACGGTAACTCCTTAGGAGTGATGTAAAAATTTCGTTCTTGCGCCAAAATCCAGCTTTCCACACGAAAGTATGAGTTCGTTGGCCATTATTTTTTGACACATTAAATTGGTCAATAAACGAGCAAAAAAATGGATAAATTTATATTTTTCAACAGAATTTTAGTCAAAATTTTTTATAAACAATGAACTACAACATTAGCAAATGCTTGCACATAAATATGCTGAAAATGTACTTAAATGTCATTAATAAAATGTTTATTACAAAGTGGTAATAATGCATTCATTACAGGAACGTCCGAATACACCTACGGGTTGCATATTGTAGAGAATTACACAGCTCGTGATTTTGCTAGTACCTACCCTCTCTATTAGAACCTAAGATGAATATGTCACACCCCCCTCCACCATCCTCACAACCGTAATAAAATATAAATGAACTGTTTTTACAAATTGGCCAAAAATATATTTATATTACCCGCTCCCTAACCCACCGTGATGAAATTTTTGTTTACTGAGAATGATTTCTACAGAGACCAAATTATATTGAGCAAAATATTATATAAAACAAAGGGGGGAAAATAATAAAATACATTTAGAAACAATCGTTTGAAAATAGCGTAAATACTACAGTTCATTCCCCCCTCCATCATTCCTCCTCTCAAAAATCCGTCCACAAAATGAAATCTTCGATTTGTGGCACATCCAAACGAAAAAAAGCAAGATTTATCGGGATTACCCCCTCCTTACACCTCCATCAATAGTAAATTTGAAACTTCCAAGGTTTATTGCATAACTAGACTGAAATCTGGATCGAACAAAAACCAGTCACGGAAATCAGAATATGGATAGATAAAGGTATATTTATCACTATTACCCGCTCCGTTCACCCCTTCCACAATTAACTTTTCATTTCCTAACATACCTAATTTTATTGAAAATAATTCGAAATCTTAATTTAACAAAAAAAAAAAAAAAAAATCACGAAAATCAGTCACGAAATGCACCTTGATGGGCAGTGCTAGAAATAATCGGTATCCATCCCCTCCACTCCCCGTCCCGATACCAAATTCGAAATTCCCAATGTTTGTTGCGTTTGTTGACTGAAATTGGAATCGAGTAAAATAAAAATCACGAAAACCAGTTGAGAATTGTAGTTTGAGTAGCATCGAGAAATTTTGCCAAACAAAAAAAAAGTTTGTAGCCCCCCCCCCCCCCCTTTCAAAATTTTCGCACAACTAGACTGCAATTGGAATCGAACGTAGAATCTCGAAAATCGAACATAAAATGCTGTTGTTGTCTTACAAAACTACCTCAACCCTCAACTCTTTCTTAACTCCCTCGTATTTCATTTCAAGTGCTTTGGCATCCCGGTGAGGTCCTTTAGCTGAGGCATTGAAGAGTTGTTCGATTACAACCCAACCTTTTTTTTTCTCGGCCGTTGTAACGGCATCCGTCTACTTATTCTCAATTATATAAGAATATTTGTTTGCCAACGAAATGAGGAGCCGCCTTTCCTCGGGAGTGAAATTCGCGCTCCTTTTCTTCTGTCTGGCAACTGATAAGGACACACGATTAATTACCTTTCTAGATAGAGACAGGAGTGGAAAATAGATACATTTCAAATGGTTAGCGAGATCTAGGTATGTGGTCAAACTTTAATAATAACATGGATCAAACTTATGATCAACCTACTAGGTGCTGCGTTATTTGGTTTTGATGGCAAATGTCCAAGCAATTTCCAGTTTACTGAGTTTTATATTCACTTGAAATGAATATAAAGGTAGCTACTTACCATCGGCACTTTGCGAATCCATGTTTTTTTAAAGTTGGCGAATAAAGATTAACAACAAAAAATAAACTGTTGAAACCGAAAGGACAGGAGTGTTGTTGTTGTTGTTGTGTTGTACTATACCTATCAACTTTTTACCGATGGACGTCGCGTACAACTAAAAATACCTGTGTTGTAAGGCTGTTTTGTGGGGAAATCATTGTTGTAGTAGTGGTACCCCTTTTTCCATCAGACGAAGTTATCTGAGCAGTTAGCTATCTGTAGGTGGCTACCTGAGGGGATAAAGTTGATTGATAAACGCCCTACGAAATTTGTTTGATAGGTTGCCGTAACCTCTAGGTAACTACCTTGGGTTTGTCCGGAAGTTACCGCTGTGATTGATAAACGGGCCCTAAATCAAATTTCGTAAAATGAAAACTGATAAAACATGGATGGAGAGCAAAAATGAAGGAAAGATTCCAAATAGAGCAAATAAATTTTGTGAAATAAAAACCCATTAAACATGGAAGGAAAAGACTGCCATGTATTCCGGTGGTGAGAGGAGTCATCCCACACCCTCCTTTTGGACAGCAAAAATGAAGAAAGATTCCAAATAGAGCAAACAAATTTTGTGAAATAAAAACGCATAAAACATGGAAGGAAAAATCCGCCATGTATTTTAGTGGTAAGAGGAGTCATCCCACTCCCGCCATCTGGGCAGCAAAAATGAAGAAAGAATACAAATCTAAATCAAACAGATTTCGCAAACTGAAACCCATAAAACATGGAAGGAAAAATCTGCCATGTATTTTGGTGGTGAGGGGAGTCATCCCACACCCCCCTTCTGGACAGCAAAAATGAGGAAAAAATACAAATAAAGCAAACAAATTTTGCAAAATAAAAACTCATAAATCATGGAAGGAGAAATCTGCCATCTGTTTTGGCGGTAAGAGGAGTCATCCCACTCCCGCCATCTGGGCAGCAAAAATGAAGAAAGAATACAAATAAATCAAACAGATTTCGAAAACTAAAACCCACAAAACATGGAAGGGAAAATCTACCATGTATTTTGGCTGTGAGGGGAGTCATCCCACACCCCCCTTCTGGGCAGCAAAAATGAAAAAAGAATACAAATAAATCAAACAGATTTCGTAAAATGAAAACTGATAAAACATGGATGGAAAAATCTGCCATGTATTTCGGTGGTAGGCGAGTCATCCCACACCCCCCTTCTGTACAGCAAAAATGAAGAAAGATTCCAAATAGAGCAAACTAATTTTGTGAAATAAAAACCCATAAAACATAGAAGGAAAAATGTGCCATGTATTTTAGTGGTGAGAGGAGTCATCCCACACCCGCACTCTGGGCAGCAAAAATGAAGAAAGAATACAAATAAATCAAACAGATTTCGCAAACTAAAACCCACAAAACATGGAAGGAAAAATCTGCCATGTATTTTGGTGGTGAGGGGAGTCATCCCACACCCCCCTTCTGGACAGCAAAAATGAAAAAAGAATACAAATAAATCAAACAGATTTCGTAAAATGAAAACTGATAAAACATGGATGGAAAAATCTGCCATGTATTCCGGTGGTAGGCGAGTCATCCCACACCCCCCTTCTGGACAGCAAAAATGAAGAAAGATTCCAAATAGAGCAAACAAATTTTGTGAAATAAAAACCCATAAAACATGGAAGGAAAAATCTGCCATGTATTTTAGTGGTGAGAGGAGTCATCCCACACCCGCCCTCTGGGCAGCTAAAATGAAGGAAGAATACAGATATATCAAACCGATTTCGTAAGATAAAAAAACTCATAAAACATGGAAGGAAAAATCTGCCATGTGTTTTGGCGGTAGGCGAGTCATCCCACACCCCCCTTCTGGACAGCAAAAATGAAGAAAGATTCCAAATAGAGCAAACAAATTTTGTGAAATAAAAA
The DNA here is from genome assembly GCA_030762985.1 of Adelphocoris suturalis. Lineage (NCBI taxonomy): Eukaryota > Metazoa > Arthropoda > Insecta > Hemiptera > Miridae > Adelphocoris > Adelphocoris suturalis. The sequence goes on along the minus strand of CM061048.1, from coordinate 4,715,102 downwards.
CCCATAAAACATGGAAGGAAAAATCAGCCATGTATTTTAGTGGTGAGAGGAGTCATCCCACACCCGCCCTCTGGGCAGCAAAAATGAAGAAAGAATACAAATAAATCAAACAGATTTCGCAAACTAAAACCCACAAAACATGGAAGGAAAAATCTGCCATGTATTTTGGTGGTGAGGCGAGTCATCCCACACCCCCCATCTGGGCAGCAAAAATGAAGAAAGATTCCAAATAGAGCAAACAAATTTTGTGAAATAAAAACCCATAAAACATGGAAGGAAAAATCCGCCATGTATTTTAGTGGTGAGAGGAGTCATCCCACACCCCCCTTCTGGACAGCAAAAATGAAGAAAGAATACAAATAAATCAAACAGATTTCGCAAACTAAAACCCACAAAACATGGAAGGAAAAATCTGCCATGTATTTTAGTGGTGAGGGGAGTCATCCCACACCCCCCCTCTGGGCAGCAAAAATTAAACAAGAATACAAATAGTGCAAACAAATTTTGTGAAATAAAAACTCATAAAACATGGAAGGAAAAATCTGCCATGTGTTTTGGTGGTGAGGGGAGTCATCCCACACCCGCCCTCTGGACAGCTAAAATGAAGGAAGAATACGAGAAAACAAACAGATTTCGTAAAATAAAAACTCATAAAACATGGAAGGAAAAATCTGCCATGTATTTTGGTGGTGAGGGGAGTCATCCCACACCCCCTTTCTGGGCAGCAAAAATGAAAAAAGAATAGAAATAAATCAAAAAGATTTTGTAAAATAAAATTTCATAAAACATTGAAGGAAAATCTGCCATGTGTTTTGGTGGTGAGGCGAGTCATCTCACACCCCCCTTCTGGACAGCAAAAATGAAGAAAGAATACAAATAAATCAAACAGATTTCGTAAACTAAAACCCATAAAACATGGAAGGAAAGATCTGCCATGTATTTTGGTGGTGAGGGGAGTCATCCCACACCCACCTTCTGGACAGCAAAAATGAAGAAAGAATACATATAAATCATACAGATTTCGTAAACTAAAACCCATAAATAAAACATGGAGAGAAAAATCTGCAATGTATTTTGGTGGTGAGGCGAGTCATCCCACAACCCCCCCCCCTTCCCCTCTTCCTTCAAAAAGTGCAGCAAAAATGAAGAAAGAATACAAATAAATCAAACAGATTTCGCAAACTAAAACCCACAAAACATGGAAGGAAAAATCTGCCATGTATTTATTTGGTGAGGCGAGTCATCCCACATGCCCCTTCTGGGCAGCAAAAATGAAGAAAGAATACAAATAAATCAAACAGATTTCGTAAAATGAAAACTGATAAAACATGGATGGAAAAATCTGCCATGTATTCCGGTCGTAGGCGAGTCATCCCACACCCCCCTTCTGGACAGCAGAAATGAAGAAAGATTCCAAATAGAGCAAACAAATTTTGTGAAATAAAAACCCATAAAACATAGAAGGAAAAATCTGCCATGTATTTTAGTGGTGAGAGGAGTCATCCCACACGCGCCCTCTGGGCAGCTGAAATGAAGGAAGAATACAGATATATCAAACCGATTTCGTAAGATAAAAAAACTCATAAAACATTGAAGGAAAAATCTGCCATGTGTTTTGGCGGTGAGGGGAGTCATCCCACACCCCCCCTTCTGGGTAGCAAAAATGAAAAAAGAATACAAATAAATCAAACAGATTTCGTAAAATGAAAACTGATAGAACATAGATGGAAAAATCTACCATATATTCCGGTCGTAGGCGAGTCATCCCACACCCCCCTTCGGTACAGCAAAAATGAAGAAAGATTCCAAATAGAGCAAAACAATTTTGTGAAATAAAACTCATAAAACATGGAAGGAAAAATCTGCCATGTATTTATTTGGTGAGGCGAGTCATCCCACATGCCCCTTCTGGGCAGCAAAAATGAAGAAAGAATACAAATAAATCAAACAGATTTCGCAAACTAAAACCCATAAAACATGGAAGGAAAAATCTGCCATGTATTTTGGTGGTGAGGCGAGTCATCCCACACCCTCCTTTTGGACAGCAAAAATGAAGAAAGATTCCAAATAGAGCAAACAAATTTTGTGAAATAAAAACCCATAAAACATGGAAGGAAAAATCCGCCATGTATTTTAGTGGTGAGAGGAGTCATCCCACACCCGCCCTCTGGGCAGCAAAAATGAAGAAAGAATACAAATAAATCAAACAGATTTCGCAAACTAAAACCCACAAAACATGGAAGGAAAAATCTGCCATGTATTTTAGTGGTGAGGGGAGTCATCCCACACCCCCCTTCTGGACAGCAAAAATGAAGAAAGATTCCAAATAGAGCAAAACAATTTTGTGAAATAAAACTCATAAAACATGGAAGGAAAAATCTCTCATGTATTTTAGTGGTGAGAGGAGTCATCCCACACCCCCCTTCTGGACAGCAAAAATGAAGAAAGAATACAAATAATCAAACAGATTTCGCAAACTAAAACCCACAAAACATGGAACGAAAAATCTGTCATGTATTTTATTGGTAAGAGGAGTCATCCCACACCCGCCATCAGGGCAGCAAAAATTAAAGAAGAATACAAATAGTGCAAACAAATTTTTTGAAATAAAAACTCATGAAACATGGAAGGAAAAATCTGCCATGTGTTTTGGTGGTGAGGGGAGTCATCCCACACCCCCCATCTGGGCAGCAAAAATTAAAGAAGAATGCAAATAGTGCAAACAAATTTTGTGAAATAAAAACTCACGAAACATGGAAGAAAAAATTTGCCATGTGTTTTTGTGGTGAGGGGAGTCATCCCACACCCGCCCTCTGGACAGCTAAAATGAAGGAAGAATACGAGAAAACAAACAGATTTCGTAAGATAAAAACTCATAAAACATGGAAGGAAAAATCTGCCATGTATTTTGGTGGTGAGGCGAGTCATCCCACACCCCCCTTCTGGGCAGCAAAAATGAAAAAAGAATAGAAATAAATCAAAAAGATTTCGTAAAATAAAATTCCTTAAAACATTGAAGGAAAATCTGCCATGTGTGTTGGTGGTGAGGCGAGTCATCTCACACCCCCCTTCTGGACAGCAAAAATGAAGAAAGAATACAAATAAATCAAACAGATTTCGTAAACTAAAACCCATAAAACATGGAAGGAAAGATCTGCCATGTATTTTGGTGGTGAGGCCAGTCATCCCACACCCCCCTTCTGGACAGCAAAAAATAAAAAAAGGATACAAATGAATCAAACGGATTTCGTAAACTAAAACTCATAAAACATGGAAGGAAAAATCTGCCGAGTATTTTGGTGGTGAGGAGAGTCATCCCGCACCCCCCTCCTGGACAGCAAAAATGAAGAAAGAATACAAATAAATCAAACAGATTTTGTAAAATAAAACTCATAAAACATGGAAGGAAAAATCTGCCAAGTATTTCGGTAGTGAGGGGAGTCATCCCACACCCCTCCTCTGGACAGCAAAAATGAAAAAAGAATCAAATGGAGCAAACAAATTTTGTGAAATAAAATTAATAATAAGAATTAAGCATAATCCCATGTTTAATTCCACGAAGAAAAAGAATAATAGGGAGGGGAGTCATCCCACTGCCCCAGGAGAGTCTCGCGGGAGCCCACCTAAAGGCACAACTAGCGCTTCCTTCTGGCATTCCGGGCAGTCAGGGCCGAATCCATTCCGGTTTAAAGAAACGCACTTCCGCGACAATTCACAAGAAAATTACAAGGAACGTTTTGAGTATTAGTAAGATGGAGTAGAAGTAGAGTTGTGTCGGAAGAAAGAACCGGGACTGTGGAACCTACAACCTAGTCTCACCACGGAACTGTTCCGAGCAGTGACGAGAATCCAGCCCTTCCCGGTTCAGTTCCACGGACCGGGAAGGTCTCTGCACAGGAAGAGACTATCGAATTGGGCGCTGACCCTATTAATTGGTGGAACATTAACCGGAAAATTTATTACTGCTATCTAAAGTTGCCGAGGAAAGGCTATGTGTGGTAGCTACGTCCGTCTCCTGTGAGCAACTTTCTTCCAAAGCAGGGGCAATTTTGTTGGAGAGAAGCAATTTTGTCACTGAGTCCAAGAAAAGCTAGTATGCTAATTTTTTTAAATCGAAACGACTGACTGGTTCTGAAAGTTGACGATTTAAATCAAGTAAATCTAAATAGCTTTGGGAGAGATAAAATTATGGGTTTGATAAGAAAATTCCAAATCCAACTTCTTCCATTAGTATTCTCCAACTTCCTTTTAAAAGGAAAACAAAGATGTGTTATTGCATCAACTTGTTTTAGTTTAAATATAAATTCTGCTGGGTTAAGCAATAATTTAAAACAATTGGAAAATGTTCAATATACCAGCATAAGGGCATGGCCTAATTTGATTTTTGAGAGATATTTGTTTTTGATAAATATATTTAAATAATCAATGTTCTAATTTACTACAATTTTCAGCATGGAACATGTTTTAGCCTTGGAGTAACCAGCGAAAAACGTTTCGCGGATGTGTCACGAAATTTTTGACATTTTATGTCTTTACTTTGGCACATAAACGATAAAAGCGTTAAAAAAGCGTTACGGTTGGTTTTCTGATGATTTCCGCTTACAACCGAATCGTTGCTAGGGAAATAGTACTTCGTCGTTTTTCATCCCACAAAATTCGTTGATCATTCGTTCGAAAGCTCTCGATTTATCCAACCATATTATGTTGACTACTGCGAAGTGCGTGGCCAACTAGCTGAGTTATGAGCATGGTTATATGAATAGTTGTTTACATACAGGTGATCATTCTCAATAATTGATATAGTGAACATGATTGCAACCGCTTGTTAATTTCTGATGATTTCATTGAGCTGGTGTTTCGATGATTTGATTCATAGCAGGTGATCCGAATATTGCGAGAACTGTTTGATTTATGATAGTTAATTTCTATACTTTACACTCTAGGAAGCTGTAATTTCGTATGTAGCCTCTGTAGGACATTTACTTGACGATGCCCGAAGTCCTGATCAGTTGAAAGGCTCTTAGAGCATGCATAAGAGTCTGCAACTAAAGACATGAAATGTCTCAATGTGTTACAGACTCGTATGCAAGCGTTTCTTTCTTATGATTTTAACGTACAATCATTTCCTCATATTTTTCCTCATTTTGCTTCCGAGACTGCGAGGCAGCGGAAGCATTGTTTTCACTTTCGAAATGAAAAAAAAATTTTTGCTCCAAAATCAAAATTTCCACTCGCATTTTCGTTTCAGAGCCTCCTGAACAAATTTGGTTCCGTGTCTGTCTGTCTGTCTGTCCGTCCACATTTCCTTGTAACAGCCATAACTTCTACAATTTTGATCCGATTTTAACCAAATTTTCAGGGATCGTGCGGGTTAAGCTCTAGATGATCCCCTATCAACTTCATCATGATCGAATCAATGGTAGCTTCTGCGCAGGCGCTAACGTGAATTCCTTGTGACGGTCATAACTCGGTCAATGTTGAACCGATTTCGGTCAGATTTTCAGGGATGATGTGGGTAAGGTCCCTTGGGGTCCCATAAGACACATCATAATTGCATTAGCGGTACGCTCCGCGCATGCGTTAACGAAATATTCTTGTTACGGTTCTTGCAACAGCAATAATTTCCACAATTTTGATGCCATTTTCTTCAAATTTTTAGGGTATAGCTCTACATGGTCCCCTATCAGTTCCGTCATGATCGAATCAACGGTAGCCTCTGCGCAGGCGCAAACAAAATTTTCTTGTTTCGGTCATAACTCAGGCAATTGTGAACGGATTTCGGTCAGATTTTCTGGGATGATGCGGGCAAGGTTTCTTGAGGTCCCGTATCACATTCTTTGCGATCATCAGCAGCGGTACGCTGGGCGCATGCGCGACAGTGATGTTTTTGTTACGGTCACAGCTTAGTTATGAGGAACATGCGTACTACATCCTGGATGGTCCCATATTAAATTCAAAATTTTCCTTATTAATTTCATTTATTATATGTACCATTCAGCTTCCAATTTCCCAGCTTATTTATTCCCTGATGCCAGAACCGGTCGTTTCTAGTTTTCTGGAATTTAATGGTGACGTACTGTGAAGGTCACGAGGAAGCTCATGTGCCATTTCCTTGGCAGTGTATTTTAATTGTCTTCTCTAAAAATTGGGATTTTTCCGTTTTTTCTGAAATTTCTTTTGATTTTTACGTACAACCAAGCCGTTGCAGGGGAAATGAAATTTTTTAATTTTTCACCGGACAAAAATCGTTCTCCGCTCGTTGGAAAGCTCTCGATTAATCTCGCATTTCTTTCGTACTAGTTCTTCTATTCATGTCTTAGTTTTATATTTATTTATTATAAATGGATATAGTAAACAATTCCGCTTGTTTTGTTGTTACATAGTTGTTTTGTACAAAAACCTCTTAGATGAGCCAAGTGGTTGAACTTGAAATGGATTCTCATGTTTTTTGGAGTGCTGAGTCGATTGAAACCATTCCCGACTCGCTAACTATAATGGCTAATCGGATAGCAACGTTTTAGCGAATTTTCTTAGAAAATGAAGCTATTGCAATGGCTCCAAAATTTTGAAAATAAAAATTTACAAAATTTTTCATCATGGAAACCCGTTTTGAAGTATTCTGAAACAATTCCTGGATTTTAACGCTTTTTTATATGTTTATATACATTTGTATATATAAGAATGCCCTGCTTTCTAAATTGGAAAAGCCGAAACCAGTAATATCCCTTATTACTGCACCAAGGATCTACTACCAAAACGATAACTAGTAAAAAAAGGTGTGGCGATGAAGGGCAAATGAGAACCTGTTTCATTTTTCTTAGCGCGAAAGCTGAATATATAGTAAATCAAGCTGAATAATTATTTTGAAGGGGCGTAAGTATAACCGAAATAGGTTACTTAATCATTTTTTATTCACCTGATGTAAAACCTTTTCTTCCAAATTCGGGTATCGTTCGAGCAGATCTTTCTCAAAATCACTTCCATTCTTTAATAAAATATCGCAAAGCACAGAATATGGAATTTCAAGAGACTTTTTTTTACCGCGACGTTACGATTTTCTTTTTCCACAATGTGTGTTTAAATGTTAGGTACCACTTCCGCTGACGTTGAATGATGTGATAGTGATAGATGACTGCTCCCAAAGAACTATTTTTTTAGACGAAGAATGAATCGTAACATTCATTCTCGGGACAAGCTTCGCACTTAGTGGTTTATTCACTCTGACTCGTCAAAGCAGGAGTTGATAGGCGGGTGCCGTCACTTACCTTCCTCAACGTTTTCGTTCATTGTGATCCAAAAATCCTAAAATCCTCATTATCACTGCTTATTCTTGGTGATGGAAAAAAAAAAAAAAAAAAAAAAAAAAAAAGCCCCCTGGACCCCCGGTTACCTCTATTTACATACTTCGGACGAAATTATTGAAACACAGCATGTGTTTGCGTTGTCGCGCAACCAAGTGACAACCAAACAAGCGTCATTGTTTACTATTCATTTATAACATCAATTTATATAGTTATAGTATGAAACTACGAAAAAAAAAAACGAAATAAATTCGTGATAAATCAAGAGCTTTCCAACGAATGGTGAACGATTTCTGTGCGATTAAAATGGCGGAAATTCCATTTCCCTACCAACGGCTCGGTTGTACGTGAAAATCATCCGTCACACATTTCGTTCCCATCCCGCGTTCCATTTTCGGCTAGTTAGTCCATGGCTAAAACACATTCTGTGTTAAAAAAAATGATCGGGTACACCTAAACATGTATACAAAACATGGTATATTTCGTCTTGGGGAATTTCGACAGTTTTGGAGGCGTAATCAATCATCAATTTTCGAAGCACAAAGGGTGGTACCCGCTGCGTACGCCATGTACCGATTGTATCTGCATATAGTGTAGATACTCAACATCAGTTTACTGATTTTGATCGATAATGTGCCTAAGATACGGGTGTCCCTGCTCTGTAACAAATATTTTTTCAACAGTATTTTCAACTCAAAATTGTAACCTGTATTGCCTTGAGCTACCGATAGTTTAAACACATAATAACGTTTAATGTTTGAAAATTAAAATCTGGCTGTAAAATTGTTGGGACCTGAAACAAAAAAATATTGCAAATTATTACGGATTGGTTTATTATTCCTCCATTGGATAGCTCTTCTATGCAAAACACTTGTCTACAATCGTTAAAACAAGTCTATTACTTAAACGAATAAGTCTATCTATCTAAAACTAACTAATAATAATGACAATAATAGTTATTGTTTGTTACTGATGATGACCGAACCGTTGAAATCGATTCAACATTGTATCATTTCGTTTTTCGTGGAAATAGACAAGGTTTTTCACTTACTCCCGTTTTGAGAGGGTTTGTGTTACGGGACGGTGATCTTCAATACCAATTTAGGGCTCAATGGGCGCCGGCCTATAAGTCGGATATCTTTGCTGTTTTGGATTGAGGAGGTTTCGAAGCACAAGGGGGGGTACCCGCTGCGTACGCCATGTACCGATTGTATCTGCATATAGTGTAGATACTCAACATCAGTTTACTGATTTTGATCGATAATGTACCTAAGATATGGATGTCCCTGTTCTGTAACAAATTTTTCTCTTCATCACTTTCAACTCAAAATTGTAATCTGTATTGCCTTGAGCTACCGATAGTTTAAACACATAATAACGTTTAATGTTTGAAAATTAAAATCTGGCTGTAAAATCGTTGGGACCTGAAACGAAAAAATATTGCAAATGATTACAAAATGGTTTATTATTCCTCCATTGGATAGCCCTTCTATGCAAAACACTTGTCTACAATCCTTAAAACAAGTCTATTACTTAAATGGATAAGTCTATCTATCTAAAAATAACTAATAATAATAGCACTAATAGTTATTGTTTGTTACTGATGATGACCGAACCGTTGAAATCGATTCAACATTGTATCATTTCGTTTTTCGTGGAAATAGACAAGGTTTTTCACTTACTCCCGTTTTGAGAGGGTTTGTGTTACGGGACGGTGATCTTCAATACCAATTTAGGGCTCAATGGGCGCCGGCCTATAAGTCGGATATCTTTGCTGTTTTGGATTGAGGAGGTTTCGAAGCACAAGGGGGGGGGGGGGGGGGCCCGCAGCGTACGCCATGTACCGATTGTATCTGCATATAGTGTAGATACTCAACATCAGTTTACTGATTTTGATCGATAATGTGCCTAAGATACGGGTGTCCCTGCTCTGTAACAAATATTTTTTCAACAGTATTTTCAACTCAAAATTGTAACCTGTATTGCCTTAAGCTACCGATTGTTTAAACACATAATAACGTTTGATGTTTGAAAAGTAAAATCTGGCTGTAAAATCGTTAGGACCTAAAACGAAAAAATATTGCAAATTATTACACAATGGTTTATTATTCCTGCATTAGATAGCCCTTCTATGCAAAACACTTGTCTAAAATCGTTAAAACAAGTCTATTACTTAAATGAATAAGTCTATCTATCTAAAAATAACTAATAATATTAGTAATAATAGTTATTGTTTGTTACTGATGATTACCGAACCGTTGAAATCGATTCAACATCGTATCTCTTCATTTTTCGTGGAAATAGACAAGGTTTTTCACTTATTCCCGTTTTGAGAGGGTTTGTGTTACGGGACGGTAATCCTCAATACCAATTTAGGGCTCAATGGGCGCAGGCCTATAAGTCGGATATCTTTGCTGTTTTGGATTGAGGAGGTTTCGAAGCACAAGGGGGGGTACCCGCAGCGTACGGCATGTACCGATTGTATCTGCATATAGTGCAGATACTCAACATCAGTTTACTGATTTTGATCGATAATGTGCCTAAGATACGGGTGTCCCTGCTCTGTAACAAATATTTTTTCAACAGTATTTTCAACTCAAAATTGTAACCTGTATTGCCTTGAGCTACCGATTGTTTAAACACATAATAACGTTTAATGTTTGAAAAGTAAAGTCTGGCTGTAAAATCGTTGGGACCTGAAACGAAAAAATATTGCAAATGATTACAAAATGGTTTATAATTCCTCCATCGGATAGCCCTTCTATGCAAAACACTTGTCTACAATTGTTAAAACAAGATTATTGCTTGAATGAATAAGTCTATCTATCTAAAAATAACTAATAATAATAGCACTAATAGTTATTGTTTGTTACTGATGATGAATGTCAACAATCGGGAATGGGGTCAGAACTAATAAAGCGCCTCTATCGCCGAGCTTTCGAAAAATATATTTCCTTCATCAGGGCCCCTAGTGCTGATGAGAAGCTCCACCCCTCATCCTCACAGTCATAACAGAAGAAAAACCAAAAGAAGAAGAAGAATAATCCAGGCTATTGCAGGTAATGTGAAACAAAAATATAAGCACCAGCTATTCAATAAAAATATTCAACAACACTCAATAAATCTATGTATAAGACAACAATTATTATTTTAACTCAACAAACATATTAGGCATAGGCTTAAACAAATAGATAAAACACATATATAAAACAAATAATACACATAAAACAGTACACAAATAATACAAATAATACACATATATAAAACAGATAAAACAAATATATAAAAATATGGGCAGGAGCATACTATTTAACAAATTATACTATCACAGAAGATATATATAAGATTTATATATATATATATAAAGTATATATATATATATATATATATATATATATATATATATTTGTTTAAGCCTATGCCTAATATGTTTGTTGAGTTAAAATAATAATTGTTGTTTTATACATAGATTTATTGAGTGTTGTTGAATATTTTTATTGAATAGCTGGTGCTTATATTTTTGTTTCACATTACCTGCAATAGCCTGGATTATTCTTCTTCTTCTTTTGGTTTTTCTTCTGTTATGACTGTGAGGATGAGGGGTGGAGCTTCTCATCAGCACTAGGAGCCCTTGAGCCCTGATGAAGGAAATATATTTTTCGAAAGCTCGGCGATAGAGGCGCTTTATTAGTTCTGACCCCATTCCCGATTGTTGACATTCATTATTCATCGTGGGTCGATCTTGACATCATTTGTTACTGATGATGACCAAACCGTTGAAATCGATTCAACATCGTATCTCTTTATTTTTCGTGGAAATAGACAAGGTTTTTCACTTACTCCCGTTTTGAGAGGGTTTGTGTTACGGGACGGTAATCCTCAATACCAATTTAGGGCTCCCAAGATAGGGATAATCGCTTTAAGAGATGAAAAAAAGGTCTTTCCCACCGGAAATGGCCCTGCAAACTGTAGTTCTCATAAATGATAGAAGGTCACCGAAATATGCCGCTCGAATGCTTGGGCGGCAGGCTCTCTTCCAGTCATTGTGGCAGGAACAAACCTTTCTCCAGGCCTTCTTCACTCTCTTTCACGACCATCTGGGCCCCCTGAACCTAGACTCATCGCTGGAAATGACATCCTTCCACTCTTCAAGTTCCCAAGCACTTTGATTTTGAGGACACTGAAGGTGCAACAACCTGTGCTGACGGGTTGAACTTGGAACGCGAGCGGGTCTTCTGGCAGACAATTGCCGATCCCACCATCGTCTCCGAACTGTCCAAACACCTAAATCCACTTCCGTTGCATTTTAAAGTGAGTTACAACCTTGTGAAGCAGTTAATCGTCGATTTCTTTAAGCTAAGTTGTACAAGTACCTGTCTTGAGCGGCTGTTGTTTTTCATGGGCGGCTAGAACCCTGCCTTCTAGAGTACGATCCCGTCTCTTGAAAACGTCTAACAGTAGCACGAACGGTTTCATAAGGCTGTCCTAGCATTTGAGTGGCATATCTCAGTGACCTTCCATCATTAATGAGAGCTACAGCTTCCACGACCATTTCCGATGAGAAAGATATTTTTTTCTCTTGAATTGATTCTAAATTTTTGTTTTTTGTTTTGTTGGAATGCACTTAACAAACAGGATAACACTCGCTCCTTAGCGGAGGACTACTGTGGAAGAGATGAACAACATAATCGCAGTTTGGAAGATAACGTGAAAGTGGGAGGCAATGAAACATGATTACGTCTCGACACGATTCCCTACAGTTAAGAGATCAAAACAATGTCATCCTCTGGCTAGAAAACAACAAACGATGCCTCTGAATGAGTTCAGACAGTACCTAACCCAGTCGAAAACAAAAGAAGATTTCGCAACTTCATAAAATCTTCCATTTTAGAGAGTGGGAAATTTTTTTTGAACCTGAGTGTAGTTATTGTTTGTTACTGATGATGACCGAACCGTTGAAATCGATTCAACATTGTATCTCTTTGTTTTTCGTGGAAATAGACAAGGTTTTTCACTTACTCCCGTTTTGAGAGGGTTTGTGTTACGGGACGGTAATCCTCAATACCAATTTAGGGCTCAATGGGCGCCGGCCTATAAGTCGGATATCTTTGCTGTTTTGGATTGAGGAGGTTTTGGTGAGAGGGGGGGGATTCACCCGCCGCGAACTCCCGGCGCTGGAGGTAACAAGATTGGCTCCGCCAGATAATCCCGCTTCCCTGATCAAAGGTAAACCGAATTATAAAGATTAAAGGGAAACTCGGGCAGAAATTCAACTAACTTTACAGGATTTTTTTTCTTCTCTTTCAGCCCCCCCCCCCCCCCCCTGCTTTGCTCTTGTTTGGCGAATGCTTCGCCTGGCGGTGACGGCCGGCACAGCAAACCCCCGCAATGCAATCAGTTGAGGTTACTCGCGATTCTGCCCCCAATCGCTTAGTCTTTTTCTTAAATCGCGTTTAATTCCCTTTCTGAAGTCGGGATAATTGAAAAAAAAAAAAGAACTTGAATGCACTTCTGAAACGAAAACTTTTTAACGAGAAGTCCGTACTTCATTATTAGCGAATTTTCGTAGAAAATTAAGTTATTGCAATGGCTCGGAAAATTTTTAAATCAAAATTGTTGTAACCCAACCCTTCGGGCCTCGCAAGGGGCTCTGCCCCTTGACCCAGCTGGGTCATTCTCATTTCATTTGCCGCTTTGGGTCGTTTGAGAACCTCAGTGATGTGAAATATGAAAGTGCTCGAAAATGAGGTTAGATCGGCAAATACTACTCATTGTACATTGCAGATTTGTGTTCCATAGATGAACAGTGAGTTTTTCATTGATGTATTTTATATATTTTTTGTATTAAAAAACATGATATCCAACTCATGAGTGTTACCGGATTTCAAAAATTGATTTCTGTAAAATGGATGACTTAGGCAAAATTGTTGTCGTTGCTCAAGCAAAAGAATCACGTTCAAACGTAATATTCAGATTTTACGGAATTCATGTTGAAGGCAGTGTAATTGAGCTTAAATCTCAGGAGTGTTACCCCATTATTGTACCGTAATATCAGGAGTGTTACCCATCCTTGGTCACACTCCTGAGAGGTAACACTCATGAGAATTTCCAGTAAAAATGGCGTCACACAGGATGATGAAGTGACAAAACCCGGGGATGGCTACTGTTTGAAACCTGTCACCAAGCAGTATGGTTGTTGATATCGGATTATTTTGTTTAAGCACTAACAACACTCGTAATTAGTGTAACACTCATGATTGTAAATTAAAATACTCAACATGCCCCCCAGGATGTTATTACTTAGAGCCCGTGGCAAAAAGTCAAGAAACATGGAACATGCCTGGCTGAAGTGACCAAGAAACAAAAACCAAATTTTTCAGGAGCTTCATACGACAAATAGAATCGAAATTAGAAGGAATTACCTTGGTAGGTAATTTTCTGTTATGGTGCGCGTCTACAATTACTATAACCAAGATCAACTTCTCAACCAAGTGACAACAAAACAAGCGGCATTGTTTACTATATCCATTTATTCAACATTCTATTTGTTGTTAATTGGGAAAGGTTGGATTTCTTTTGGAAAAGGTTGAATTCTGATTGGGAAAGGTTGAATTTGGTTTGGAAAAGGTTGAATTTTGATTGGGAAAGGTTGAATTTCTTTTGGAAAAGAATGAACTTTGGGGAAAGGTTGAATTTGGCTTGGAAAAGGTTGAATTTTTATTGGGAAAGGTTGAATTTCTTTTGGAAAAGAGTGAATTTTGATTGGGAAAGGTTGAATTTCTTTTGGGAAAGGTTGAATTCTGATTGGGAAAGGTTGAATTTGGTTTGGAAAAGGTTGAATTTTTATTGGGAAAGGTTGAATTTCTTTTGGAAAAGGTTGAATTTCTTTTGGAAAAGATTGAATTTTGATTGGGAAAGGTTGAATTTCTTTTGGAAAAGGTTGAATTTTGATTGGGAAAGGTTGAATTTCTTTTGGAAAAGAATGAACTTTGATTATGAACGGTTGAATTTGGTTTGGAAAAGGTTGAATTTTGATTGGGAAAGGTTGAATTTTTATTGGAAAAGGTTGAATTTGGATTGGGAAAGGTTGAATTTGGTTTGGAAAAGATTGAATTTTGAATGGGAAAGGTTGCATTTCTTTTGGAAGAGTCTCTCGCGAACGTTCAAGGCGAAAACATCGAACGAGCTCAGTGATTTGTAAACATTCCCGTGCCGCGAGGTTTGTACTCGTCGGCGCGATGAACTCGGACAGTGGCGGTTGTTTAACGGTCGGCGACATTATTTCCAAAACAAAGGCTCAGATTTCGCAACACCAGGAATTCTCAGCCCAAATTCTTGACCCGACTATCAAGACGTCCATAGGTGAGCTGTATTCAATTATTGAAATATTATGTGGCTACTTGGCCGACATTGAGACATCCATTTGTGAGTCCAAGACCAATGTCACTAAACTTGAATTGGAGAACTCTGCACTGAGGGAAGCAATTCAATCAAAATCAAAAACTAGTTTAGCTAATACAGAGTTTGAAACCGACGAGGAGGAGTTAGAAAGAGAAACGAATTGGATTCTCAAAAAAAATAGGAAATCCACTAAAAAACGTAAGGCTGGTTCCTCCCCTGAGGTAGACGTGCCGCAGACAACTAAATCTGGCAAGAAGGTGGACAACACCAAGACTGTGCTGCATGATGGAATTAAAAGTAAAACTGTTCAGCCCCCGCCTCCGATCACAGTCACTGGTGTAGCAGAGTATGGCACGATCCATAATCTCGTCAAAACAGTGGCCTCACAACGATGTACTGTCAAGGCCTTATCCAACAACGTTTGGAAAATTTTTTGCACCAGATAGTGATACGTACCGATCCTTAACTTCTGGACTTAAAGAGAAGGATTTCCAGTGGTATACGTATCAGGATAAAAACACGCGACCCATCAGAGTGGTTGCAAGAGGATTGCACCATACGTGTGATGCTGCTGAGATAGTTAGTGACCTTAAGAGGAAAAACTACAAAATAACTGAAGCAGTGAATCTTCTAAAAAAAACCAGAGAAATTAATGATAAGGGGGAATCGGTGCTGGTGAAGAGAGGCCTTCCTCTTTTCATTCTAAATTTCGAGAACACAGAGGTTATAGAACGAATCTATGACATTAAAGAGATTATGAACATTAGGGTCAAAATTGAACCTCTACGGAAAACGACGAATCTCATTCCCCAATGTAAAAATTGTCAAGGCTTTAATCACACAAAAAGCTATTGTATGCGTGAAACTAGATGTGTCAAGTGTTCTGGTAAGCACGATACCACCACTTGCCCTCTAAAAGAGAACCCTCGGTGCGTTAATTGTGGAGATGCCCACCCAGCAAACTATCGGGGGTGCGAAGTAGCTAGGGAGTTACAAAAAATCAAAGACCAAACAAAAAAACTCCATTCTGGGAAATCTGCCGAAAAAACTACTTCGAAAACTGCATTGAAGCCTCAAAGTCAAGTCAGTTCTGCCTGTGCAAATAATAAAAATACTCGTATGTTGTCGTACGCTAGTGTTGTGCGCAGCAATACTCCGAACTCCTCTGTTGACAAAATGCTCACTCTGATGTTCGAAATGTTAAATGAACAAAAGCACACCAACAGACTGTTGATTGAAAGAGTTTCCACGCTAGAAAGGAGTATTAAACCCAAATTGTTGTTGAAATCATGAAAATTCAAAACACATTTAGAATAGCTGCCTGGAATGCGAATGGACTAGCAAAATATGCCTCAGAACTGGAGTTGTTCCTGAGCCAAGAAAAAATAGATATATGCCTGGTTTCTGAAACTCATTTTGTTCAGTCATCCTACATTGGAATCAATGGTTATAAATGCTACCGAGCGGACCATCCAGCAGGAAGACCTCGAGGGGGTTCAGCTGTCCTTATCAGGAGTGCTATTAAGCACTACGTACACCATAAAATTCAAGAAGAATTTATGCAAGTCTCCTCAATAACTGTACAGGTAAATAGCAAAAAATGCAACATAGCAGCAATCTACTGCCCACCACGATATAATCTCAAAGAAGTAGACTACTTGTCCTTACTCAAAAGCTTGGGACCCAATTTTGTCATTGGGGGTGACTTCAATGCAAAAAATACTTACTGGGGCTCACGCCTAACCACAACGAAAGGCCGAGAGCTATTCTCTGCTGGTAAAAAAGTGCACAGTGATTTCTATTCTTCTGGTAAACCGACGTACTGGCCCACGGATAGAACAAAAGCTCCAGACCTTATTGACTTTTTCGTGATCAAAGGAATATCGAGTAATTTTATCTACGTCGAAGACAGCGGAAGCCTCATGTCTGATCATTCCGCAATAGTCCTCACAATTAGCGACACAATAATAATTAAAGATAAACCTCCACGATTAGTTACTCGTTATACTGATTGGGATGTTTTTAGGGAATACATAGCTGTTAATATTGATCTATCTGTTCCCCTTAAATATACAGAACAGCTTGAAGATGAAGCGGAAAATTTCATGAAATGTATCCAGCGAGCAGCTTGGGCTAGTACCCCACAAGGGACTGAGCATTCTGATGCTAATGTATCATACCCTCGTGAAGTTAGGGACCTGATCAGGGAAAAAAGGAAAGCTAGAAGAACGTGGCATCTTACTAGAGCCCCAAGTGATAAAACTAAATTAAATAGGCTGAAGAATCAATTGGATAATCTATGCTCAGAAATGAAGCAAGAAACCCACCTTAGGCTAATACATAGTCTAAACCCTGAAAAAGATACGGATTATTCACTCTGGAAGGTTACCAAGTCACTCAAGCAGACGAAGGAATACGTACCTCCCATTAAAAAGGAAGACGGGGAATGGGCAAAGAGCCCAATTGAAAAGGCAGAAGTCTTTGCTGATCACCTTGAAAAAACATTTGTCCCGAACTCTAGCCATGTGAATGATGGAGAACTACCGACTATCACCCCTCTACGGATTTAGAAGATATACAACCAGTTACAATAAGTGAACTTAAAGATGGGATTCGTGTCCTTAAAACGAACAAAGCACCTGGGTATGATCTCATTACTGGTAATGTAATTAAAAAACTTCCAGAGGAAGGCATACGAATGCTTCTGTATCTTATCAACGCAGCACTGAGGCTGAAATATGTACCACGTTGCTGGAAAGTGGCGGAAGTTATCATGATTCTGAAACCGGGGAAAGACCCTAAGGACAAAACTTCTTATAGACCGATATCTCTGCTACCAGTAATCTCGAAACTGTTTGAGAGATTACTTATACGAAGACTGAAAGCTACTGTCGAAGAGAGAGAACTAATCCCCGATCACCAGTTTGGTTTCAGGGAAAAACACTCTACCATAGATCAAGTGCATCGTATCACTGATATAATTGAAAATTGCTTAGAAAGGAAAAAAGTTTGCGTAGGCACCTTCCTGGATGTTTCCCAAGCTTTTGATAAAGTCTGGCACCAAGGCCTTGAATACAAACTTGAGAGAGATCTACCAAAGCAATTCTGCTTAATTCTGAAATCTTATCTCTCTGAGAGACACTTTAGAGTAAAACACGAAGGAGAGTATTCCAGTCTCAAGAAAATAAAGGCAGGCGTTCCGCAAGGTAGCGTGCTCGGGCCCTTGCTCTATCTTCTGTTTACACGTGATGTACCCAGCGATGACGACACAACAATTGCAACTTTTGCTGATGATACTGCCCTGTTAGCGGTTGGTGATACGGTAGAGGAAGCAACTAGGAAATTACAAGTTATTGTTAACAATGTCAGTACATGGACAAAAAAATGGCGGCTCAAACTCAATGAACAGAAATCTACACATATTAACTTTACAAACAAAAACGTAACAAAAATACCAGTCATGCTGAATGGGCGTGAGATCCCTTACGCCAATACAGCAAAGTATTTAGGAATGACTCTTGATGCAAAACTAAGATGGAAGGAGCATGTCATTAAAAAAAGAGATCAATTAAATATCAAGTTCAAAAAAATGTACTGGCTGCTCGGCAGGTACTCCGATCTATCCCTTCACAACAAATTGCTTATATACAAGCAAATTCTAAGGCCAGCCTGGACGTATGGCATCCAGCTCTGGGGCTGCACGAAAAAGTCAAACATAAAGATCATACAAACTTTTCAGAACAAGGTACTAAGGAGTATTGTTAACGCTCCCTGGTACATACGAAATGATGACCTCCACCGGGATCTCAAGATGGAAACAGTTAGCGAAGTGGTTAAGGACTTTGCTATTAAACACGAACAGCGGCTTCATGAACACATGAACCCAGAAGTTCTTCGTCTATTAGACAACAGTAACGTCATCCGGCGTCTCGACAGAACGAAACCTCTCGACCTTGTAACGTGATGTGACAAGACTTGTGAGAAAGTGATCCTATAGAGTAGTTGCCATTGGGCTATGAACTCTACACAATGTCGAATATTGTATTAAAGTAAATTAACTTGATGGGCCAAGCTCAGTTGTTATGTTATGTTTCTAATAAAGAAATTTTGAAAAAAAAAAAAAAAAAAAAAAAATTTCTTTTGGAAAAGGTTGAATTTTGATTGGGAAAGGTTGAATTTCTTTTGGAAAAGCTTGAATTTTGATTGGAAAAGGTTGCATTTCTTTTGGAAAAGATTGAATTTTGATTGGAAAAGGTTGCATTTCTTTTGGAAAAGGTTGAATTTTGATTGGGAAAGGTTGAATTTCTTTTGGAAAAGGTTGAATTCTGATTGGGAAAGGTTGAATTTGGTTTGGAAAAGGTTGAATTTTGATTGGGAAAGGTTGAATTTCTTTTGGAAAAGGTTGAATTTTGATTGGGAAAGGTTGAATTTCTTTTGGAAAAGCTTGAATTTTGATTGGAAAAGGTTGCATTTCTTTTGGAAAAGATTGAATTTTGATTGGGAAAGGTTGCATTTCTTTTGGAAAAGGTTGAATTTTGATTGGGAAAGGTTGAATTTCTTTTGGAAAAGGTTGAATTCTGATTGGGAAAGGTTGAATTTGGTTTGGAAAAGGTTGAATTTTGATTGGGAAAGGTTGCATTTCTTTTGGAAAAGATTGAATTTTGATTGGGAAAGGTTTAATTTATTTTGGAAAAGGTTGAATTTTGTTTTGAGAAGGTTGAATTTGCAAACAAAATTCAATCTTTTCCAAACGAAATTCAATCTTTTCCAAAAGAAATTCAACCTTTTCCAAACTAAATTCAATGTTTTCCAAACGAAATTCAATAATTTTCAAACGAAATTCAACCTTTTCCAAGCCAAATTCAACCTTTTCCAATAGAAATTCAACCTTTTCCAAACTATATTCAACGTTTTCTAAGAGAAATTCAACCTTGCCCAGAAGAAATTCAACCTTTTCTAAACCAAATTCAACCTTTCCCAATCAAAATTCAACCTTTTCCAAACAAAATTCAACCTTTTCCAAAAGAAATTCAACCTTTCCCAATCAAAATTCAATCTTTTCCAAAAGAAATTCAACCTTTCCCAATCAAAATTCAACCTTTTCCAAAAGAAATTCAACCTTTCCCAATCAAAATTCAACCTTTTCCAAACCAAATTCAACCTTTCCCAATCAGAATTCAACCTTTTCCAAAAGAAATTCAACCTTTACCAAAAGAAATTCAACCTTTCCCAATCAAAATTCAACTTTTCCAAAAGAAATTCAACCTTTCCCAATCAAAATTCAACCTTTTCCAAAAGAAATTCAACCTTTCCCAATCAAAATTCAACCTTTTCCAAAAGAAATTCAACCTTTTCCAAACTAAATTCAATGTTTTCCAAACGAAATTCAATAATTTTCAAACGAAATTCAATAATTTCCAAACGAAATTCAATAATTTCCAAACGAAATTCAATAATTTCCAAACGAAATTCAATAATTTCCAAACGAAATTCGACCTTTTCCAAAAGAAATTCAACCTTTTTCAAACTAAATTCAATGTTTTCCAAACAAAATTCAACCTTTTTCAAACTCCTATTCTTCAACCAGAGGATATCCTGAAGGTTGACTTAACCTCAGGAATATGCCAAGGGGTAGTAGCATAGTCATGAATCGAGAAGGAGGAACTACCATATACATCGCAAAGGTAAGGTCATTAATTAAGTGCTGCGCTCTACCTCATGCTTCAGATGTTCGGAGCCCTATTGAAAGTAATGGAAACTGACCGAATTGTGATGAAACGATGATCGCCACAAACAGTACAAACTAACCAACTTAGATCTTTTTTATCCCAGAAACCACAAACTACCCTCCAGGATCCCAAGCCAACTCCCAACCTCTTTCATGACTGTTTCTCTCTCCCGTTCCACCAAGTTTAAACACCCTGAAAAACGGGAAGGGTCTTCGCTTGCGGCTAATATCTTTCATTCCACCCTCTTCGAGCTTCGGGTTCGTCCAATTTGGAAAGCCAACCCCCGTTTAAGGCCCCTTTTGGGCCCCTTTTACCGAAGAAAGGCGACCCCGCGCCCTTTGCCGGGGGCTAACGGAATTAATTCCGACCGCCCAGAGTGAAAAACAGAGAGCATAATTAATGCTCACCTATATTTTATTATCCGCGAAAGGGGAAAATTAAATAATTGAAGGGCGTCTGAGCGTTCTCGTCCCTTTTTGGGCGGTGGAGGGCGATAAGCTCGCCGGCGTTGGGTTAATTTCCTCCACTGGTTCCGCCTTTTACCGGGCCTCGTTGGAAACAATCATTATCCATTCAGACAAATATTAGGCACCGCTATTAGTGAGATAGAGAGGAGTAAATAACAGCTAACCCAGGGGATCTACAAAGTAATTTTGACTCATATTAATAGCTGATGATCTATTTATTATGCGTAAAAGGCGTAAATTGGCAAGACGGTGTAAAATATCGCCCAAATATTGCTTCCGAGACTGCAAGGCAGCGGAAGCTTTGTTTTCACTTATGAAATGAAAAAAAATTTTTTGCTACAAAATCAAAATTTCCACTCGCATTTTGCGTTTCAGAGCCTCCTGAACAAAAAATTTGGTTCCGTGTCTGTCTGTCTGTCTGTCTGTCCGTCCACATTTCCTTGTAACAGCCATAACTTCCACAATTTTGATCCGATTTTAACCAAATTTTTCAGGGATCGTGCGGGTTAAGCTCTAGATGGTCCCCTATCAACTTCATCATGATCGAATCAACGGTAGCTTCTGCGCAGGCGCTAACGTGAATTCCTTGTGACGGTTATAACTCGGTAAATGTTGAACAGATTTTGGTAAGATTTTCAGGGATGATGTGGGTAAGGTCCCTTGAGGTCCCATAAGACAATCATCATAATTGCATTAGCGGTACGATCTGCGCATGCGTGATCGAAATATTCTTGTTACGGTCCTTTTAACAGCCGTAATTTCCACAATTTTGATGCGATTTTCTTCAAATTTTTAGGGATCGTGCGGGTATAGCTCTACATGGTCCCCTATCAGTTCCGTCATGATCAAATCAACGGTAGCCTCTGCGCAGGCGCAAACAAAATTTTCTTGTTTCGGTCATAACTCAGGCAATTGTGAACGGATTTCGGTCAGATTTTCAGGGATGATGCGGGCAAGGTTTCTTGAGGTCCCGTATCACATTCTTCGCGATCATCAGCAGTGGTACGCTAGGCGCATGCGCGAAAGTGATGTTTTTGTTACGGTCACAGCTTAGTTAATTTTATCGGATTTTGTTCAAATTATTCCTTGCCACAGCCATAACGTCCACAATTTTGATCGGATTCCAATGAAATTTTCAAGAATAGTGAGGATTCAGCCCTAGATAGTCTCATAATTTATTCGTCACTCCTAGCGCTTTCGCCTTAATTAGGGCGAAAGCGCTAGGAGTGACGAATAAATGATGAGAATAGCAGCCTAAATGTCACTCATCTTCTCACAACCCCGTTCACCATAAATAGTTAATTTCTATTTTTTAGCTAAATTTTAGTCAAACAAAGTTTATCAACAATGAACTAGAACATTAAAAATTTTATGAAAAATTTATTTACGTTGAAAAATCTACTTAAATTGCATTAATATTTGCCAAAAAATAGATAAAAAGCTCCAGTTATGCAGCATCGTATCCAACAATCGCATGATCGTATGAGCGGATTTTCGTTAATCATCGTATTGTATAATGTATAATTGTTTTGAAATTTGAGCTTTTTGGATGCAAAGAAATTGTTTTAAAAAGTTATGTTTAAAAAAGAGATTTTAGATTTTTATCTATTTTTGCAGTTTTTTAAATCGATTTTTCAGCAAATTTTGATGAAATTCAAGCACAATTTCAAGATCCTATTTTATATTTAATAAACTTTATTTGAGTAATATTCTGCTAAGCAATATAGATTTAACGATTGTTAGCAGTTTTTAGCCATTATTACTGATTTTTCAGCACATATTTTGAAATTTGACCAATTTAATGCGTCTGGGGATTGAGATAGAGAGTTGAGGTTGACATTTTTGGTCAAGTTTGACCCCCTTGAGTACTGTCATCTGATTGCGATAGACCCCGTATACCTGCTGTATCGGAGCGTTATAGATTGTATCTTGGGCCTCACGGCCTATCACAATCTATTCCCTTTCTTTTTTTGCAGCGGTAGTGGATTTTTCCTTTTTCACTCTCTCTTGATGAAACAGCAGGCCCTCCTGTCCCCTCTGGCGTTAGCCACACCCAATGGGTGTGCCCGGGATGGACCACGTGGAGGTGCCAGGTTTTACAGGGATACTTCTTGTTTTTGTTCAGGGACAGGAGTTGACACCTAGGTACTCAGCTCCCTCTTCTTATATCTTGGAGTTTTCCCATCATTGGTTGTCTTATCTTTAGAGGTCCATTTCATTTGTCGAGGTAAGGCGAGTATATGATATTTCTCCCTTCCTATCGCGGATTTACCTATATACTAGATTCCTATGCTACAACACTCATATCACAGATCCGTTTCCTAACTACTAGTGCTCATTCAGTCAATAAATACATTCACAACAACATCGCGCCACATTCATACTAGCCAGTGGGGTTGGGGAAAACCCCGACCGGCCTCCTCGAGCCCACCCATCCTAGGACGGCCTCCCTGGTACCCGTCGCGTAGGGTTTCTCTCGTTCTTGGGGTGTTCATTATCCAGGGAGACCTAAACAGTTAATGATAATGTTCAATAAACAGAAACACAAATTAATAAAATTCGAAACTGAAAAAATCAAAATATCAAATAACCTACCGGTTTGCAAGGTCGCCGCACCCTCACAAGTTCCCGCACTCATACTTTCCTATTACTAAAATCTATTCTAATATCACATCACTTATCCTAAGATCACAGAGGGTTTCCTCACACTAAGCATTCTCACATCCATTCACTCACCCATTACATAGAAGACCATTCACCCCGTATACCCAACATGAGTTCCCAAAGAACGACGAGACGTGACGGCCCAGAGTTAAATATTGGCACACCAACTTCTCGTCGGATCTACAAATTTCCCTTTCGAGGGAATAAAACTCACAGTTATCCCCCCCCCCCCTTTCCATACACCGCCGCCACCTCGTCCCCCTAAATTGCCAACCCTTGACGTATTGTTTTCTCAAAGACAACTTTCCCAGGCGGTGCGTTTTAATTAAATTAAACGCTGACTCCAATCTAATTTTCCTTCCCTTTTGTTTGGGTTTCACGCATCGCGCGGGACTCGGGGAGAGAAAACCTTTTCATCGAGTTACCGACGTCGATTTTCCTGCCTTCGTAAGCGGAGCGAGGTAGGAAGGCAAGTAGGTACCTACAACTACATTATAATCATAATGAAAGAGGACCGAACTTGAAGTTTTGAGTTGTTTATCACGATGAACGCTCAGGCAGATTCTACTCGTGCCCAGAGATGTCAGGTGACATCAGAAAAACGTTGCTGCCTTAAAGTGGGTGTCTAATAACATATTCCAATTTGAACAACTGTGATGACCAAATAGATAGATGAACTAGGAAAACACTTGTATTAACACGAATAGAATTATAATTAATACAGGGTGCGGCAGAGAGGACGGACGGTTTTAAAAAAATCATAAAATAATTAATTTTTACTCAAAAACAAATTTATTGATGCAATCAGGTTCGCAAGGAAATAGCATTTGAGACAGTCAAGTGTGAAAAATCACATCAGGCATGTGGTGGCAGAAATTGTTGATGCAGTGCTGGAGGTGTTCTTGGAAGTTCGCGTAGACTCTCTCCAACATAGCGCTACTTTGAAATGATCACCAACTTCTTTTTCCCTGAATTACGACGGTGACGTGTTCCACCCCGGCGTTTGTGGTTCCAGCAGGATGGCCCACACAGCCAGAGCATCAATGGACGTTATTCACCCTCTCTTCCCTGGTCGCCTTATTTCCAGGTTTGGCGATGTTCATTGGCCTCCTCGGTCCCCAGATTTATCCATATTCGATTTTTTCTTATGGGAACACCTCAAGGCTAGAGTAAACGAGAACAAGCCCCGAACTCTGGACGAATTGAAGGACGCAATTCGCGTGGAAGTCGCCCAAGTTGAGAGAGCTATGTTGGAGAGAACGCCCAAGAACGCCTCGGCCACCACATGCCTGATGTGATTTTTCACACTTGACTGTCTCAAATGCTAATTCCTTGCTAACCTGATTGCATCAATAAATTTGTTTTTGAGTTAAAATTCACTATTTTGTGATTTTTTAAAACCGTCCGTCCTCTCTGCCGCACCCTGTAGATTGAAAAGAAGAAAACTAGGTATATGTTGTTGTTGTCATGTGTGTCCCCAACAGATAGATGAACTAGGAAAACACTTGTATTAACACGAATAGAATTATAATTAACTAGCCGCTCCGGCTCGCTTCGCTCGCCTCCACGTCCAGCCGGGGGGCAAGCCCCCCGGACCCCCCATTAAGTTGCTCGCTTCGCTCGCAAGGTGTGGCTGTGTACATGCGATGTATTACAATTGAAGCATGTAGGGGATGTTGCTCGCTTCGCTCGCAAATGGTAGAAACTAAGGGTAGACTTAACGTGTGTAGGGGATGTTGCTCGCTTCGCTCGATCGGTATGGCTGTATATGTGTAGGAAAACACTCGTTGAAATCCGATGTATACAGGGAAGGTTGCTCGCTTCGCTCGCGAGGTGTGGCTGTATACATGCGATGGTCTTTTAATCCCCCCCCCCCTCTCCCACCATTCAGGTGTATTACAATTGCAACATGTAGGGGATTCGCTCGCTCGGTATGGCTGTATATGTGTAGGAAAAACCCCGGACTCCCCATTAAGTTGCTCGCTTGGCTCGCTCGGTACCGCTGTATATGTGCAGGAAAAACCCTGGACCCCACATTAAGTTACTCACTTCTCTCACAAGGTGTGTCTGTATAGATGCGATGGTATTTTACTGTCGATTGGGACTAGTTCACTCGGTGTCTTTCCACTGATCAGAGGAGTTGCCCTGTATCTGAACAGAATTTCGAGAATTTTCTTCTTCATGGGTAAAGGCTCGTTTTCCATAGAAGCAAGCCGATGCTTCAATGTATAAACGTTTCTCTCGGCCAAAAATTTTCTAGGTGGTTCGTCTAAATAAGGTTCATTTTTTTATGGCTACTCAAATCACGCTGGAACAAACATAATATAGTTTTAGTGGTTTTATCGACTTTCCCCTCAAACTACTTCAACGACGTTGATTAAACTGAAAAGCACGTCTTTGTGGTTTCGAATTCAATCCTTAGGGTCTTATACCTTCCATTCCCCTAATAATATTCAAGAGGCTCCGGATTCCCCAAAATCTCATTCTTGTCATAATGTATGTATATGTTTATTTGATTTTATCTATTTAAAATAGAAAAACATCAATAGTAAATTGAATATAATGTTGGTGAAACGTCGCTCCAGATGTTTATTAATATACGAGAATCAATTGTTGTAGAATCAATATTGTAGAATCAATTGTTTCAGCAAAGAAAACGGAGTTACTAGAAGGACACATCACCATGAGGTTAAAGAAGAACGAACAGTTTTTGCAGAGTGAAAAATCATGCCACAACACTCGAATCCAAGGAGAGCTTTTAAAACAGCAACTGTACGATTTCCAGATTTTGCACGAAGAGGCACTCTTCAATCACAACGTGGAGCTCATGAAGCAACAAGTACTTCATGAGCAACTTGTTTTCGAATTCAAAATGGAGTTATTGGAATTAAAGGAAAAAAAGTTTTAAAAATAAAAGAGCTAGAGCAAAAAACTGCCTAGCTCTTTCCTCAATATACTTATTAATAAACTTCATAATCTAACTACACAACCTATTAAACGATCAGTTTCTATAATTTATTCTTCATTTTTTGATTTTCACTGGTGCTACCACTCCTTAATACGTATGTATTTTAACTTTAATTTTAGTTTGAATGGTTCAGATACATCACACGCACGTCGCCTATTACCTATGTGCACACCTATGTTCAACTATAAAAAACAAGAAAATATTTTAACAACGTTTTTCTTGGTTTTTGGGGGAAAATAATTATTGCGCCGATTTTTATCAATTTCTAGGTAGTAACTTTTTAGTCTCTAGGCTTAGTTATTTATGAATTCAATTATTTTCTTTTGAGTTTGCCGGATTTTGGGGCTATATCTGGATACGGGTATGACGTGGAAGGCACACATTCAACATGTAGAAGGATCTTGGGAATAAATTTATTAGGATCAGCAATCGCCCAGACTAACTTCGGAGCAGACCCGAAAATTGCATTATTGTTGTACACTAATTTAACCCTCCTAGGTCACACCTTATTTTTTGTGACACGGTAGACACTCTGGGGTCAAAATTGACCCCAAATGTATTTTAATTTATATATTACAGTCAATAAATAGTTTCACAATAACTAACTATTTAAAAAAATCAAAAATTAACCTACCTACGCAAAGAAACAAGAAATAGAATTAAATATATTAGAATTTAATATTTTATTCGTGGTTTGTTCAAAAATCAAAATTTTGGACATATGAATATTGAAAATTCAGTTCTGAAGATACACAATAATTAAAAGCAAATTATTAGAGCTGACTATCTGTCGAATAGTCAGAAAAAAACTGAAACTTTCTACGTTAAATAGTAAAGTTTTCACGATACCTTAAACTTACCCTATTTTTCACATCTCTTCCTTTTTTCTAACCTAAACTGATACACTGTTTTTATTCCGCATTCAATTTTTTATCACCTCATCTTATTAATTTTTATGACAAAATAATTAAAGGTAATTGGAGGATTATATTTAAGCAATAGGCACACATAAAAACGAAATATGAGTGTATTTTTAAAAGTTGTTTTCAAAAACACGACGGAATTATTAGGTAGGGTGTATCATTATTTGTTATAAGTAATTGCATTTTTCACAGGTCGTTTCGGTATGACTATGCACTTCACACACAAGACAGTTGCACTCTGTGAACGACCGACTCGTCTTTTTATCGTTAGATCTTGGGCAAATGTAGCATCGCCCACGTACAACTTGTTCAGCAGGTCTCGAGGACCCCTGATCCCCTGCCTGGGGATGTACCCTGGCTCTTCAGGGTACATAAAATGCAAAACCCAACCCATTTTTTGAACCAAAATATACCCTGACCTATGATAGCCCATCAACTAGACACATTTACCCAGTTGAGAATCTTCACCTGAGTCACCTAGTAGGAGTGGACGAGAAAAAGAAATACCTACTGACTACCAGATTATAAAAATACTTATTTTCTATGAGAAAATTAAGTGAATTATGATATTATCTGACTTCAATCGTGAGGAAATCCAAAATGCACACTGGGGTCAATGGCAACCCCAACAGAACAAAAATAGGAACACAGAAGACACACTGGGGTCAAAAGTGTCCCACAAGAGATTCACAACCCTCTGGCTCGAGGTCACAACGTATACTGCCAGATGTTATCACTTCCTCGCCTAGCCAATGCTACCAAGCAAATTTACAAAATATCCCTTTTGGCTAAAAAAAATTGTAAAGCCCAAAAATCATACGAAATATATTCGGTGGGGTCAATTTTGACCCCAGAGTTACCTCGAAGATTAATACGGTAAAAAATGACTGCCCTGAAGTTGTATGCATATTCAAAATCGAAACTTTGCCCCATTGCCACGAGCTGTGATATCTAGATAGAGGAAAATTCTTAACGGATTCACATTTGGAACGCAACCCTTATGAAGGGACCGAATTTAAATTTTCGCAATTTCAATTTTAAATTTCATTAAAATTCAACATTTTGCCCCTTTGCCACAGGCTTGGAGATGAGAATATGACATGGGTTTTAACGGTGATACATTCCTTGAGGGATAGTCTAGGAGGGACCTGAGCCGGATTTTCGAAATTCGAAATTTGAATTTTCATGAAAATTTTGAAATTTTCCCTGTTGTTGATTGAAGACATGAAAAACGTTTTTTCTATAAAGGTTATTAAACATAAACTAAAATCATATGAATTAAAAGGGACCAATCACGATTTTCTCGATTAGGGAAAAAGAAAATGGCGGGTAAATGCCGAGGGATAACGCAGAAACAATACAATTTTCAACTTTGCCCAGTGAATACGTATATATAGAAGGCCGTATTTTGTAAAATGTTTATGGATTCTGTTTAAGCAGAATGTCCTCTAGGAGGGACCTTTGCTCGTTTTTCGAAATTTTAAAAATGGCGGCTACTAAAAATCAAAATGTGTACCGCCGACATAATGTAAAAATTTGACAATTTCGACTTTGCCCCGAGAATACGATAGTAAGAGATGACATTTTTATAAATATTGATGTCTCTTTAGATTGGTGAACTAAATAGCTAGGAGGGACCTTTGATGGATTTTCGAAATTCGCAAAATTCACGAAATCAGAAGTCCCAATGTTATGAAAACCATGGATTTTCAAATTTGCCCCTTTGCCACGGGTTAAGAGATGAGAATATGACATAGGTTTTAACGGTGATACGTTCCTTGAGGGATAGTCTAGGAGGGACCTGAGCCGGATTTTCGAAATTCGAAATTTGAAATTTTCATGGAAATTTTGAAATTTGCCCTGTTGTTGATTGAAGACATGAAAAACGTATTTTCTATATAGGTTAATAAACATAAACTAAAATCATATGAATTAAAAGGGACCAATCACGATTTTCTCGATTAGGGAAAAAGAAAATTTCGTTTAAATGCCGAGGGATAACGCAGAAACAACACAATTTTCAACTTTGCCCAGTGAATACGTATATATAGAAGGCCGTATTTTGTAAAATGTTTATGGATTCTGTTTCAGCAGAATGTCCTCTAGGAGGGACCTTTGCTCGTTTTTCGAAATTTTAAAAATGGCGGCTACTAAAAATCAAAATGTGTACCGCCGACATTATGTAAAAATTTGACAATTTCGACTTTGCCCCGAGAATACGATAGTAAGGGAGACATTTTTATAAATATTGATGTTTCTTTAGATTGGTGAATTGATAAGCTAGGAGGGACCTTTGATGGATTTTCGAAATTCGCAAAATTCACGAAATCACAAGTCCCAATGTTATGAAAACCATGAGTTTTCAACTTTGCCCCTTTGCCACAGGTTAAGAGATGAGAATATGACATAGGTTTTAACGGTGATACATTCCTTGAGGGATAGTCTAGGAGGGACCTGAGCCGGATTTTCGAAATTCGAAATTTGAATTTTCATGAAAATTTTGAAATTTGCCCTGTTGTTGATTGAAGACATGAAAAACGTTTTTTCTATAAAGGTTAATAAACATAAACTAAAATCATATGAATTAAAAGGGACCAACCACGATTTTCTCGATTAGGGAAAAAGAAAATGGCGGGTAAATGCCGAGGGATAACGCAAAAACAACACAATTTTCAACTTTGCCCAGTGAATACGTATATATAGAAGGCCGTATTTTGTAAAATGTTTATGGATTCTGTTTAAGCAGAATGTCCTCTAGGAGGGACCTTTGCTCGTTTTTCGAAATTTTAAAAATGGCGGCTACTAAAAATCAAAATGTGTACCGCCGACATAATGTAAAAATTTGACAATTTCGACTTTGCCCCGAGAATACGATAGTAAGAGATGACATTTTTATAAATATTGATGTCTCTTTAGATTGGTGAACTGAATAGCTAGGAGGGACCTTTGATGGATTTTCGAAATTCGCAAAATTCACGAAATCACAAGTCCCAATGTTATGAAAACCATGGATTTTCAACTTTGCCCCTTTGCCCCGGGTTAAGAGATGAGAATATGACATGGGTTTTATAGGTGATACATTCCTTGAGGGATAGTCTAGGAGGGACCTGAGCCGGATTTTCGAAATTCGAAATTTGAATTTTCATGAAAATTTTGAAATTTGCCCTGTTGTTGATTGAAGACATGAAAAACGTTTTTTCTATAAAGGTTAATAAACATAAACTGAAATCATATGAATTAAAAGCAGATAAGCTAGGCATGAAAAGTGAACTTGTCGATTACATTGCGCACAATATACCCACAATGTTTCCCGTCTTATGTCTGACATAGCACAACGGAGGCATCTTTCCGTCATATCTTCTGACTTTTCAAGGCACCGATACTGCCACTGTTTTCTCAGTTTTGCTGGATTAATTGGATTGATATCATTATTTTGAATGATACATTACCTGAATGAGACCATTCAGCATTACCTTGAGGAAATAGTAGCTGCCAGAAAGAAATAAAGTTTTTGAAATATTTTCTTCCTTGTGCCTTGCGTACTGCAGGGTCCAGATAAAATACGGTTTGAGTTTCTATATCTGCGTATAGCAGTACCCAATGTACTCCACCAATATTAAAAGGAAAGAAAATTCCTTTCTTAAACTCTATTTCTTCCTTGTACAGGGAAGCACAATTTTTGTTAAGGGTTCCCTTAATCCCTTTTAATTCATATTTAGTTTATGTTTATTAACCTTTATAGAAAAAACGTTTTTCATGTCTTCAATCAACAACAGGGCAAATTTCAAAATTTTCATGAAAATTCAAATTTCGAAAATCCGGCTCAGGTCCCTCCTAGACTATCCCTCAAGGAATGTATCACCGTTAAAACCTCTGTCATATTCTCATCTCTTAACCCGTGTCAAAGGGGCAAAGTTGAAAATCCATGGTTTTCATAACATTGGGACTTGTGATTTCGTGAATTTTGCGAATTTCGAAAATCCATCAAAGGTCCCTCCTAGCTATTCAGTTCAACACTCTAAAGAGACATCAATATTTAGAAAAATGTCATCCCTTACTATCGTATTCTCGGGGCAAAGTCGAAATTGTCAAATTTTTACATTATGCCGGCGGTACACATTTTGATTTTTAGTAGCCGCCATTTTCAAAATTTCGAAAAACGAGCAAAGGTCCCTCCTAGAGGACATTCTGCTGAAACAGAATCCATAAACATTTTACAAAATACGGCCTTCTATATATACGTATTCACTGGGCAAAGTTGAAAATTGTGTTGTTTTTGCGTTATCCCTCGGCATTTACCCGCCATTTTCTTTTTCCCTAATCGAGAAAATCGTGATTGGTCCCTTTTAATTCATATGATTTTAGTTTATGTTTATTAACCTTTATAGAAAAAACGTTTTTCATGTCTTCAATCAAAAACAGGGCAAATTTCAAAATTTTCATGAAAATTCAAATTTCGAATTTCGAAAATCCGGCTCAGGTCCCTCCTAGACTATCCCTCAAGGAATGTATCACCGTTAAAACTTATGTCATATTCTCATCTCTTAACCCGTGGCAAAGGGGCAAAGTTGAAAATCCATGGTTTTCATAACATTGGGACTTGTGATTTCGTGAATTTTGCGAATTACGAAAATCCATCAAAGGTCCCTCCTAGCTATTCAGTTCAACAATCTAAAGAGACATCAATATTTATAAAAATGTCATCTCTTACTATCGTATTCTCGGGGCAAAGTCGAAATTGTCAAATTTTTACATTATGCCGGCGGTACACATTTTGATTTTTAGTAGCCGCCATTTTTAAAATTTCGAAAAACGAGCAAAGGTCCCTCCTAGAGGACATTCTGCTGAAACAGAATCCATAAACATTTTACAAAATACGGCCTTCTATATATACGTATTCACTGGGCAAAGTTGAAAATTGTGTTGTTTTTGCGTTATCCCTCGGCATTTACCCGCCATTTTCTTTTTCCCTAATCGAGAAAATCGTGGTTGGTCCCTTTTAATTCATATGATTTTAGTTTATGTTTATTAACCTTTATAGAAAAAACGTTTTTCATGTCTTCAATCAACAACAGGGCAAATTTCAAAATTTTCATGAAAATTCAAATTTTGAATTTCGAAAATCCGGCTCAGGTCCCTCCTAGACTATCCCTCAAGGAATGTATCACCGTTAAAACCTATGTCATATTCTCATCTCTTAACCCGTGGCAAAGGGGCAAAGTTGAAAATCCATGGTTTTCATAACATTGGGACTTGTGATTTCGTGAATTTTGCGAATTTCGAAAATCCATCAAAGGTCCCTCCTAGCTATTCAGTTCAACAATCTAAAGAGACATCAATATTTAGAAAAATGTCATCCCTTACTATCGTATTCTCGGGGCAAAGTCGAAATTGTCAAATTTTTACATTATGCCGGCGGTACACATTTTGATTTTTAGTAGCCGCCATTTTTAAAATTTCGAAAAACGAGCAAAGGTCCCTCCTAGAGGACATTCTGCTGAAACAGAATCCATAAACATTTTACAAAATACGGCCTTCTATATATACGTATTCACTGGGCAAAGTTGAAAATTGTGTTGTTTTTGCGTTATCCCTCGGCATTTACCCGCCATTTTCTTTTTCCCTAATCGAGAAAATCGTGATTGGTCCCTTTTAATTCATATGATTTTAGTTTATGTTTATTAACCTTTATAGAAAAAACGTTTTTCATGTCTTCAATCAACAACAGGGCAAATTTCAAAATTTTCATGAAAATTCAAATTTCGAATTTCGAAAATCCGGCTCAGGTCCCTCCTAGACTATCCCTCAAGGAATGTATCACCGTTAAAACCCATGTCATATTCTCATCTTCAAGCCTGTGGCAAAGGGGAAAAATGTTGAATTTTGATGAAATTTAAAATTGAAATTTCAAAAATCTATATTCGGTCCCTTCTTAAGGGTTGCGTTCTGAATGTGAATCCGTTAAGAATTTTCTTCTATCTAGATATCACTGCTCGTGGCAATGGGGCAAAGTTTCGATTTTGAATATGCATACAACTTCAGGGCAGTAAAAAATGGACTCCGGTTTGCTTCTTGTTTGTTGATGCTGCACATACCAATTTGAAAAAAACTTGATGTAATCCAGAATAAAGCTCAAGAGATGAAGATTTACTTGGTGAAGGCCCTTGTAATTCCTATATTCAGTTATGATGCTCTCCTATTCATAAATTCATCAAGTGCTGATAATAAACATAAGCTGGAGATCGCCTTCAACTTTTGTACACGATATGCGTTCAATCTATAGCCTAGAGGCCGTGTTTCTGAGTACTCCAATAAAATTTTAGGTCTGGTATTATTATTTATCTAAAGGTACAATTTCTAAAATTCATATGCAAATTAAAACATTGTTTCCCTTTCTTTCTTTTCTCTCTTCTCTCGTCTTTTTGTTTTTTCTAATCCGCCCTCCTCCCTCTTTTCCGCCTGCTCATCTGCCTTTATTTTAGATAGGTACCTATTTTTTCAATATTATTACAACCTTTAATCCATAATCATTATTATTAATCTTTTCTTTTCATTAATTTTCTATCATTTACTCAGTATTTCTGTTTGTATGTACCAGTGTGAGGCATAATCTTATACAATCGCCTTTGACTCAGAATCAAGAAATAATTATCGCGATTACAATCGTATTCGTACTCGACGATAACATTCTGCCCAACACGGGTATGTACAGTAATTTACTTTGTACTATCATTATGGGGCCCAAGGAGCCCTAAACGGTGTAAAAAATTAAAGTCTAAAGCGGCCCATAGACGATCAATATTATTGTGCAATATCCCGGGTTGTACAATAAAACTGATCGTGTGTAGACGACATTGAAAGGTTGTGCAATATATTGCGTGAAATTCAAATCGGTGAAAATATATTGTGCAAACGGGAAAGAATTGTGCCGTCTGTAGGCAACATTGCGCAATATCCCGTCAGTCTGTCTCATCTAGTAGTGGTGAACTGAAAAAATTTGGTGAACTGAAAAAAACTGAAAATCATTTTGTTCAGCAACTCTCAGTTCATTCAGTAATGTTTCGTGGGTGTGTTTCTCCCTGTCAATGAACCACTGTTTGGCCCATTTTCTCCCTTTTCGCGAGCTCTGTTCTTTTCTTCTTTGCACTTACCGCTACAGCAATAGCAACAGCGCACAACTCAGTTTCACTCAACATCTTCACCAAATGAAGTTCTGGCGAGGACTGTTTGCACAACTTGTTGCCACGCAAATTGATCGTCTATGCTCGTGATTGTGCCAAATATTGTACAACCGTCAATATCACCCCCACACGATTCAATTTATTGCACAAACCAACTTATTGTACAATAATATTGAGCGTCTGTGGGCGGCCGTCAAAGTATTGTCCAATCCAAATTGCACAATAATATTGATCGTCTATGGGCCGCTTAATATCGAGTCCCGCATTTTGCCGAGAAGTTGCCGAATCGAGTTTTCATTGGAAAGGCTGTGGCAGCTTCCAGCTTGCACCCCGTGCCTTCACCGCATAGTCCTCTCAAGGTTCCGGACTCCTCGCCACTTTTTGCTTCCTGGAAAACGATTGCAGACAAGCTACAGCTACTAGCTCAGCAACCTCAACTCTAGATATGCGTGACAGGCCTTCATAACAAAAGAGCTTCCTAGAAAAACTGGAAGAACAGTGAAGGAGGAAAAAAACAACTCTACCCAGAATTCACCAGTTTAAACTAGTTTGTGGCGTCCACGTGGAGCCATCTTTCAAGGAATCTTATTGGCCAGTTCCCCATGGCCCAACCTAACGGCAGGTACAGGGCCACGCAACTTAGGCCGCTCATCTGAAAACATGACTCATGCTAGTAGGCGACCCGGTTCTTTTCTGTTACATCCCCGCATTTACAAAATATCCCTCATTGAATGGGGATTGATCGGATTGAAGATCCCCAATCATTTTTACGTCCGCTGTGGTAAAATAGATCAGAATGCTGTGTATAGTTTGGTGGGCTGGATGCTCTCAAGCTCGCATCTCATAAATACATAACATCAAGTAGTCAATCCCTTAGTAAAAATACAGATTAGTTGGACATACAGGTTAGAATGAATGAATGGTAGAGAATTAACGGAAATATGCGGGGATATAACAAAAAAGGCAAACTGCAAATTTCTATGAGGGACGTTAGAACCGCACTTCATCCGGTTGGTTTGATCAACTGGTAGGTATTTGAGGATTGGTTCGAAAAAGTGTGTTTACCCTATTTTAGAAAGTTAGAAGGAAAAAAGGTGCTAATCGGAGACAACTTGTCATCACATATAGGTAAGCTTACATTAAATTCCCGTCTTCCCTGTTTGGAATATGGATATGAGAAAAATGAGAGATAATATTGAGATACTCCCACCCACATTCATCGAAAGAAAACAGCAAATTTCTACAGAAAAAATATTGAAACTTTTCACTTCGGTGTTGAGGTACGGGAAGCAAGCGGACAATGACACCACACCGAATTTCTAGCAGGGATTTGCTAGAATGAGGTTCCAACAACTGAGTATGTGGATATTTTTACAATGTTTCTTTATTCGGACAGTTAGGATTATAACATGCTTTATAAAAAAGGCCTTCTGACCTTAAATTGGTTTTTTAAATTAAACTCCGTCATTTCTTCCCAGGAACTGGGCCTTCTTCAGAGAGATTAATATTCAAAATGTAAAATATCTACTTACTTAAAGTTTTCTTTTTGTTGTTGTTAACAATCGAATTTAAAGTAATGAGTTTTTTGAAAATCAAATTTAAAATTGTTTACGCTTATGTAGGTAACAATGAAAAAAAAAAAAGTCAAATTCAATTAACTTACATAAAGACACGAAAAAATAGGAAGAGAATCAAATTTGCGTTGTAGAACCAGTGTGTCTGGTAGAGATATTAGGCATATTTTGACTTGCTTGAAGTTAGTATTTCGGGAGTTCTCCCTCAAAACATAGTGAACTATGACGAAACAAATTTCACGGATGACCCAGGAAGAAAAAAGGTAATTGTGAAGAGAGGTGTAAAACACTCTCATCGTGTTCTTGACTCTTCTGAAGCACCTACATCTGTGATGATGGCTCGTACTGCTAATGGCTTGATGTTACCACCCCATATTGTGTATAAAACATTGAATTTGTACCCAACCTGGATAGAAGGAGGAGGCGAGAGTTGGCGTTACAACCGCACTTCATCAGTAGGAATTTCTGCTCATTTGTTAAATTGGTTCGAGTCGTACCTGTCCGACAGAACGCAATACACGAAAGGACCGGATGGAGAAAAGTCAGCTGTTTTGAGCTCTGAGGTTGGTGTACCCCAGGGGTCAATTTTATCGGCGATGTTTTTTTCGATTTTTATTAATTCCTTGCCAAAAGTCCTGCGGAACTGTCAGCATATGCTATATACGGATGATTTGCAAATATATTTGTCTTCACCACGCAGTGACTTGGCGGAGTCGGTAGCTGCTGTTAATCAAGAACTTGGCAGATTAGTTGCATGGTGCACGGGGCATGGAATGGCCATTAATAACCGAAAATGTGTTGCAATGGTGATAGGTTATCAGCGTTTGATGTCTGGCATTGATATGGGCGAGGTTCCGAAAATAGAAACTGATGGGCAACCTATTGAGTACACTCATGAAGTGAAAAACGGGTGTTTCGATGACCTCCACTCTATCGTGGACTGTACATGCTGTAAAGACATGTAATAATGTTTTTGGTGCGCTTTACCAACTTAGACGACTAGTTGTCGACTTCCCTTTTCATGTGCGGTTGCAGCTTGTTCAATCTTTGGTTTTGCATAATTTTGACTATTCATTAGCTGCTATCTGTGACATGACGGGGGAAGATATAGACAAACTACAAAAGGCTCAAAATGCGGTCGTAAGGTTTGTCTATAGGTTGAAAATGGATGAGCATGTTTCACCATATTACAAAAAACTAGGGTGGCTAAAAATGAAAGAAAAGTTTAAATTAGCGGTAGCCACAATGCTATTTAAGAACTTGAAGTTTGGCACTCCTGAATACCTGGCCCAGGATTTCACTTTTTTGAAGACAGTTCATACCCGGAATACTCGAAATGAGTTGCTGCAAGTTCCTTTACATAGGACTAGTATTTACAACAAATCCTACTGTGTAAATGCGATAAGATTGTTCAATATTTACAAAGACCTATTTGATACAAATAAGTCAGTTACGGCTTTTAAGAATGGCTTTTCAAAGAAGCTGTTTGAAGATATGGTTTAATTAGGACTAATTTATTGAGTACGAGTAACAATAGTATCATATTAATGACGAAAAAAGAGAAATGGAATGCTATTTTATTTATTTATTTTATTTTATTTAGTTTTGTTGTTTATTGTAAGTGCAATATCATTTGAGATAACAGTTATGCAAAGAAAGTTATAGGCTAAAAATATTATTGTGAAAGGAGCATGAAACTAATTCATATGGAATGTATCCAGAAATGTATTATATGTCAATAGTATTATATTATTAACAGTGGTATCATTCCTAATAAACAGGTAATTGTAGAAGAAGAAATTTAGTTCACAAATTTACTTTGTAGTATAAAGTTATATAAATGTATAAGATGCGATTGATCGAGGAATGAATGTAATAACCCTTTCAGGGTCACAGTAAGAGAGGGCCTTATGGCCCTAATGTAACCCTGATTTACTAAATAAACAAATCAATCAATCAATCAATCAATCATCCGGTTGGTTTGATCAACTGGGAGGTATTGCTTCTGAGACTGCAAGGCAGCGGAAGCTTTGTTTTCACTTTCGAAAATATAAGAAATTTTTTGCTCCAAAATCAAAATTTCCACTCCAAAATTTGGTTCCGTGTCTGTCTGTCTGTTTGTCCGTCCACACTTCCTTGTAACAGCCATAACTTCCACAATTTTGATCCGAATTTAACCAAAAGTGATGTTTTTGTTACGGTCACAGCTTAGTTAATTTTATCGGATTTTGTTCAAATTTTCAGAGATGATCCCGGTAGAGTCCCTTGAGGTGCCATACGAATCGTACGGAGTCTGTGAAATGACCTCCCTGATGCCCGGAAAGGTCGTTTCTAATTTTTGTGGCATTTCATGGTGTAACAATTAGCAGAGGCAGTAGCCTCCCAGACGGCAAGCCTCTTTACGTACAAGCGTGAATGCACGGGCCATCCTCTTTGAGCTCGAACGCTCTGAATGCGCTCTAGCGGATGAACGGCGCGGTAGCAGGGTGGGCCAGCAACACAGGGTAAGTTTGGAAAATGAACAAATCGGGTGGTCCATCATGCTCAAAGTTGCCAAAAAATATCCCCAAGGATGAATTTAGATCAAAATATTAATGAAATCCTGTCAATCAATTAAAAACTCCTTCAGTTTTGATCCGATTTTGACGAAATTTTCTGGGAACATTCGGACTACATCCTGGATGGTGCCATATTAAAATCAAAATTTTCCTTATTAATTTCATTTATTATATGTACCATTCAGCTTCCAATTTCCCACCTTATTATTTCCCTGATGCCAGAACCGGACGTTTCTAGTTTTCTGGAATTTAATGGTGACGTACTGTGAAGGTCACGAGGAAGCTCATGTGCCATTTCCTTGGCAGTGTATTTGAGGATTGGTTCGAAAAGGTGTGTTTACCCTATTTTAGAAGGTTAGAAGGGAAAAAGGTGCTAATCGGAGACAACTTGTCATCACATAATATAAACTTGCATGTAGTCACTCTGTGTGGAAATAACGACGTTGAATTCCTCCTTCTCCCTCCTAACTGTACACACAAACTCCAACCTTTAGATCTCGCATTTTTTCAACCTATGAATGAATTAATGAATGAATGAATGAATGAGTGAATGAATGAATGATATACAGCACAATATAAAATAAAAGATGAAATATCAAAATAAAGGGAGCTTGGAGAAAAACCCTCGATGAGTGGAAAAAAATATCAGAGGCATTCTTCCAAAATCCGTTTTCCCATCTTTACTAAAGGATGCCATTGATTCAGTTGAGAACCTGTCAGAAAATATAAAATCAGGTTTCCGGACAGCTGGGATTTCTCCCCTAAATCGCAATATCCCACTTTCAAAATTTCCTCGACAAGAAGATAATTATAATTATGTTGCACCCAACGTTTTTGCTTGGTCTTCTCCATTCAAAAATTATTTGCGAGCGAGTTTTGAGCCTGATGAAAATCCAAGGAAGCTAAGAGGGAAAAAAATTAATGTCAAGCCAGGTGAGGGGATAAAAATTGGCCAATTTCGACCTACACTTCAGGAGTCCAGTTCGTCTGACGAGCAAGAACAATCAATCAGTGAGGCCACAACTGAAGGAGAAAAGTCTTCTGAAGAGGTGGAGGATGCAAATGATAATAATTCGACCTTAGCTAGGAGAAGAATCCTGTCAAGACACCTTCCCAATCAATGGTTTTGTTTTAGTTTAATTTAATGTTGAAAAAGGTCAGCGTATTTTTTATGTTGATAACATTCTACTAAATGTAAATGGAAGCTAAACAATCAAATTCCTGCGAAAACGAGCAAATAAAGACGATTTTTTACATTTTTCCTGACGTTGATGATATCAGTGAAGTTGAAGAAACTCAGATTGTTAAAAAATAGGTAGTCAGGTCACAGGCTCGTGGGTAAGTAATGTTCCACAATTTTATTAACATAATGAACCGAATAAGGTAAAATTATCTAATTTTTTCTCTCTAAAGAATGCAATTCAAGATAGGCATCTTTCAAGTCAAGTCTAAAGTTTTATAATTATGTTCTATTCATTTATTCAGGTAAATTTGGTGTTTACCTGATAATGCTCGATATTTTTCTAGCTGAGTCGAGTTTTAGGTGTACTGTTCGTTTTTTATTTTAACTTAGTTTTTACGTGATAAATTAGCTAAACGTTCCTTGAAGATTTGGTTTATTATTAAATTATAAACTACTAGAGGCCTGTTAGGGCTTGGAAAGCCCTAATCTAGTCCGTATAACAGTAGTACCTAACAGGAACTCAGCACATACCGTAAAATGAGGTGAGATGCGGCCACCGGGGTGAGATGAGTCCAACTCAGCTTTTTCACATAATGGCGCTGCCTAGCGGCCAATGTAGTAATTAGAGGGTTCCGCCTATTTTTCACAGATGGGAAGATTGTGCCAGTAGCGCGCGGTGCCGAAGAAACCTTCCTGAACGGTTTTGTCTACGTTTTGTGGTGATTTCCGTTTTTCATACTTTTGTTGACCTCTCGGAAAAGTGGCAAAACCTTCGGAGGATATCCAATTTCGAGTTTTCGTGTATGCTTGGTAAGTTGATGTTTGTGTTCTTATATCATCTGAGTAAGTGCAGGAGAAAGATCGTCTTTGTGGGACGACTCGTTCCCACGTAATTGAACAAAAATTAAAAGTTGGCAATTGCTGGGGTGAGATAGGTCCACCGATTTTTTGTGGTTTTTGTCTTCTTTACTCATTATTAACTAAATTACGATGTTACAGACTATCACACATCATGGGTAGAGAGTACCTGAAGAAAGTAGGGGGACGTCCTTATGCGAATTACAGTTTGGAAACCGTTGATGAAGCCATTAAAGAAATAATGGCGAAGAAAATCTCAGTCAGAAGTGCGTGTAAGAAGTAAGTCGATATGTTTTTCACATTCTACCTTCATGATACATAATTATGCCTTGTCAGAACTCGTAGTGTTTATTTTTTCATGTTTCTGTTTCAGGTACAAATTACATCGAAGCACTCTCACTCGGAAGTTGAATGGTTTCAAGACTGGAGAACATCCTCGAAAATCCGGAGGCCAAACTGTGCTTACCGAGGAGGAAGAACAGGTAATATGCTCACATATTATTGCTCTCTCCTCGTACGGCTTTCCTGTAAGTTCATACGACCTGCGGCTTCTCATCAAGTCTTACCTCAGCAGAGCTGGCCGTATTGAACCGAGGTTCACAGATAATTTACCTGGGACCGAATGGGCGGCTCTCTTCTTGAAGCGCCATAGAAAAACGCTCAGCACTCGAACGTCCCAGTGCATATCTCGGTATCGTGCTGCCCTCGATGAGAATAAGATAGCCGAGTTCTTTGACAACCTCGAAACAGAACTGGCTGGTGTTTCCCCAGAAAATATCTGGAACTATGATGAGTCAAATCTTCAGGATAACGCTGGTGCCAAAAAAGTCATTGTCAGACGGGGTGCCAAACACCCTGACATGATACAAAATTCCACCACAGCCTCAACCTCCTTTATGATGTGCGGGAACGCCAAGGGCGAATTGGCTCCCATTTTCATTACATATAAAGCCGACTGGCTCTATCCGACGTAGATGGAGGGGGGTCCCCCCAGGTACCCGTTATAATAGATCAAAAAGCGGGTGGTTCGATTAAAAAATATTTGAAGATTGGTTAAAATTCACCATGCTTCCCATTCTCATGAGGCAGACTGGGCAGAAAGTGATGATAGGGGGACAATTTGAGTTCTCTTCTGAGTGGACATGTTTTGTCTTTATGTGACGCCCACAACACCAAATTTATTGCCCTACGCCCTCATTCGACACATTTACTCCAGCCTTTGGATGTGGCGCTGTTTGGCCCTCTGAAGCGGATTTGGCGATCAATCCTGACCACCTGGAAAGAATCTCCAGAGGGGCAAAAGATGAGCACCCTTCCCAAATCCATTTTCCCTAGTCAGGTGAAAAAAATGATGGACGAGTTGGAGCTAACAAAAAGGTTGCTACACTCGAAGGAGGATTCCGTGGCTTCGGGATTCATCCCTTAAATAGGAACGAGGTTCTGAAAAGGTTGCACAACAAAGTGTTTCAAACCACTGATAGAGGTATGCACGTTCAAAACGTTTCCAGTACATTCATGGATGCACTGAATGCAAGACGACGGGAAGTGACAGAAAGAAAACCATACAAAAGAGGGAAAAAGTGAATGTGGCTCTGGGAAAAGGGATAACATGTGATAATTATGTTGCTGCCCAGACCTCTAAGAAGATGACGAACAGCACAGAAACCAAAAGACCGAAGAAGGCTAACAACGAGGCAGGAATGAAAAAGAAAGCCAGACAATCAAAGGAGAACAACATTGACCATTCAGACGACGAGGAGGAGAACTTCGATGAAAACTATATCCCCTATGCTGAAAGTGATGAGAGTTTCACAAGCTTCGACCTCGACTTTGGAAGAGATGGAGATCATGATATGCAGCCTCTCCCTTCCACAAGCACCCTTGCTGAGCCTCTCCCAACCACAAACACCTTTGCTGAACCTCTTCCTACCACCATTGCTTCATCTGCCATCGTGAGTCAGCTCGTCCATGGGGACTACGTCTTTGTTGAATATGACAATAAACTCTACCCTGGAGAGATGAAGAGCGATTTCGATGATTGTGGTGAAGCCTTGGTTTCAACAATGGCAAAATGTGGCAAATTTTGGATGTGGCCAAGAAAAAAAGATGAGTTGTGGTACACACAAAAACAAATCAAGGGGAAAATTCCTCCGCCTCGCAAAGTGGGAGACAACAAGTTCGCCGTCTCCTTGAAAAAATGATTTTTTTCTTCATTATTTTCAATTTTTTGTTGGAGAAGAGTCGATGTTTAATGAAGTTTTATTGTAAAGTCGAAGTTTCTGTCAAAATGATGATTTTAAAGTGAAAATAATAATTTTAATACAGTGTTATTGAAAAGTTGATGTTTTATATTTGTTAACACCTATTAACTAAACTAAAGATAGTAACGGTATAAGTCCTACCTATTTGCGGCGTTATGTGACCTGGTGCAAAGCTAAGGCAATGTTATTATGTAAATTATTTTAAAAAAAACAGGAAATACCGATCAAAATGTAAGTAATGTAATAAAATAAGTATCACCAGTTGAGGTGGTCCTCGCCATTATGAGACTAAACAAAAAGTTGAATCGGGGAATTCAGAATTTGGGCATGGTGAGATGATGGTGTAATTCTATCTCGAGTCTTCTTCGTTTCTTTGTGTGTGAATCTGCGCGTCTGCGTCTTCTATCTCCAACTTTATGTCGTTGATTGTATCTTGATCGGTAGTACACGTAGATGTCGAACTGGTGTTGAGTTGTGTGTAGGAGATGATACAGCTGTCTTCGTCCTGATGTGTCTGGTACCACTCCAGCAAAGCTCGTGCTTGTTCTGTGTCTGGATTAATTTCGAGTGTTGTGTCATGTCCAATTTGTGCTTCGAATATAAGAAGAACTTTCCGCTACGCCCTTCTTGTTGTAGGACTTCATTGGACTGCGTGTTTGAATTCTTCCGTGAAGAATTTGGTGTAGACCTTCCTTGAGCGGAGATACCGACATTTTCCAATCGCAGGACTCACGCACAAAAAGTATGTGTAGGTACCTAGTTTATCACCGATCTGACAATTTCTTATTTACCGACACTTTTGCAACAAACTTGGGGCCGTGCTGATTCGGAATTATATATAAAGACCGTTCGGAATTATACATAAAGTCCGCTAAGTTCTTCAGTTTCAATTTCTTCATTCAGAAATAACTCTCCTAGATTTTAGTAATTACACTACGTTTCTAACTTACCGTGAATTGATGGCAACTGTTGTTACCGCCACAGCCTAAAAACAACTCTCGTTGATAAGGACCGCCTAGAACACGATCAAGGCGGGTATAGAGACGAACGGCGAAACTTTTGCAACAAACTTGGGGCCGTGCTGCTTTGAATGAGCAGTCTAACACTAAAATCGGACCGCGAAGTTCTTCACAATTTCAAAGACCGTTCGGAATTATATATATAAAGATTGTGACCGCCATGGTTTTAAACAAAGTTGCCATTTCTAGTTGCCATAGCGGTAAGTGCCACTGATGGATTTTTGTGAGACACCTAACGTTAATACTTACAATTTTATTATGAATATAAGTGCATTTTTTAATACTTTTGTATTGTTCAAGACTGAAAAAAAAAACCCATTAAAATTACAAATTTTGAAAAATTTTCTGTTTAAATTAAAAAACGGAAACGGACCTACTACGGTTCTACAGTCAGATCATTTAATAATGATTAATTTTACACATTATTACCTATTTCATTATGGTTACTTAGCAATATTAGTTTATAACTGAGCGTAATAAATCAGCTTTTCTTGACACTACAGAGGCTCCAGGGATTATGAGATGCTGTGATATAATGAGAGCATTCCAAAAAGTGGCTAACGATTTTCCTGCTATGAAAACTAAGGGAGTTACACTTCACTAGTAACGCATTGGTTGTACGTGAAAATCAATAGAAAACCCCACCGTGACGTGACGCTCGTTACGTGACGAAAACAAATGGAAACGTCCTGTTAATCATTCTCTATAAGTT
This sequence comes from Adelphocoris suturalis, assembly GCA_030762985.1. Classification (NCBI taxonomy): domain Eukaryota; kingdom Metazoa; phylum Arthropoda; class Insecta; order Hemiptera; family Miridae; genus Adelphocoris; species Adelphocoris suturalis. The sequence continues at coordinate 4,670,303 of CM061048.1, read as the reverse complement.
TTTCAAAGCTGTTTCGTATTCTATTAAATGATAAAATCTTCTTTAAAAAGCCATTTTCTGTCCGAAGTTAAGCTACAGTGAACAAAACTTCAATTTCTTCGTGATTTAGATAGATGTCCGAAATTAGGGGATTTAGTTCCGAATTTCGGACAGTCCAAGAGAAAAAAAACTGAACATTGCAGTGCGTTGGGTGAACACTGACCTGACGATCACGTTAATGAAACATAGGTATACTTAAATTAATTTTTTCAATTTTTTATTTTTTTATTGGTTGAAAAATTAAAAAAAAAAAAAAAAAAAAAAGTTTCCGAAGTTAATGGATTTACGGTACCAAACAGATCTAATAGAAAATAAAATTCTTCTATTCTTGAATGAATCAATCCTCTCCTACACTCCAATTATACTGTCTCTGATAGTTACAAATTTTTTCCCCATAATCCTTCGTGGAAATTTGCATTTTTTTTTTTTTTTTTTTTTTTCGATGAGTGTTGGTGGGAACATCTCAAGATCGTTTCATATTTTTCGCAAATCGCTTTTTCGAACAGGGAAGTCAGGAATTAAATGTAAGTGCGGGAGGGTCGCCCGCGTCAATGTACTCCTTGAGGGAACCCGGGCGAGGGATCGCCTACTAGCATGATGTCATCGCCTCCCAGGTGAAGAAGTTGGATGGCCTTGGGTAGCGGTGGCGTTGCCTATACAAGGAAACTTTTTTTTTTTTTGCTCTCTTTTGGGACGGTCAGTCCTCACATTCTCGGAATCAAATAGTAACACAGTGTTGTTCTGCTTCAGCTCCAGGTATTCTAGTTCCAAGAACTTGGCCGATATGCCAGTTACAGAAGGGAGGGGGGGCTGTGCAAGAAAATTTTTACCAGTCTTCTCCGATCTTCGGTGGTGTTAGGACGTGAGATGGTCGGCCCGCCTGGATGCTTGGCTTTGCTACAAGATGAAGAATCCAATCTTCAGCAGCTTCGGCACCGTTAAATTGTGTTCTGATCTGATAAATTGTGTTCTGATCTTGCTCCGCACTCGGCTCGCGTCCGCGATCGGCTGTGTAGGTCAAAGGCAATCGAATCGCATTACGTAGTGGAAAATGAATGTGTAGTGTTTCATCGTATCAGCACATCACCTGCGGCTCACCTTCAGTATTTGTCAATCAACATCCATTTTCAAGGTACCTGCATGCCGCATGAATGCATGATCATACACTGACTAAATATTCTATGAAATAATATGCACGGATTTGTGTAAAAAATATTGGGTACACTATCCATTTTAGCGAAATTTCGTAAACAAAATGAATCTATTGCAATGGCAATTGTAATGCAATTGCAATTTTTCAGTAACTCCCGTTTTTTTTTAGCCCGTGATCATAGTAAGGTCTCGCTCATATATTGGTAAAATTGATATGTAAAGAATAAGAATGAGTTAAATCCTGTCAAATGCATCAAGGCAACTTACTCACGTACTCAACATCCTATAATTCCCACATATTTTATAAAAGATGTATATTTGAATCGGTTGGAATGCACTGGTGACCTTGGCGTGCTCGTAGACTATAAACTTTCCTTTAATGACCATATAAATGCTATAGCATCAAGAGATCTGAAGCCTTTAAGTTTCCTCAAAAGGTGAGCACGTGACTTCAAATCACCTGATGCAATAGTTGCGCTTTATAAATCTCTAGCTTGCCCTGTTATGGAATATATGTTAGTCCTATTTGGTTTCCGTTTTATGAGGAATATAAATATCGCTTGGAGAGTGTACAGCGTAAGTCTTTCAGGCTCCTCTGCTACAAGCTGACAGTCCCGGCTGGCCAGGATCAGTTTGCCACTCTAGCCGCAATGAACAATCTACCTGAGTTGAAGGACTGGCGTATCATGGTGTCTCATTTTTGGTTTATTATTTCTAATAATAAGCCTATGTGATCGTGTAGCAAAAAATTTTTATAACCCCCCCTCAAACTTTGTCACTTTACGTTTCAAGGTGCGTAGAATCCAAATTTGAAATGTCCGTCCGCCGTCCGGTGTCCGCCGTCCGGGCCATAAAAGGCCTAAGAATTGACTTAAAAAACCTGTTCTTTCGCACATAGACTCCATTTGGGGTCTAGTTGGTCCTAACGTTTAACCATCCCGATCGCTTTACTCGCATAGATGCTATGGGCCAAAAACGGGCAAAAAGTGTCTTTTTGAGGCTTTGACTGTTAGACGCACGCCTGGCACGCTTGGCAGGGGGTCACGGTGGGTGGTGAGGGGGGTGAGCGGGGGGTGGAGTGAGAGGAGGCGCCGCGGCACCATGAGGTGGGTACAGCGTTCCTTCGAGGCATGAATATATGTTTTTTTCTAGGTCATATTTGCGTGTTAATACCAATGCTTTTCCTACGCATATTTAATAACATATCCCCTCGACTTTTCGTACGTACTTAGATAATGATATTATTAAGGCAATAACTATTTGAATAGATAGGAGCTCAAATCGAGAAATATAAACATGCGTATATAATTATAGAAGTATAAGTTGTGGCAACTCGAAATAGGACACGCCGAGGAGTCTGGACGGGCCTTATGACGTTCGCAAGCCAACTAAAATTACGATCATACTCAATTGAAAAAATAATAAACCTTTGTGAAATAATTTGCAGCGTTTTTTTTTTTTAAATATTATTTAGTGAACATAATAGAAAATGCAAATCATAGATAAATTCAATTCAACTACGTATCATTCGTACTAAGCATATCAATTATTGTGCTACATGCATCTTACTTAATTCATTTATTAGTTTTTTGTTTTTTGAATCTACCTACTAAGCATATCAATTATTTTTATCGTACTACCTGGCAACCTAGTGCTACATGATAGGTTGGTAGCGCTAGCGACCAGACGCTCCTCCCAAACTCGTCCCGTCCATCCTTACTTAATTCATTTATTAGTTTTTTGTTTTTTGAATCTACCTTCTCGACTTAGAGTTTTCTCGTACTACCTGGTACAACCTAGAACTAAGAAGGTTAGTTCGTGGTCTGATAGGTTGGTAGCGCTAGCGACCAGACGCTCCTCCCAATTTTCACTCGTCCCGTCCACCATAAAATTGTGAGAAATGGACGGAGGTCATGAGTTCCGATACTCCGGCTTTATAATTATGGACCAGAGATCTACACTGTCTTACATCCATTGTGTAATAATTTACTAGTGTTTTTTTGTACATTTCAAGTTGAATAGAAATTGGAGATTTATGAGTGAAAAGAAAATGTTAGCTACAACTAATTTTATGGAAAAAAAAGTATTCTGTTTGCTAAAACTTTTTTAAAACTCCATAATTTCAATAAATTTTTGAAAGTTCCACCATTATTTGACCAATATGCTTTAAAAATATCTGCCATTTTCAGCCATTTTTTGAAATTTGATGATATCAATATACACAACTCCTTTTATTCAACTTCAGGAGAAGAGGGAGAATTGGAAAGATGACTTGGTAATAAATTGTTTTGTTTATCAACTAATTAATAAAATTGTGAAATTCCGCTGCTGTAATGATTGCCCATTTGTCGAAGTAGTTCCTACTAAATTACTGTACGCGGCCCGAGATCTACGAACTGCTAATACATAAATAATAAACCTTTGTGATAATTCAGCGTTTTGTTTTTTGAAGTCGTACTACCTGTAGAACTTTTGTGGTCTGATCGCTCACCAGACGCTACTCGTCCCGTCCACCAGGGAAAACGGCATGGGCTCCGCTTATCCCCACCTTTCCACCGTAGACCTGTTGCAAAACTCTCCCAACCACCCTACCTGGCCATGTTTGCGTCCCTCCAAAATTCAGAGCGTCGAGTACCTGGGCCCGATGAACCTCTCGGATTTCCAAGTCGGTAGTTTTGCTTCCTCACTACCGAAGCTTTGTGTTCGTGAAAGAAGTCGAAAAAAGTTTTGTCCTCCAAAATCAAAATTTCCACTTGCTCTTAATTTACGTTTCAGAGCTTGCTGATCATTTTTGGTTCCGTGTCTGTCTGATGTCTGTGATAAATCCTTGTCACGTATCAACACTTAAGGGTAGAACCCAAAGGCTGAAATATTCAAAAATCGAGATCTTGAAATCTTTCAATGTAATAGTAATGATTTTTTGAATTTCATTTATAGGTATCCACTCAAAGAATCGAATGAAACCACACCAGTCGCTATGCGGTTACTCGATTGCTTTCCCTAAGGGCTAAAACATCGATAAGAAAAAAAGACATCAACACGGGAGTGATATGATGTAACCAGTAAAACATAATCATAAATCTCCTTGAAAACTATGACAATTGTATTAGCCGATAATATAAATATAATTCCAATGGAATTCAGGCTTCCCGACATCGAGTTTAATAACTTCTGTATCCTATTGATCTTGTGAAGCATAGGTAGGTAATCACCTCATTAATTTTCAGTTGTTTGGTCTAGGATGATGCTAATAGTAACAACCTAGAAATAAATGACAGAGCGTTGGTGGTACATGCCGCTATTTTGAGAAAGATGGAATTTTGATGACCTCCATCGGAAATTTGGTTTAAAATGTCAACAAAATGACCCCTGACTTTTTTCAGATTTTTCGCATAACAAAAACCTACGCCGGTAGCTCGATTTTGGTTTTTGAAATACGCTTTTTTTGTCAATATCAGACTTTTGAATATAACTTTTACAAACTGCTTTGTAAAATTGTGAAACTTCGTATACTTAGTTTTTGGTGTCGCTGAACTCGAATATGCAGTCAAAACAAGTCGACAGCAACAACTTCTGATAGGTTGGAATTGCAAATCGTCAAAATCATGTCAAAAAATGACAATTTTTCAAAATTCATTGTAAAATTATGAAAATTCTTATTTTTACGTATTTCTGTTGGAATTTTGATTTTTTGATAGCAAATTCGATTGTAAAAAACATGAAAATTCTTATTTTTACGTATTTCTGTTGGAATTTTGATTTTTTGATAGCAAATTCGAGTTCAGCGACTCAAAAAACATAAGAATACAAACTTTCATAATTTTACAATGGATTTTGAAAAATTATCATTTTTTGACATGATTTTGACGATTTTGAAATTCCAAACTGTCAAAAGTTGTTACTGACGACTTGTTTTGACTGCATATTCCAGTTCAGCGACCCTAAAACGTAAGTAGGTATACGAAGTTTCACAATTTTACAAAGAAGTTTGTAAAAGTTATATTCAAAAGTCTGATATTGGCAAAAAAAGCGTAGGTATTTCAAAAACCAAAATCGAGCTACCGGCGTAGGTTTTTGTTATGCAAAAAATCTGAAAAAAGTCAGGGGTCATTTTGTTGACATTTTAAACCAAATTTCCGGTGGAGGTCATCAAAATTCCATCTTTCTCAAAATAGCGGGCACCCTAATGACTATAGAGTGACAATGAACCAGTGAATAAATTGAAGCTTTAAAAATCTACCTAGGTAGGTATAGTACAAAGCTGTATTCAATCGAATTACCAACTTCAATTGTATTTATTAATTAAATTATTGATTAGTAAATACTTAGGAATTACTCTTAATAAATTATTATTTCTATTCCAACAACAGAAGGTTAATTACATCCGAGTCTACCAAGGTCGGAACGTTTTAGCCAATTTTCTAAGAAAATTGAGCTATTGCAATGAATCCAAAATGAATCCTTCATGGAAATTAACATGTATCATGTTTTAGCCCTGGGGTCCTAGCAATTTTTGCGAGTCAATTTTTTTCCGCGCACGAAACATATAGTGTTACAGTGATTTCCGCCTACAACCGAGTCGTTGCTAGGGAAATGGTACTTCGTCGTTTTTCATCCCACAAAATTCGTTGACCATTCGTTCGAATGCTCTCGATTTATCCAACAATATTATGTTAACTACGGCGAAGTGCTTGTCCAACAAACCGAGTTATGAGCATGGTTATATAAATAATTGTTTACACACAGGTGATCATTCTCAATAATTGATATTGTGAACATGATTGCAACCGCTTGGAATCGAGGAGAAAACATGATACATGGTTGAAATGTTTGGTTCTAGAACAGAAATAAGTTTTAATTAACATTGATTTATATCTTACGCCGTTAATTCTATGAGAAACAGTATCCTGTATTAAAGAAAGATTTTAAATTCTTCTTTGACTTTAACGCTTTTTGGAATGTTTATGTAGAGCTTGATCCAGAAGTTGTGGTTCTTTTTAATTTGCGCGCAAAGAGAGGGTCGTTGAAACTTCTCGGTGGTTTCAGCGATACTCTTTCTGAGTCACCTGGTTATTTTATATTGCTTTAATACTAGCCGCTCCGGCTCGCTGCGCTCGCCTCCACGTCCAGCCGGGGGCAAGCCCCCCGGACCCCCCATTAAGTATGCATGTAGGGAATATTGCTCGCTTCGCTCGCAAAGTCTGGCATGTAGAAAATGTTGCTCGCTTCGCTCGCAAAGTATGGCATTTAGGGGATGTTGCTCGGTTCGCTCGCAAACGGTAGATCTCTAAGGGTAGGTTCAACTTCTGTAGGGGATGCTGCTCGCTTCGCTCGCAAACGGTAGATCTCTAAGGGTAGGTTTAACTTCTGTAGGGGATGCTGCTCGCTTGAGGAAGTTATACTGCCCACCCAACTTGGCAGACGTTTTTTTCAGTTGGGAATTATTACAAACAAATTAAATCTTATAAAACTACGTGGAACCACGAAAAGTTTATTCGGGGATGTTGCTCGCTTCGCTCGCAAGGTATACCTGTATATGTGTAGGACAAAGTCCGTATTTATTATTTGAAATGGCTCTCGCTTCGCTCGCAAGGTAGGTACCTATGTAGGCATACCTGCTCGCCTCGCAACGTTGTGACATCGAACCCTTCACGTCAATTCTTGAGCCTTCTCTCGTCCACGGCAGAATCATTTTAATCGCTTTGCTCGCTTCTGCTCGCGATTTGACCGAGTTCTCGTCACTTTTTTCGATATCCGATTTCGGATTCAGATTCGGCGGACCCAAAGCTGTATTTCGCCCGCGAAAACCGTTCCGAAAAACGTACCTTTATGGGGTATATTTTAATCGGAAAAAACCAAGTTTTTCGGTGGACTTTTCGAGAAAACGGGTCCGTACTCTCGCATTTTTTTGACGCATTTCCCGATACTTTTTTCGCGATCCGATCGCGCCGTCGTCTTCCTCGTAGGAAAACCTACGAAACCCGTATTTTCCCGGAATTGTCGACGGCCGTTTAGAGGGGTAGGGGAAGTGGGGAAGTCCAAAAAGCGCACATTAATTCTTACTTCGACCCCCCTCCCGCCCTACGGCCCATGGTTCGGCTGGGATTAGAAAATTAAATTTCTTTCCTAATCGACTCACGTTGCTGAAATGAACGAAGTGCTTCAAGTAATTGTCGAACTCGTTGTTCACGTATCACTTTGTAAAAACCAGGTGTGCTAAAGACCACACGGGAGAAGTGTAAACTTCTATGAAGATTTTCTGCTAAATACAATAGGTAAATATACTTTCCACTCTGTTGGGATGTTGGGAAAGTAAAATTGGACATTACTTTCCACTCTGTTGGGAAAGTAAAATTGGACATTACTTTCCACTCTGTTGGGAAAGTAAAATTGGACATTACTTTCCACTCTGTTGGGAAAGTAAAATTGGACATTACTTTCCACTCTGTTGGGATGTTGGGAAAGTAAAATTGGACATTACTTTCCACTCTGTTGGGATGTTGGGAAAGTAAAATTGGACATTACTTTCCACTCTGTTGGGATGTTGGGAAAGTAAAAGTGGACAGGCTCCGCCCCTGGACCCTCGGTAACTTTCCGCCTTGAGCCTTCGGCTAAAATTCTAAAACATGGAACATGCTTTCTTCCCGCTAATTCGTAGATGTAAATAAATTTAAAACTACGACAAAATGTTTTAAAAATCGAAATTAGAACAGAGTACCTAAGTAGGTACTTTTCTATTAGTTATGGTGAGCGTCTAAAATTACTATAACCAAGATTAACTTCTTAACCAAGTGACAACCAAACAAGCGGCATTGTTTACTATATTCATTTATAACTATTGTGAAGAAACTGCTATAATTACTTACGTTCCTAGTGAGTAACAGTTCAGTTCCCCTCCCCTTCCGTTGGGTTTACAGCCCGTCTTTCTTTGTCCATTAGTTCTCAAGTTGTATCCGCGGCCCCCAGTCTCTTTAGTTCTACATTTGAATTTACCTTTGTGTTAATAAATAATTGACTGTAATATCAATTTGCGTGCATTATTAATTATCAACCCGCTCGTCACAACAAGTTGACGACGAGGATGAAAATTGAAAATCGAGACTCAGTGAAAATCGTGCGTGAAAATCGTCTCACCGTTTGGGATCAGCAGTGAACACCAGAACACTTGTTGCTACGGTATGTGTCGTTTATGTTTTCACCGCTCGTTTAAACGCCGATTTTTGTAATCCGATTCGTCTGAAACGACGATTTCAAGTATTTCCAGTCGGAAATTGATCGCTAAAATTGTTCGGCGCCTACCGGCAAAGTTGCCGGGTGATAAAAACCAGCTAGGGACTCGGAAGCCGCCATTACCTGGTTGTGACGTCATCTTGACGTCGGGGCGAGTTGCTACTTTTGTGTCACCGTTTTCCGTCACAGATAAGAACAGTTCGTAACAGTTAACGCGTCGCTGTTCCAAAGTCACTGTTTTTGTTCAAAAGTCACTGTTACTGTTTCAAAATAGCTGTTACTGTTCCAAAATAGCTGTTTCTGTTCCAGAGTAGCTCTCTTTTCCCTCAAAATCTCAGTTTTAGCTCAAATAAACGCTGTTTTGGCTTATTTTCACTCCGTTAACACAGATATTCAGTTTTTTGAGTCACTTTTCTGCTGCCACCATGGATTCCAAACAGTTTGAAGCCTTTATGAAAGCAGTTACTGCTGCCCTTGCTGCTCAATCTGCTCCATCTCCTCAGTTGACACCTTTTGAAAATTTTGAAACTAAAAAGGAGAAATTCTCGTCATATTTGGAGCGTTTTGCGAATTATTGTGACCTGAAAAATGTCACGGATGACACGAAGAAGGCTCAGCTTTTGTGTTCTTCAATTGGGAAAGACCATTACAACAATTTAGCCGCACTTTTGGGTCCCGACAAGCCAATCAGGGAAATTGGATTCTCCGATCTCGTTACAAATTTTGAGAAGATGCTTTCTCCTGCAGTCTCCACGGTCGTCGCGCAGCACTACTTCCTCAGTGTCACTCAGCAGTCTCAACAGTCAATCTCAGATTTTGTCGCATCCCTGAAGGGGAATTTGAAGGACTGTGATTTCTACGTAGTGTGCCCTTCATCATCCTGCAAGAAGAAGATTTCAATTGCCAACACCTTCCTACGCGCTCAATTCATCAGAGGCCTGAAGGATAGCTGGATTCGTGAACAGCTCCTGCAAGACGCATCCATCAAAGATAAAGATTTTGAAGAGCTCCTCAGGAAAGCAACCGCGCTGGAAGCCTCTCGTTATGAGTCTGGTCAGTTGAGCAAGCCAACTGACAAGCCGCCAGATGGACCTGTGGACACACACAGGGTAGAGAAGCGTTCCAGGTCCCAACACGGGAGCCACCGTAGTCGCAGGCAGCTTTCCCAGTCCAGAAACAACAGTCGCCAACCCAGCCCTCACCAGCGTCACCGTTCTCAGTCGCGTGGAAGTAGAAGCCAAGTTGACTATAGGTCCTTGGGTGTCGATGGACTCTGCCTCAAGTGTGGACGCTCAAACCATAGATCGCGTGAATGCAGGACGGATCGTGATTCTCTGAAATGTACGTCCTGTGGGAAGGTTGGCCATGTGACCAAAGTTTGCATAACCACCTTGCTCCGGAAGTCCAAGACGCATTCGGTATCCTCTCAGCATTCGGAAGATGAAGATTGTCGCTCGGATCATACCTATGGTATCGTCAGGATTGAAGACATCGAGGATCTGTACGAAGTTGGTCCAGACACAGACAAGTATCTAGTCACAGTTGCATTGAATGGGAAGCCTCAAATGTTTGAATTGGATACGGGTGCGCGATTTTCCCTGATCTCGGAGACAGACTTCAACAAGCTCAACTTGCATTTACCAGTTCAACCTACGGCAGTCTCGTTCCGCTCATACTCAGGCCACATCATCAAGCCACGTGGTAAAGTCACGCTCACAGTTGCCTACAAGAACAAATCAATGGATGCGGATCTATTCATAGTCCCATCTGGTCATGATGCTTTGCTTGGTCGGATGTGGGTCCGTGGTCTTGGGATCAGTCTCGACGAACTTGATGGTAACTGCCGCGCACAGCCAGTCAAGCCAGTTGATGTCAATGCGGTCACTCCGCTTGATGACATCTTGCAAAAGTACTCTTCAATTTTTGAGGAAAGAGTTGGATGTGTCCCAAATGTCGAGGTTAAGCTTCAGCTTAGAGAGGGCGTAAAACCAGTCTTCATTCAAGAACGCGATGTCCCTTTTGCATTGCGAGAACGCGTTGAGAGAGAACTCGAAACACTGGAGTCTCAAGGAGTCATATCTCCTGTAGCGTCAAGTGACTGGGGCTCACCTCTTGTTGTCATTGCCAAGCCGGACGGGGGTGTGAGACTCTGCGTCGACTATAAGTGCGGAGTCAACCAGAGACTGGTTTCCGCCAACCATCCTATCCGCCGCATCGATGAAGTGCTCCACAGCCTCCGAGGATCAGGATTTTTCTGCAAGTTGGACCTCCATAAGGCGTATCTCCACCTCAAGGTAGACGAAGAAGGTAGCAAGATCCAGACCATTTCAACGCATAAAGGCACATTCCGAATGAATCGCCTCAGTTTCGGCATTAAGACCGCACCGTCGGAATTCAACCGTATTTTGTCTCAGCTTTTGAGCGGTCTTCCCAAGGTCGAAGCATACTTCGATGACATTATTTGTCATGGCTCAACACTCGACGAGTGCACCAGGAATCTCATTGCTTGTTTGGAACGGCTCAAGACAAATGACCTGCACCTGAACAGAGGCAAATGTTCGTTCTTCAGGGAGAGTATTAATTACCTGGGCCATGTCGTCTCGTTCAACAGGATTGAGAAGTGCCCAGCAAAGGTGGAAGCTGTCACTCAGATGCCGAGACCCAGGAATGTGGACGAATTGAGGCGTTTTCTTGGCCTCGTCACATATTATGCCAAGTTTATCCCGGACTTCTCCTCAAAATCGTGTCCACTTCGCCGCTTGCTCAGGAAAGGTGAGAAGTTCCTGTGGTCTGCCGCCGCTGAAGCCTCCTTCCTGAAACTCAAGTCTGAGTTGTGCAGCGACCGGGTGCTCACTCCGTTCGACCCATCCAAACCAGTAGTCCTCACAACCGACGCTAGCCCCTCAGGGATAGCGGCTATTCTCAGTCATGAAATCGATGGGCAAGAGAAGCCAATTGCATATGCTTCTCGAGCTCTTACTCAGGCTGAATCTAACTATAGCCAGTTAGACAGGGAAGCTCTTGCCATCGTTTACGCAGCCACACACTTTTTCAATTATATTTTTGGCAAACGCTTCGTTCTTGTCACTGACAATGAACCGCTGTCTCGCATTTTCCACCCGGATCGTTCCTTGCCGCAGATGACGTCAGCTCGTTTGTTGAGGTATGCCTCCTTTCTCAGTGGTCTCGACTACACCGTTCGTTGCAAGAAGGGCAAGGAAAACGAAAACGTTGATTGTTTGTCTCGCACACCAGTCTCATCGAGTCACCCACACGAAATCGCCATGGATGAAGAATTGAATGCCTTATATGCCGAAACACTTTTCCAAATATCCAGCTCAGCCATCACTGCGGACACCATTGCCGAGGCAACAGCGAATGATCCTGAATTGCAAGCCTTACTCCAGGGGCTTAAGAACGGTCGCAAAAATAGCCCATTAACAGTTTCGCACAACATGCTCTTCAGGTTGGATCGAGCCGTCATCCCAAAGACTCTTCAAGCTGAGATCTTGGAGGAACTTCATTCGTCGCATCTGGGCATTACCAAGATGAAACAGCTTGCCCGAAGATATGTTTACTGGGAAGGGCTCGACAAGGATATCGAGCGCCTTGTCAAGAGTTGTGAAGCATGCGCCAAAGTCCGTCATAGTCCTCCCAAAGCCGCCGTTCACCCATGGGATCAACCTGGTGAGAATTGGGAGAGGATCCACATCGATTTTGCGGGCCCTTTGGATGGCCATTTTTTCCTAATGGTCGTGGATGCTAAATCCAAATGGGCCGAGGTTCGTGCGCTTCGGGATGCTCCGGGCTCTGCGTCAACCATATCACTGCTGGATGATATCTTCTCAGTGCATGGCTACCCATCAGTTATGGTTTCTGACAATGCTACAATTTTCAAGAGCGAGGAGTTCCGGACATATTGCAAAGGGAATGGAATCTTCCAAAAGTTTAGCGCACCGAATCACCCTGCCACAAACGGTCTTGCAGAGCGCAACATTCAAACACTCAAAAGACGTCTCAAGGCCGCTGCTGATGATCCTGCTCCACTCTCAACCAAGCTCAGAAACATTCTCTTCCGTTACCGTGCCACACCGTTAGCATCTGGACATTCACCGGCGGAACTCTACTTGGAAAGGCAGATGCGGATTCGCCTTGATGCGCTGCTTCCAAACAAGAAGGCGTTAGTTCCAGCCAGTAGAAGTTCTTCGCGCGTTCGTTCCCTTCAAGTGGGCGAGAGAGTCCAGGCCAAGATCTTTCTGGACAATCGGGATGTTTGGCAGTTTGGCACCGTCACCAGGAAACTTGGTCAATTTCATTACCTGGTGGAGTTGGACACAGGCCGCACGTTGAAGAGGCACATCGACCAGCTCATTGCTTCGCTCGTGCCAAAGAAGCGTGTCACCTTTGCACTGCCTCATGGGCCTCAGCCTCGAGGGGGAATTCCGTTCACCAGTGCTTCGTCTGAAAATTCAGCCTCACGTTCTCCACAACGCAACCAGTCCCCTAGGCCAGCCGTGCCGTCTCCACCGTCCAATGGTCAGTCTCCTCGGCCACAGCCACAGCCGTCTCCACAGTTGGCTCCTCCAGATCTTCGCAGGTCAGGTCGCCGCCGTCAACAGCCGCCCTACCTCAGAGATTATGATCTCCGAATGGACTGAGTCTCTTATTCAAGTGGGGGAGAATATTGTGAAGAAACTGCTATAATTACTTACGTTCCTAGTGAGTAACAGTTCAGTTCCCCTCCCCTTCCGTTGGGTTTACAGCCCGTCTTTCTTTGTCCATTAGTTCTCAAGTTGTATCCGCGGCCCCCAGTCTCTTTAGTTCTACATTTGAATTTACCTTTGTGTTAATAAATAATTGACTGTAATATCAATTTGCGTGCATTATTAATTATCAACCCGCTCGTCACAACAATAACATAAATGAATATAAAACCACGACATGAATAGACGAACAAGTACGAAAGAAATGCGTGATAAATCGAGAGCTTTCCAACGAGTGGAGAACGATTTTTGTCCAGTGAAAAATAAAGAAGTTTCATTTCCCCAGCAACGGCTTGGTTGTACGTGAAAATCAAAAGAAAAAAGTCCAGTCATGCAGCATGACCCCATGAGCGAATTTTCGAAGAAATCTTCGACATTTCAGTCGCTGTTGATCATGTTGAGAAATTTCAGTTTATGATTTTGATAGACAAACATGGAATCAAATTATTAACACATGCACAGGGTAAACTCATCAGTTGTGATTACATTTTTTTTTTTTAAAGCACCTACTACTTTCGTTTTAAACAGCATGGTTCTTTGATTGGTTATACAGGGATACTTCCATAAGAGTAGTTCAATCTGAATTTGGACAATGTTTCATGCAAATATTACCGATTTTTACAACTAGCGAACGGCATTAGGTATTTCGATTTTTGACTGATTTTTCAACTTTAAAATTTTTGAAAACTTGATACATATTCTTATAGGAAATTTTACGCTGATTCCGAATATACCACAAGTTAGTATGCTGAAAAAATTATTTCGCACAACAAATCGCAAAAAACGGGCTATTTTGAAATTTTTGACTACATTTTTTGAAAATTTCAAACCGAAGATGTAATCCGATCATGCTGGCCAACGAACTTGAACTTTCGTTTTGTGTCCTTAACATTTTAAAATTTGTTTGAAGTTCCTAGCACAATTCTACGGACAGTTATCGTCTGGAATGACACATACATACATATATACATATATACATACATACATACATACATACATACATAAAAAAATGCGTTAAACTTCAGAATATGATTCAGAATAGCCTGAAACGGATTTCTGCATAAAATCTTTTCAAAAATTCACATTCTACAAATTTTGAGGCGAGAGCAATAGCTTAATTTTCTCCAAAAATTCGCTAAAACAGCGTGACGGAAAAAAAAGAAGTTTCGTTTCCCCTGCAACGGCTTGGTTGTCAAAACGGAAAAAAACGTGACGGTAAAATCGTATTCACACCCCGCTAAATTTTTCGACGCGGTGCGCCTATAGAAGTTTACACTTCAAAACTTAATTTCATTGCCTGTAAAATTTTTGACTTCATTTTTGTACAACTTGAAATTTGCTAGAACTTCGTTTTTTTCGTTTCAAAAAATATATGCGCGTATACCTACCTAGAGTATTCGTCTATAAATGTCACGAAATATCTGTTACCCCCAGGTGTTCTACATTTCATAGGACCAACCACGTCGGAATGAACTACCTGTAATTGGTCAAAATCCGTTATGTGCCCACAATCTTAAATTTTTTTCAAATCACTACTAGACTATCATCAAACACTATTTATAGGCTACAAACATTCCAACACACTAGTACGGCCAAATATAAATGACTTTTGTTGAGTTTCTTGTCTTATCTTTTGACCCCCAGGGTCAAATTCCGTTAGGGTAATGACACCAGTATCCGACACTATAAGGAATTTTTGCCAGTTCTTTAACAAGAAATTCCTTATTTTTCAACCTTTTGACAACTTTCACCGCTTTTTCAGTTGGCCAACATTCTGAGATGTGGACACAGGTCTTGTTTTCATAAACAAACAAAATTAAAGTGTTTGAGCCAATAAAACGTAAGGTGGTTTTTCACCCCAGTATTCGACATAGGAAGTCCAATTTTCGACAGGGGGATGAACCAGTTTTCGACACCTCATTTTTCAACAGTTTTTTAATATTTATACAGAGTGATTCCCTCGCAGATGCAAAAAAATTTTTGGGTGAAACTACATTAAAAATGGAGTAAAATGCCACCAACCGCATATTTTTATCTCAATCCGTACTCGAGATATGATTTTTTAAAGGTTTTTTCGGGAATACCGTGTTTTTTCATTTTAAAATCGGATTTCTCCACTTTGCCTCATTTAATTTTAACTTTCAACCTCATTTTCGGTATCAGCATTAAATTTCCTATAAGAATAGTGTACTTGGGTTCTTAAAAAGTACCATCCGAAGGCCCTCACATCAGCTCAAACATTGACGATTTTGAAAAAATAATATTTCTGAAAATCTTTAAAACTTTACTACTCTTTTAAAAAGAATCCTGGAAACTGGAAAATCTCATGAAAACTGCTTCATCTAATATGCTTTCCAACGGTATTTTCAACTTTACTTTTATTTTGTTATTTAGGGGAGAAAATAATGTTTTAATGTTAAAAAATGTGGGTTTTTCAATGAAATTGTTGGTTTTCTCGAAAGATGACCCTCCATGAACCAACGAGTTCGGTTTCTATGTATTTTTTCTCGCTGGATCGAATGGAAACTCTTGCAGATCTCTCAACTACGTTATAATGGAGTTTTACACTTTAATTAACTAGTTTTACCCCATAACACACATACATTTAAACGTAACAAACAAACTAAACATTTCCGATTTTAAGTGTAAAACTCGGTTATAACGGAGTTGGAGAGATCTATAAATGTTACCATTCGATACAGCGTGAAAAAATACATAGAAACCGACCCCATACTCGTAGGTTCATGGAGGGTCATCTTTCGAGAAAACCAACAATTTCATTGAAAAACCCACATTTTTTAACATTAAAACATAATTTTCTCCACTAAATAACAAAATAAAAGTAAAGTTGATGATACTGTTGGAAAGAGCATTAGGTGAAGCAGTTTTCATGAGATTTGCCAGTTTCCAGGATTCGTTTCGGAAGAGTAGTAAAGTTTTAAAGATTTTCAGAAATATTCTTTTTTCAAAATCGTCAATGTTTGAGCTGATGTGAGGGCCTTTGGATGGTACTTTTTAAGAACCCAAGTACACTATTCTTATAATAAATTTTATGCTGATTCCGAAAATGTGGTCAAAAGTTGAAATTGAATGAAGTAAAGTGGAGAAATTTGAGTTTAAAAGGAAAAAAACACGGTTTTCCTGAAAAAACCTTTAAAAAATCATATCTCGAGAACGGATTGAGATAAAAATATGCAGTTGGTGGCATTTTACTCCATTTTTGATGTAGTTTTACCCAAATGTTTTTTTTTTTTTTTTTTTTTTTTTGCATCTGCGAGGGAATCACCCTGTATTTAACGCAGCTATAAATCAGTCTTTAAAATTCATTTTTTAGCATTATTCTTTCGCAACATTATTTTATTCATTTTTTTAGACATTTGGATAACTGGAACATATTTATATAACTACATTATTTCCTTCATCTGATTAGGCACCCAGTTCCCGTAATTTCTTCGACAATTTGAAAAGAAATGAACAGCAAGATGGAGTGTCGGAAACTGGGTCAATAAGGTGTTGGTTACTGGGTAATCCTCAACCATGTAATCGACATTTCATTGACCCAGTTTTCGACACCCCCTGTCGAACTCTGGAGCTAGTCATTTTTTTTGAAAAATTCAAACGCCATCATTCTTAGAATTTAAAAACGATGCAGACTGCGTGAAGAACAAAAAACTATCCTGAAATCCAGTAATCGACACATGCGTCGATAACTGGGTTTCTGGTCTTCATGAGTTCCCAGTATCCGACACCCCCCCACGTGCCTTCAATCGACAGTTACAGGGATTTTCAAAGGCGTAAACACACGACAGGATGTGTAGATGCATGAATAAAATTCAAAACAACGCTAAATAAAGAATATTGATGGAAAACAACAAATACTTCAGTCACCTCCTTACACAGAACAGCTGCCACGACAACGGTTGAAGAAGGACTTATCACTACCACTGTATACCGCCGTTATTTTGTCCAGTGCCACCTTGATTTAGGCGGGAATTTGTAGAAAAATGATTGATTGTTGAATTGGCGCCAAGTTTGAATCTCTAAGTAGCGCCAAACTCTAATTTTTTTTAATTGAAATTGAAACTGTCGAATACTGGTTCACTGTCGAATACTGGTGCCGCTACCCTATATGCCCGCCAAGCTAAACGCCCAACTAATCTGCATTTTTACTAAGGGATTGACTACTTGATGTTATGTATTTTTGAGATGCGAGCTTGCGAGCATCCAGACCACCAAACTATACACTTCATTCTGATCTACATGTCCAACTAATCTGCATTTTTACTAAGGGATTGACTACTTGATGTGGAATACTTGATATGGAATTTGACCGTGTATAGTTTGGTGGTCTGGATGCTCGCAAGCTCGCATCTCAAAAATACATGACATAAACCTTCGAAAACCAATGCGCTTTTAATTTTTCCACTTTACAGTAGAATACCTTGAGACTAGTAGTGATTTGAAAAAAATTTAAGATTGTGGGCACATAACGGATTTTGACCCCTGTAATTTTTCACTTGCCCCTTCCCTTGAAACATTTGGGAATGGTTGGCGGGTCATTTTTCCTTTTAAACAAGTTTCACAGACAAGGTTTTAAACAAGGTTTGATTCTTTCGGTAAAAAGGTTTAATTAAATCGGCAAATGCTATATTTTCGAGATTGTGAAGTGAAGGGGATCACTCGGGTGTCTCAACTTTCGCCCATCGCGCCGGAGCGCCGTCGCCCATTTAGTGGACAGGGTTACGGATAAACATAGCTGAGAGGTTGGCATCACTGACCGTGACCGCTCTTCAGGATCGCGCCTCCTTCGCGGCCCCTCCCTTCCCCTCCGCCCGTGGATCAATGTTGCGCCCAGCAACAGGTATCCTCCCTCCCCGCCCCCGGCCTGCCGACCCCTCCGCCCCACACTGCGCCGCCCCCTCCGCCCCACATTACGCCGCCCCCTTCGTGAACTTTCCCCGCCCGCCACTTGCGTCCACATTGTTGACCGAGCTGCGTGATAATCCCGGTTCCGCCGCATTCTTACCGTGAGATTCAACCGTAATAAATAATCCTCTTTTAATTGGGGCGAAAATCAGTGGCGTAGCTGAGTCGTTTCTCATGGAGGGGCAACAGTCTATTTATTTTTTATTAATTTATTTATTTTCTATTTATTTATTGAAATGAGGGGCAAGCCCAATTGCAGACTATGCAGAATATATCTGTAGTAAGATGGCAAAAGATGATAAGTCACTTTCCCAAAATAGAGATTTATACACAGCAAAGTTGCTAAAGATGGTAGCTAAGTGGTGTCAAAATATTACGTCTCTACGGCAACCACTTCAAAAGTTATAAATCTGTACCTCAGAGGTCGATTATCGTAAGTGACATTTTGGCGATTTTACAGGAGAGCCAAAAGAAGTTGTGGGCACACCTATTTTGATCCCTATGGCCCATTCTGATGACTTTATCATGCTCAAATTAATTAATTTGAGCATGATAAAGTCATCAGAATGGGCCATAGGGATCAAAATAGGTGTGCCCACAACTTCTTTTGGCTCTCCTGTAAAATCGCCAAAATGTCACTTACGATAATCGACCTCTGAGGTACAGAAATAGTAACAATAATGTGATAAGTCAAAAACCGTCAAATTTAAGATGGCAAAATATGCTAAATAATTTTATCGTTTTAGCGAATTTTTGAAGAAAATTAAGCTATTGCTCTCGCCTCAAAATTTGTAGAATGTGAATTTTTGAAAAAATTTTATGCAGAAATCCGTTTCAGGCTATTCTGAATCATATTCTGAAGTTTAACGCATTTTGTTATGTATGTATGTATGTATATATGTATGTGTCATTCCAGACGATAACTGTCCGTAGAATTGTGCTAGAAACTTCAAACAAATTTTAAAATGTTAAGGACACAAAACGAAAGTTCAAGTTCGGATTACATCTTCGGGTTGAAATTTTCAAAAATGTAGTCAAAAATTTCAAAATAGCCTGTTTTTTGCGATTTGTTGTGCGATAGTTCTGTATCCAAACCCAATAGTAATATACAGCCTTTCGACTCAGAGATTAGCATTTGATTTAACAACAGTTGACACATTCAACACATTTGATTGTAACATTCCACTTGAAATCCCAACTCACTGCACAGAAAATTGTAAGAATATTTACTATTCTTATGATCTTAGCTGCAACTATTTTCACTTTATACTTATGTATTTTCGTACTTACCTATGATATCCGTGATCTTGTATCTTGGTTCGCCTTCATCTTCGATCAAGATGGCTTTTACTGAATTCATAGAAGACACCTTTGTATAGTCTTCAGTGGACAGATAAAGATACTTGAAACCCTGAAACGATTTATGTAGGTAGGTGATCACAAAATAACATTGTGGTGAAAACCACCCCCTCTTGTCAACAGCCCTTTTCAGGGCTACCAAATAGAGGTAGACACAACACAAAAATATTTACAAGACGTCGAGTTATAACTCCGTCAAACAAAATATTTCACCAGAGAGAAAATACGAAATTCTCTCTCAAAAGTGAAATATTAACTAATAACATACAAGGCGACCTCCCTAGACACTTACTGGGCGAGAGAGACGCGACAAGTATCTCGAACCAAGTCGCCTTGAATGAGAAAACCCAAACAGAAAATCAAACGTCCTCTAAAACTAACAAGGACAATTCAAACAAGCCTACTCGCCAATCAGAAACACTGATTACACGAGAGACAATAGGCGAACCAACCAAGAGGCGGCAAGCAACCACCTCTGGTCCAGCAGCCACCTCGGGGACCCCGTCTGAACAACGGACGCAGGGAAACCACCCGAGGTCCCCGTCGAAACTCAAGGTCGTCGGCTCCGCGACGGACGCTCGTAAGCCACCCCCGGGGACCCCGTCGCAACGACGGACGTGGGGAAACCACCCCGGAGGACCAGCTCAGCTATCATACTCGCAGATACTGAGAAAACAATGTGCGAGCCAATGAGATTACACAGTCGAATTAATGAAATTAAGCGGACCAATCAGGAGGCGGCAGGAGGCGGCCACCTCCCTATAAATACCCCGCTCGGAGCCCTCCGAAATTCATTCTACTCTCCGCTCTCGACGACTACACCTCGAAGTACGAAGATTTCTACACGCTCTACGCTGACGAACCTTCTGCTCCCGAGTTCATCTCAAGAACGGCTTCCTACTGCTTTCTACAAGGCCTACCTTCTCTCCACACAGATCTCGCATTGGCATCTACGAGTCCAGTGATTATTCATCCTGCTCATTGCCCAACGTAGTTCATCTGTCAGGACGCCACCCGGTACATCTATTGATATTCTCTTTAGATCGTACGCCCGCTGGGACGTTCCTAGTCGTGTCGCCCGGGTTTCGTAGCACTAGGCTCGTCACCGACCGCTGTGGGCACGCCGGTAAATTACTCAGCTCATACGCTCTAATTTACCGTCCAAGGAAGTCTTTTTCAAGACTACAAGGTAGGACCCTGACATACGAGCAAAGGAAAGAAGCTCTGTCAAGCGAGTCCACCTTCTAAACCCTCTATCTCTATACATAGAGGCATCGAAAACGAGCTAATAACTCGGATATTTCGATGGAACGTCGGCCGTCCTATTTCCTCATGCAAGGGGAGGTAGAACACGGCGCGGCCGGGCCTCTTAGCCCACGCAGCGCTACCTACACGCTGCCCGGCCAGTCCGCCGTTCCTAGCGACGGCTCAAGGCTCGATCCTCGCGACGAGATCGCCTTCTCACCTAACGTATTCACGAAGGAAACGTTAGATCAAGCCTCACCTATACAAAAGTTCGAGGATACCTTTCAGACCCGCTCTGAAGTCAATCATTATGATTCGACAAAGATTTCCGAATATCCACGATATTCGACGCAAGGCTACCCGGCCGATCCGAGTGTCAAATACACTCCAAATGTACAAAAAACAAAGGATACTTTTCAGTACCTCAACCAAGCTCAACATATTCCTCCTACAGATATAAATCTTAGGCCGGAATATTACAAAACAGCTCAGTACCAAACTGATCGAACCCAGCACCCACTATGCGAGCCCAGTGCTCCACGCGGCTGCGACACGAACTATCTCTCAGTTCCTCCCGCCAAGCAAGCCGACCTTGACGGTTTCGCTCACATTCCTTACAGGAATAACCCAGGGACTAACCCGCATAATCAGAATATAAATGTCCCACTTGGTCTACCTACACCAAGTAAAACATATTTAAATCCACTACAAATGGTGACCCCGCCTTTGAACAGGCTTAACACGGAGCATTTCGTTCCCTCTTATGAAGCTAGTGGATTTCAGGGAACCACTGCGGGCGTGCGACCCCCGCCGGGCCTCTACGCCCCACATCTCACTCAACAACCCTCTACACAAAGTGGCTTTCGAGCACTTTTAGAGGAGATGGGAGATTATCAAAAACCAATCTTCCAAAAGAAGAATATCGATCGTGCACTCGCCGAGTTCGATCAATACTGCGTGCGAAAACACCTGAGAACGCAGAACGAATGCTTCTCAGCTATATACAAGTGGGTACCAGAAGAAATGAGGGAAGCTATCGACTCAGCTTACCTCACGGCACCCCACGCACCTTATGAAGAGGCCAAACAGCGCCTACAGCGAGAATACGGGTTGTCCTTACAGGACAGGCTCCTCGCACTCGAGGACCCCGCATCTCTCGCCAAAAAACCCAGCACCAAGTACCACGAAATGTACTCTAAAGCTGTTGGGTACTTCTCAGAGGCTCTGATCACTCAAAAGTGGATCGAAACTCTACCTATCGAAGCACGAGGTATGGTCGCAGCTCAGCCTACCACGACCGCCCGGCTCGACCTAGCTGATACGCTACACGCGTACAAAACAGAGAATACCTCTCTCAACATACGAGGAGTAGAATCTACTCCGAAACCCATGAAAACTGGTTTCAAAAAGGCCCTCTCACAACAAGCTGAGTTCAAACCCCAACCAGTAGAGAGTAGGCCTCACAAACCGACGGCCTATGTCTGTCGAAACCACGCACGTTTCGGTAGCGAAACTCGCAAATGTGCAGACCCAGAACACTGCACTTGGAAGGCAAACACTGCTTCCAAAACTAGCAAAAAGGCAGCGACTATAAGCCAGCCTAAAACCTGGGTTTCAAACGAAAATACTCAGAGATCGGTACAAGAAAGTACCGTTCCAACCTCCGACGTAGAGAGTTCGGAAAACGAATAACTGCCAGTGTATCTGAGCCTATACACCGGCAGTCTACTGAGTATAAAAGGCTTTTTTTCAAGTGCAAACTAAATGGCACTGAATTTCTCATCGACACGGGAGCAGAAGTGAACATTCTGCCCCACAATGTCACCAAAAAATTGGGCTTAAAAATTCGTAAGTCCAACGTAAAGCTCACAGCAGCTAACGGAGCCCCTATAGACACACTAGGGCGGGCTGACACGACAATTAACATCGGCCTCGGAGACATGACCACCGATTTTATGATCACGAAAGTTGATCTAGCGATCCTCGGTATACCATTCCTCGAGTCTTGGGATATCGGAATACGGGTCAAACACAAATACATTTATAAAGATAAAATAAAAAGCTATGCCGATCAAAAAATAGCTGCAGTCATGAACAAAAAATTCACTGACGAACAAATAGCAGCTACTATCCCTCATCGTGACAACAGCCCTCAACCAGAGGACGTGCAAATCACGGAGGACGAAAACATTCGCTCTATCATTGAAAAATACAATGATAAAATGAGCAAACTTCAAGGAAAGTGGAAAAACAACGGGGTTTACCACCGTATAACCACGGAAGGAACACCAGTACACTTCCGAGCAAGACCCATGGCGGGCGAAAAACGGGCTCAAGTCAAAAGTACTTTTGACAAAATGCTTTCCGAAGGCATAATTGCACCATCAGATTCCGAATGGGCATCCCCGTTACACTGTGTGCCAAAAAAAGACGGGTCATGGAGGATCACCGGCGACTACCGTTTCCTGAACGCGAAAACGAAGAAAGACGCCTACCCTCCTCCTCACATTCGCTCTTTCCAAGCGAATTTACATGATACACGAATCTATTCGACAATAGATTTAAAATCGGCATATTACCATATTCCGATGCACCCAGATGACGCTCATAAAACTGCAATTATTACACCTTTCGGTCTTTATGAGTTTAAGAAAATGAGCATGGGTTTGGCCGGAGCGGCTCAAACATGGCAAAGATACATGGACAGCATCATGCGAAAATTTGATTTCGCATTTGTATACCTAGATGACATCCTGGTGGCTTCTAAAAATTATAAAGAACACATGAACCACCTCAAACAAATTTTTGACAAGCTAGGGGAACACGGACTTCGAGTAGGTTTTGATAAATGCATTTTTTCAAAACCTACCGTCGATTTCCTAGGTTTCACTATCTCGAAAGAAGGGATAATTCCTAAACGAGATAAAATAGAAGCCATAGAACAATTTCCTAGGCCAATAGACGTACGAAGTCTACGCAGATTCCTAGGTATGTGTGGTTTCTACCGAGCTTGCTCAAGTAAATTCGCTCACACGGCACAACCTCTGTATGACTCCATTCAGTCAAACAAAAAAAATGACAAAACACCTATCGAATGGACATCAGAGAGAGAAAAAGCTTTCAACAGCTTAAAACAAGCAATGATTAAAGCTACATTGCATAATATCGCTCATCCACACCTTACAGCAGAATGGAGATTAGTCTGCGACGCATCCGACACACACATCGGAGCGGCACTGGAGCAGGAAATTACAGACAAACACGGCGCGAAATCTTACCAACCATTGGGATTTATCAGTAAAGAAATTCCGGAACAATGGAAGAATAAAGCATCATTCGACAAAGAAATGTTCGCCGTTTACCAAGCTTGCATTCATTGGCACAATGACTTGGACGGCCGATCTTTTCATATTTGTTCAGATCACAAGCCTCTGCTAGGCACGATGCTTAAGAAAAATGCACATTTTTCTAAAATGAGATTAAGATGGCTAACATACATCTCTCAAATGACGAGTGACATTCGTCATATACCCGGAGAGAACAACGTCGTCGCCGACGCACTCTCCAGACCCTTCGATCCAGTTGAAATTCAAACAAAATCGATTTCAACCCAAACTGACGAGGGTCCACCCATAGCCGAAATTTCGCAAATTACGGCTGCAATAGAGTGCAATCTTCTACTGCACATTTCAAATGCACAAATTCGCTCTCCTCCTAACGCAGAGGACAAATTGAAACTCACACGAGTTGAATTCCCTCAAGGAGAAATTTGGTGTAACCTAGACCTAGGACACCCAAGACCTTATATTCCAAACGAAATAAGGCAAGAAATAATCAGCCAAATTCACAATTTGGGACACCCAGGTATACACTCTACAGTGTATAAAGTTAAACAAAGATATTTTTGGCACGGACTCCGTGCAGATGTCTCCAACTGGGTCCGAGCGTGCAAAACTTGCCAACGAGCAAAAATCACTCGCTCCGTGAAGCTCCCTTACTCCGAATTTGAAACGGCTAACAAATTTTCACATGTACACGTTGATATTACCGGACCCTTACCTTTAGCTAAAGGAGGGAAACGTTACATTCTAATGATGGTCGATAGAGCAACGGGTTGGCTAGAGGCAGTCCCTCTTAACAACATCGAAACAGCCACGATCACAAACGCCTTTATCAATATTTGGGTAGCTTCAAAAGGCGTACCTAAATACATCACAAGTGATCAAGGCACACAATTCGAATCAGATCTATTTAATTCCATTATGGAACGTCTCGGAGTAAAACATACTCACACGTTACCATACAAACCGTCAACAAACGGAATGGTAGAACGCAGAAATAGATCTTTGAAAGAGGCTCTCAAAGCACAAAACGAAAATTGGCTCGACGCCCTTCCAAAAGTACTACTCGCCATGCGTACGGCAGTAGACCCAGCAACGGAAACTACACCGTTCCAAAAAGTTTACGGAATTGATGTACCACTCCCAGGAGACATTTTCGTAACTTCTACAAACCTTTCTGAGCCTCTCTTCTTCCGGCCTACGCATATTAAACATAATAATACGAAGTATGCCGTCAACATGCCCAAAAATTTGGATACATGTACACATGTCTATATCAGAGTGCCCACACAGCTCACCTCTCTGCAATGTCCTTACACGGGACCATTCAAAGTGGTTAAAAGAGATAAGTTTTCGGTTACAGTGCAAATTGGCGAACATACGAAAAAAGTTCCCAAACAGCAAATAAAACCAGCTTACACTCTAAAAACAGACGAAGCTGTGTCACTAAACAAAAATCAGGCAGAAAATAAGGAGGAGACTCCCCGAAAATCTGCCAGAAGGCACGTCCCCTCTACCAAATTCGACGAGAGGTTGGTGACTACGCTCGAAACACCCCAGTCGGCGTCGTCATTAATAACACGACGTCTTGGGGGGGCGCCTGTGGTGAAAACCACCCCCTCTTGTCAACAGCCCTTTTCAGGGCTACCAAAAAGAGGTAGACACAACACAAAAATATTTATAAGACGTCGAGTTATTACTCCGTCAAACAAAATATTTCACCAGAGAGAAAATACGAAATTCTCTCTCAAAAGTGAAATATTAACTAATAACATACAAGGCGACCTCCCTAGACACTTACTGGGCGAGAGAGACGCGACAAGTATCTCGAACCAAGTCGCCTTGAATGAGAAAACTCAAACAGAAAATCAAACGTCCTCTAAAACTAACAAGGACAATTCAAACAAGCCTACTCGCCAATCAGAAACACTGATTACACGAGAGACAATAGGCGAACCAACCAAGAGGCGGCAAGCAACCACCTCTGGTCCAGCAGCCACCTCGGGGACCCCGTCTGAACAACGGACGCAGGGAAACCACCCGAGGTCCCCGTCGAAACTCAAGGTCGTCGGCTCCGCGACGGACGCTCGTAAGCCACCCCCGGGGACCCCGTCGCAACGACGGACGTGGGGAAACCACCCCGGAGGACCAGCTCAGCTATCATACTCGCAGATACTGAGAAAACAATGTGCGAGCCAATGAGATTACACAGTCGAATTAATGAAATTAAGCGGACCAATCAGGAGGCGGCAGGAGGCGGCCACCTCCCTATAAATACCCCGCTCGGAGCCCTCCGAAATTCATTCTACTCTCCGCTCTCGACGACTACACCTCGAAGTACGAAGATTTCTACACGCTCTACGCTGACGAACCTTCTGCTCCCGAGTTCATCTCAAGAACGGCTTCCTACTGCTTTCTACAAGGCCTACCTTCTCTCCACACAGATCTCGCATTGGCATCTACGAGTCCAGTGATTATTCATCCTGCTCATTGCCCAACGTAGTTCATCTGTCAGGACGCCACCCGGTACATCTATTGATATTCTCTTTAGATCGTACGCCCGCTGGGACGTTCCTAGTCGTGTCGCCCGGGTTTCGTAGCACTAGGCTCGTCACCGACCGCTGTGGGCACGCCGGTAAATTACTCAGCTCATACGCTCTAATTTACCGTCCAAGGAAGTCTTTTTCAAGACTACAAGGTAGGACCCTGACATACGAGCAAAGGAAAGAAGCTCTGTCAAGCGAGTCCACCTTCTAAACCCTCTATCTCTATACATAGAGGCATCGAAAACGAGCTAATAACTCGGATATTTCGATGGAACGTCGGCCGTCCTATTTCCTCATGCAAGGGGAGGTAGAACACGGCGCGGCCGGGCCTCTTAGCCCACGCAGCGCTACCTACACGCTGCCCGGCCAGTCCGCCGTTCCTAGCGACGGCTCAAGGCTCGATCCTCGCGACGAGATCGCCTTCTCACCTAACGTATTCACGAAGGAAACGTTAGATCAAGCCTCACCTATACAAAAGTTCGAGGATACCTTTCAGACCCGCTCTGAAGTCAATCATTATGATTCGACAAAGATTTCCGAATATCCACGATATTCGACGCAAGGCTACCCGGCCGATCCGAGTGTCAAATACACTCCAAATGTACAAAAAACAAAGGATACTTTTTAGTACCTCAACCAAGCTCAACATATTCCTCCTACAGATATAAATCTTAGGCCGGAATATTACAAAACGGCTCAGTACCAAACTGATCGAACCCAGCACCCACTATGCGAGCCCAGTGCTCCACGCGGCTGCGACACGAACTATCTCTCAGTTCCTCCCGCCAAGCAAGCCGACCTTGACGGTTTCGCTCACATTCCTTACAGGAATAACCCAGGGACTAACCCGCATAATCAGAATATAAATGTCCCACTTGGTCTACCTACACCAAGTAAAACATATTTAAATCCACTACAAACATGATGCAGGAAATGGATATCAATAAAGATCTACGATAACAACCCCTGTAAGGATCACAGCTAAGAACAAAATGGTGACAATACAGTAAGGTGCAATTACTTTGTCTGGGGAATCAGGATCTTCCCATGCTATTTTGAACAGCTGCTTTACTTCTTCTGCCAGACCAATGCGAGCTCCTGAATTAACTGCAATGTATATCCTTGGCACCTTCAATTTTCTAGCGAGCTCTGAAGCTTTGAGGAACACTATATCTTCCTTGGGACCGAAGGAGCCAACCATGAATGTGACGTCGTTCGAAATCACAATTATCTCTCTGCCATCTGGGTATTCTGGCGTGCGCAGTAGCATCTTCCATGCTACCATACCAACCTGACAATTTTAAGAAAATAGTATAATTAGATTAATCAAACTATCAGCTGCTTAAGGAGTTTAATACTATAACAAGTTATTAATCTTCACTATGATATAGGTAAACGTCCATCTTATTCCCTCTGCCAGTTTAATTCATGCTTACTTCACACACGAATAAATGAAATAATCGTGTTCATTGCAGCAATTAAATTTATTTTCGATGAACTCACTGAATTTTCTCCAGGGAGTCTCTTCACTTCAACTAAATTATCCCCATCAACTACCAGTTCGACACTCTCAACTACTGGACTTGGTGGTTCCGTGAAACCTGTAGATAGATATCAAATTGATGTTGATTAATTCAAACAGATTCGGTATACTTACTATCCAAGGTAAACAATAAAACGTATTCGTGGTATTGAATTTATCAGAGTGTACAGACCGTATACATACCGCAGGCGCTTCCCCTTTCCTGGATGAAATCCCGCCAAGACCTCTCAATAACTTGTTTGAAGATGTCAGGCAAATCGTAGACGTAGGTAGTGCCACTCTGTTGAGCCTGGAACCTCTTTTGCTGTAGATAATCTTTGGTAAGCGTAAAATTTCCTATAAGAAT
Source organism: Adelphocoris suturalis (assembly GCA_030762985.1). Lineage (NCBI taxonomy): Eukaryota > Metazoa > Arthropoda > Insecta > Hemiptera > Miridae > Adelphocoris > Adelphocoris suturalis. The sequence continues at coordinate 4,641,813 of CM061048.1, read as the reverse complement.
ATGTATCAAGTTTTCAAAAAGTTAAAAGTTGAAAAATCAGTCAAAAATCGAAATAATGCCGTTCGCTAGTTGTAAAAATCGGTAATATTTGCATGAAACATTGTCCAAATTCAGATTGAACTACTCTTATGGAAGTATCCCTGTATAACCAATCCTAGAATCATGCTGTTTAAAACGTAGGTAGTAGGTGCTTAAAAAAAAAAAATGTAATCACAACTGATGAGTTTACTCTGTGCATGTGTTAATAATTTGATTCCATGTTTGTCTATCAAAATCATAAACTAAAATTTCTCAACACGATCAATAGCGACTGAAATGTAGACGATTTCTTCAAAAATTCGCTCATGGGGTCATGCTGCATGACTGGACTTTTTTTGGTTATCTGTTGTAAACAAAATTTATTTGAAAGAATGGAGATGACATGAAATGATAAGAAGATATATGATATAATATAGCCTTCTAAAGTTTAAAAAAAAATCTTACTTTCTCTCAGATGGCGAAAAGTGATAAATCTACTATTGACTCCGTGCGAATGCGGTAGTACAGGATTATACAGAGTGGAATCGGATAAGTGACGAACATTTTTTTGCGTTAGTCTGTGTGGGGGGGACCTACCTACAGCAAGATAGTCAATATTTATGATATTTTAGTCTTCAGTTTTTTATTTCATTATCTACCTATTTAAAACCAGTGACCATACCATTAGGGTGGTTAAAAAAAAAGAAAATTCTGGGATTTCTTGTCCCCGTTGTTTTTTTTTTTTTGTTTTTTTTTTTTGCTTCCTCGGTACGTCAGGATGACCATCCTAAATTTTTAGCAAAAAATATTAATCCTAACCACTTTACCTGGGTCGATTTTGGCCAGTTATCGACCGCTATCGTACCAACCTTTAAATTGGTGCCGAGGTGATGATTTGAAGGACGGATTTCTATTTTTTGGGTCAATTTATGGGTTTTTGCATACGCTGAACACGATGAACTTATTTATTTTACGCTCCGTCCACTAGTTATCCGGTAAACTGGCAGAGGGCGCTGCTTGAAGATAAGTAAAAATCGAAAATTTCACCGAAAATGCTGTCGCCTGGTTAAGAATTGTACTAGAAACATGCTATTATGGTCGGATAATATTATGCTTTGGCATGTTCTGAACATGATTCCGTTTTTTACTATACTTTTCCGCCGATGATTGCTTCGTTTATCGGCCATAAACCTCAAATTAATTGTAGGGTAATAGACAAATTCACCCTAATTTCACCGGAAATTATGTCGCGTTGATACTTTAAGGTCCCGAAATACCTTATGTCGATAAAATTGGGTATTTTCCAGGATACTCGGTACAAAGCCGTTGGTAATTTGGCAGGGAGTTGAACCGACATTGTACTTATTCGCTTAACGACCCGATACCATTGTACAAGCTTTTACACGTGACCGATACCGCTGACAATAGCTAACCCTACGCTCAAACGATCCAATCACAGTTCAGACAATTCAGAACTACGAATTTGACCCCGAAAAACCGATAGAAACTAAGGAATTTTACAGAAAAATGGGAAAATTTAGCTATTTTCTCCACTTTGCCGCTATATTTGGCAAATAAATACAATGCCGGTTCAAGTCCCTGCCAAATTCCCAACGGCATAGTACCGAGTATCCTGGAAAATACCAAATTTTATCGACACAAGGTATTTCGGGACCTTAAATTATCAACGTGACATAATTTCCGGTGAAATTAGGGTGAATTTGTCTATTACCCTACAATGAATTTGAGGTTTATGGCCGATAAACAAAGCAATCATCGGCGGAAAAGTATAGTAAAAAACGGAGTCATGTTCAGAACATGCCAAAGCATATTATAGAAAAACGACGAAGTACCATTTCCCTGGCAACGACTCGGTCGTAAGTGGAAATCATCAAAATATTTTCGTGAGCGATTTCCCGTGACGTTTTTTTTAGTTTATGTGCCTTAGCAAAGACATAAAATGTCAAAAATCTTCATGTCCTCAGCGAACATAAGACACCTAACTCGTCCCAGCAGCTCACCAACACCATTGACCTTCATTAAGAAGATTAGGGGGCTCAAATGTGAGCCCTGAGGGATTTCAGAGCTAGTGATAAATGTCTTTGAGATACAATTCTTTATTTTAACAATAAGACGTCTTATAGAAAGGTAGTTTGTCAGCCAATTCAAGAAAGGCCCATGCACGCCAATAAGAGTCGAGGATTTAATTTCATTTTGTAGTTTTAGTATTAATTTCTAGTGCTTGTTGCTGAGTATACGAAGACTGTTAATAAACTGACAAACGTTCATGTAAGTTGGTACATAGGTGCTCAATGGCTTTTTGTAATGATCTGAAATCACAGACGCTTTCATATTCATAAACCTACGTATGGATTATTAAAGCATTATACTACTTAGAAAAAATATTGTCCAAATAACTAATCAGAACGTTAAAACTACGATAAATTCGAATAGGTACCTACCGATGAACTGAGGAGCACTATGTTTATTATACTAGACTTTCCTCACAGTAAGATATAGACTAGCTGAAAGATTAGCTCACAAAATATGTTAAGTCCGGAAAAAAAATTAAAGTGGCCTTGGGTAATAGAACTCAAGATCTTCTGCACGGGAGTCCAGTGCTCTACTGTACGACCACTGAAGACCCTGATTAGAATAATAACAACTCTAGGTACTACAGCTATGCAAAAAATATCTAGTGGGAACCTGTTATTTCTCTTCCTCATATACAAAGAACGGTTGCAAGTGTCTCAAGTCGTCCTAAAAAGAGAATGATTCGGCTAGACCCGTTCGGTTGGCACCCCCTGCTCAAGAACAGGTTTTCCGGAGACTCTCCTGACAGTTCCACGGGGAACTAGGTTACTCATCAACAGGAAACTCATCAAAAAAATCGTAGAACCCCATTTTTGATCATTTTCCCACGTGGGGTGGAAACTCAGCAAATCTTCATGAACGAGCTACTCATCGACAAATGGAATCCAATAAATTTATCCGTTTAATTCAGTTATGAGTCAGTATAAATTTTTTTCGACTAGAATCAAGCACTGTCGAGTCACTCCTCAAAAATTCCCTTGAAGGAAACTCATCGAAAAGGAGCTGACGGGAAACTCGTCAAAAATGGTGGCAGTGCTAGACGGATAATGGTCTACTTTGGGTCAACTACCTGCCATTGTTACAGTTCAACTCAATACCAAACGATTTAGACAATATTCGTAGAAATGTTTTTAGTGCAGTAGACCTACTGTACAGAACAAAGTGATAGGTACCCAACTTTCTCGTTACTTTTGAATTATGATATTTTTGGGATTTACTTTACTAATGCTGTACAAAAGCCGATTACCTATTCTAAGAAAATCACCAACCAAAGTACCAATCACAGTTGAGTTTACCTGGCCTGGGGTCTGAAGGCCTCCAAATCCGGTTAATTCCTTAACTTAAAACGGTTAGGTCTGGCACACGGTGAAGCCTTCCGAAGGTTTGGTTTGATGACTTTCCTTTCGATGAGTTTCCCCTTAGGAGCATTTGACCAGTTTCCACAGGGGACAGGAAAGTCATCAAAAATAATTGACAACTACTTTTCATTTTCCAAATTTATATCTGATTCCTATTTGAAATTATTTAAATTATTTTTGACGACTTTCCCTTCCATTCAGTTTTGATCAGTGTCCGACCCAGAGGGGAAACTCCTCAAAAAGCCTCGACCTCACGTTTTTGATGAGTTTCCGTTTGAGGAGTTTGTAGGGACCCTTCCACGGTGTTATACAAAACGCAACGCCTTGACGTTTACAATTTTACTGACTTTATTTCATTTATGGGCTGTTCCCCTAGCTGTGTCGCAAGTTTACAGCCAAACGAAGGACTGATGATGCCAAGAATCCGGTTATGAGGGCGACAGCGGTGATGTGGAAGTTGAGGCCAAAAGGAGCAGAGTTGCAGAGATCGGCGGAGCAGAGGCATAAAATGGTTTTGTTGTCGTTGTCAAATGTGCAACCCGACCAGTATGGATTCCCTGAGGGGTCATTTTCTCCTACGCAACTCCGTTCGGTGACTACAGTTCCGTTGACCTGCACAATCGAAAACGCTGCAAATTATAACGCAATGGTTGAACATTAATATTCAGCTCATAAATGAAATACTGTTGGTTGGTTTTGTGTCTTCATATTTATGAGCTAGTGAGGTTGTGGAGGTTGGGAGCAAAGAAGACGTCTTCTTGGATTAGCTTCTATTGTGTTTGCTCGAGTACTTTCGCCTTCAACAGCCTCTTCAGGAGCCTAGGTGGGGTTTATTCTTATGCTTGGGGTCCAACTCTCTGCATGTCATTCTTTTGTGACCAAATTCCGAAAAATGTATTGGTTGATTGGTAGACGATCAAAATTGTCTATCCAAAATAAATTAACTTTATACAATCAGGCCCTTAAGCCAGTCTGGACATATGGTGCACAGCTCTGGGGCTGCACTTTTCAAAGTAATCGTGATATTATACAGCGATTCCAGAACAAAGTACAGCGGTCATGCGCCGATGCGTACCGCTACTCGACCAATAATGATATCCATAACGACCTCAAAATTCCCACAATAAATGAAGTAATAAAAACTCAAGCGATAGCCCATCATCAGAGGCTCCAAGGTCATATCAACGAGGAGGTTGTGAGGCTGCAGGACGTTGATGATCTGCTCAGACGACTGAAAAGACGAAAACCTCACGACCTGTGGTAATAGGGAGTGGTGTGTTCATGAAAGTTTGTTCAGTGAGTGTAGTGCTAGGCGCTCCTGCAAATCGTGTTCATTGAAGACACTAACTAGCTGAAATGATGTATAGGATGTGTTATGTATCACAGTCTTGTTTCAGCAACCGATTCATGATTCATGATTCATTGCCAAAGAAATGTTGCTAATAAGTTGTATTACTTGGCGCAATAAATATTATGGAAAAAAAATTCTTTTGTGGTTACATATGTATCGTATATTATACATGTATTGTATATACATATGTGGGTACAGATGTAGGAGCATGGGTAGGTAACCATCTTCTCTCCTGTTTCATGGGAGTCATATAAAGTTTTTTGCTTGTTGAGACAGGATTTTGTCATTAATTTAAAAGGTGAAAATTGGTTAAGATTAATGGGGGTTTATTTTTGTGGGGAATTATGTATAATTGGTAATATAAACTGTGAGAGGATTTTCGTCATTTCTCATTTTAAATTACAAATTATAATTCCCCAAAAAAAAGAACCCCCTCCCCCTCCTCACCATTTATCTTCAAAAATGTTCACCTTTTAAATTATTGACAAAATCCCATTTCAACAAGCAAAAAACTTTATATGACGCCCATGAAACAGGACAGAAGATGGTTACCTACCCATACTCCGACACCTTTATTTATTTATTTATTTATTTATTTACAAAACGGGGGATGCCCAATTACAATATTAATAACAAAATAAATGCGTCTCTTGATGAGGAAACAAAATCGGTGTTACAGAAGAAAGAAAATAAGTATAGGTATATGTGTAATTATAAAGTCAAAATCACAAACAAACACTTCTTGTAGCTGAGATGTGGACAGAAGTTTTCAGGGTGGACGGTGGATAGTGCGTAATATTTTTGAGCGGAAGGTTCGAGATGGCTGATCATGGAAAAAGTCTAAGGCTGGATTACGTTGGAGTATATGGTTGGCCTGACGAGGGATTCTATTGAGAGGTTGTTCATATAGGTAATTAGTAGTGGAGAATTGAATATGAAAAATCGGTTGGTTACGGGAGTAAAAAGCTGGAATATGTAGGTTGATTTCGGAGATGAGTTCGGGACAGTCAATTCGGTTATTCAACAAGTTGAAAAGGAACAACATATCAGATACAGTGCGACGCTCTTCAAGGCTGGCGAGTCCGCAGCGATCGGCTAGGGTACTTGAGCTAAATTCTTCTTGTGGTATGCGTAGTTTATAACCCAGGTATCTCACGAACCTCCGCTGAACGCGATCTAGCCGATCCTTATAAGTTATATAATATGGTGACCATACGATTGAGCAATACTCCATTATTGGCCTTACGATCATTGAGTACAGTGATACAAGTGCTGGTATGCTGTAAAACTCAGCGGTGTTCCTCTTAAGGTAACCTAGAGCGCTCATTGCTCGACAGACCACAGAGTCAATATGTGTGGAAAACGAAAGTGTTGTGTCGAATATGACTCCAAGGTCCTTTGCTTGCTCAAAGCGATTTAGCTGCTGGCCACTGATGCAATATGGATGACTACAGAAGTGAAGTGAGCGGTGAAAAGACATTATATAACATTTAGAGATGTTCAGGGAAAGGTTATTGGTTCTGCACCACTCAGTCAAACCATTTATGTTGTCCTGGAGGACTTGACAATCATCTTTCGATCGGATGGTATTGAACACCTAATGATACTTATGTATCTGCCAAAGAATGTCATGCAGAGAGGTGGACCTCAAGATAGGAATAGACCCCAGCCAAGCTGATGAAGAGGCCGGTGAAGGCGAAAGTACTCAAGCAAACAAAATAAAAGTTCCATTCATGCAGCATGATCGCATGAGCGAATTTTCGTAAATTATCGTATTGTATAATGTTGAATTGTTTTGAAATTTGAGCTTTTTGAGTGAAAGGAAATCGTTAACCATTAATTTTATGGCAAAAAACGTATTCTAAATAATAACCTGCTATTCAAATAGAGGTTCTGAATTTTTAGCTTTTTTTGCAGTTTTTATCGATTTTTAAGCAAATTTTGATGAATTTTAAGTACATTTTTCAGCATAATTGTGTACATCATACATTTTTGGATGTTCTATTTTATAGTTAATAAACTTTATTTGAGCAATATTCTACCAAAAATATAAATTGAACGATTTTTAGCCGTTTTTAGCCATTTTTAGAGTTTTTTTTAGTACATTTTTTGAAATTTGACCAATTTAATGTGCTCAAAAAGTTTTGGCCAACGAACTCATCCTTTCTTTTGAAATTCTTGATTTTTTGGCGAAAGAACGAAGTTGGCGATCTACCTCAATATTTTTAGACTACTTACGACTCTGAGAGGCTGCAAGTATGTGTGATGCACGGTTGTCGTACATACACGATACACCCTACCTACCTAGGTAGGGTGTACCGTAGCATATATAGATATTAGCTTTCCGCACAATTTACATTATTTTAGTCAAGGTTTGGGTTAGGTTTACTTAAGTTCTTCTCTACAATATCAATGAAAAAACTCCTAGTTATTCAAAATTGCGAGTTTATTCGTTGTTACAAAACAAAAGAGTTACATATGGTGTTAAACTCAACTAAGGAGTGACTTTGGATGTTGAAGCGTGGCACTGCATGTCCTCAGCATACTTTTCATAAGATGGTGCGTAACCACTGAGTGCCAATCGCAAGCATGATGACATATGATCGTCAGTTAGTCGATTGCGATAAGTTGACTTAATTATCTTCATTTCAGAAAATGCAGACTCGCACAAGTAAGTTGACCCTAACATTGCCGTCAGTTGAAGGGCGATTTGCCTTAAATTCGGATATTTATGTTCAGATAAATACTCTAAAAGTCTAGTACAGTCTAGTCTAGAAACAACGCGGCTTTTCTTTGACAAGTACCGCGCGTTCCTTTGATAAAGCCGCCTTTTGCCGCAAGCAGTGTTATTACGTAATAAATTTTTGTAGTTTAGTTACCTACTTATTAAAAAATTTTTTCTTCTCGAGATCTACTCAAAAAGCACTCGCGATCGACCGTTTGAGCACCCCTGCCCTGAACACTTCTCCTCAACCTCTCTCTTACCAACACAAGCCTCAGCCTTAAAATTCACCTACTCCCGTCTACCTAACATAAAACCGTATATTTCATAAATTATTCTTAGTTCAAACCTATACTTTACTAGAAACCCGGCTTCTAACTTTTGTCTATTCTCTGTCAAATATTTCTAAGAATTTTTGTACTTGACTAAATTAATATATCTCATATCCATGCCATAATAGTTCTCTTTAACTGCAGGTTATGTTCAGCAGGTTCGGAACTCGTGCGAATGTTTCGAAAATAGCTCAGATAGGTAGCCAAATTTCTAGTTTATTCATTTAACTAAGCATTCTCGTATGGTAGGCTCAGCAGGTGATTCACTTGCAAGCATGTTTCCATCCAGGGTTATGTAGTTACATAGATTTCTTAAAAATTAAAGGATATCATAGGCTGGGAAGTGACAAGTGCTTACGAGCGTCCTAACAAGTGGTGACCCCGTCAATTGATAATTCAGTTGCCTAAGGCAGCAGCTCATAATTCAGTTTTCACGAGTCATGGAGTCCCAGCCGAGTACACCAACACCATCATAGGGCAGTCAGCCATAGTCGAAGTCGTTACCGATAGGCCAGACTTCCGCGCTTCGGACCCCCAGTTGGGGTTCTGCTAGAAGCCACCTTCATCTCTAACGCCTCAGAGGCCACAAAACTTAAAAATGCGTCTCCCAGCAACCCCATTTAGTTCTACCTCAGGTCAGTGACGTAATCTCAAAAACTGACCCTCGCCCCGCCTATGCCACCCTGAAAAACCGCCTGCTGGACCTATATGCCAAATCTCGACTCCCTATTGATAATCTTCTCAATGGCCTTCTTTTAGGCGAGGGGATGCACTATGTGGCCAATGACGCCACCCCCGATGGCTTCCTTCAAAAATTGTGGCTCTGAGCTCTCCCTATGCACTCTCACCTAGCATTATACTCTGCATCTGATCTCAATAACCTCACAGCTATGACAGACAGAATCGCCGAAGCGTCCACCCTCATCGCACCGTCCCCTCCTGCGTATTACCTTCAGATTTCTACTTTCGAGGCGACAGTCAACAAGCTGCTTGCAATTACATCGTTACATAGAATTTGTCAGCCTCTGCCGTATCTAACAGTCACCCATGCTTACACAGTACCGCCTCCAATGCCTTTCCTGAGTTATCCCAGCAGATCCAACGCTCAAACTCCTTCCCTTTGCAACGCCAAATACCCCAGCCCCAGCCTCGGCCGTTCCAACAGCAGCCACAATCTGGCTGGAGTTTCACCACCCCCAGTTACTCTCGCCATGGTCAGCAGAGCCGCCCCCAATAATATTTATAACTCGCCTACTCATTTCAATACATCCCAATCGAATGACATGTTTCCCATATGCGACTTCATGGGCATTTTCGAACTCAAGCCAGAAATCGTACTGCCCCCTGCGACTTTTTGAGACTCAATAAAAACTAAGGGGCACAGCGCCTTCAGCAGCGAGCACTGCACGCCTCAAACCTCATCATAGCCGCCTCTTCATCTACTGCTCTAAACGACGCCTGTCGTTCCTATTGGCACTCACGCATCAGTGTCGTTGATCCCATACGTCCACCTCCATCGCACAGGAGGTGTATCGCGCATACTATCATGCTGCATGACTGAAACTTTTTTCCTATTTGCCACTAAAACTCTCTATTTCCCACTGAGGGGGGCCATTGTGAAGACGTGGAAATGTCAAAATGATTTCATAGTGTGTTGCGGACCTTACAAGAGTCTGATGTTGAGTGAAGCAATAGTACGAGTCGTTGAGCCCACATTCGGCAATAATCTTGGTGTCCCAATCGTCCTTGTCCAGCTGTTTCCAGTAAACCTTGTCACAGATCGGAATGAAGTCATCGGTAGAGGACTTGCACTTGTAGCATTTGAGAGCGGCACCCAGCGCCACCATCAGGAGCAAACGGAATCTAAACATCGTCTGCCAGTGAAGAAATTAAGTGTCAAGGGATGATTCATGCAGCATATGGGTTAAGATAATGACAAGTCAGTAAGAATAAATTTCCAGTCATGCATCATGTAACAGTTCCGGTAGAACGAACTGTTACCTAACACTTTCCTAAAAGAACGACGAGTCCCTCAGCTCCTAGAGTATACGAGAGTTTTTTGATACATATCAAATAAATATCAAACCATTCTTTCATCTTTATATTTAAAGCTAAACTGAAATACTTAATTATTTACTTCAGTGGAACAAATGAAAAAGTGTTAAACTCAAAGATTTGATTCAGAATGCCTCAAAAAGGATTTAAATGTAGGAATTCTTCGAAAAGTTGGATTTTAAAATTTTTGGAGCTATTGCATTAGCTTAATTTTTCTGCGAAAATTCGCTAAAACCTGAACGGAAGTATCGGGAAATGAAATGTTGGTATGCGAAGGGGGCTGCAAACAGTTATACAGGGTGATTACCTCGCAGATGCAAAAAAAAATTTGGGTGAAACTACATCAAAAATGGAGTAAAATGCCGCCAACCGCATATTTTTATCTCAATCCGTATACTCGAGATATGATTTTTTAAAGGTTTTTTCAGGAATACCGTGTTTTTTTCCTTTTAAACTCAAATTTCTCCACTTTACTTCATTTAATTTTAACTTTTGATCACATTTTTGGAATCAACATTAAATTTACTATAAGAATAGTGTACTTGGGTTCTTAAAAAGTACCATCCGAAGACCACCACATCAGCTCAAACATTGACGATTTTGAAAAAATAATATTTCTGAAAATCTTTAAAACTTAACTACTCTTTTAAAAAGAATCCTGGAAACTGGCAAATCTCATGAAAACTGCTTCATCTAATATGCTTTCCAACGGTATTATCAATTTTACTTTTATTTTGTTATTTAGGGGAGAAAATAATGTTTTAATGTCAAAAAATGTGGGTTTTTCAATGAAATTGTTGGGTTTCTCGAAAGATGACCCTCCATGAACCGACGAGTATGGGGTCGGTTTCTATGTATTTTTTCTCGCTGGATCGAATGGAAACTCCTGCAGATCTCTCAACTACGTTATAATCGAGTTTTACACTTTAATTGACTAGTTTTACCCAATAACACACATACATTTAATCGTAACAAACAGACTAAACATTTTCGATTTTAAGTGTAAAACTCGGTTATAACGGAGTTGGAGAGATCTGCTAATGTTACCATTCGATACAGCGTGAAAAAATACATAGAAACCGACCCCATACTCGTAGGTTAATGGAGGGTCATCTTTCGAGAAAACCAACAATTTCATTGAAAAACCCACATTTTTTGACATTAAAACATAATTTTCTTCACTAAATAACAAAATAAAAGTAAACTTGATTATACCATTGGAAAGCATATTAGATGAAGCAGTTTTCATGAGATTTGCCAGTTTCCAGGATTCGTTTTGAAAGAGTAGTAAAGTTTTAAAGATATTCAGAAATATTCTTTTTTCAAAATCGTCAATGTTTGAGCTGATGTGAGGGCCTTTGGATGATACTTTTTAAGAACCCAAGTACACTATTCTTATAGTAAATTTAATGTTAATTCCAAAAATGTGATCAAAAGTTAAAATTAAATGAAGTAAAGTGGAGAAATTTGAGTTTAAAAGGAAAAAAACACGGTATTCCTGAAAAAACCTTTAAAAAATCATATCTCGAGTACGGATTGAGATAAAAATATGCGGTTGGCGGCATTTTACTCCATTTTTGATGTAGTTTCACCCAAATTTTTTTTTTTTTGCATCTGCGAGGGAATCACCCCGTATAACCTGAATACTTCTACAGACTAAGGGCGGAATCCATAGTCGCTCCTCAACGCTGAGGCCGGCCTCAAGGTGGGTTGTTCAGGAGAATTTCACCCCATCGGTATTCATAGTCGCAAATGTAAGGCCGGCCTCCACATATGAGCTGAGGCCGGCCTTGAGGTGGGTTCATGTCTCCTTAACCTATTCAGAGTCGTTACATTCCGAGGCCGGCCTCCAAGCCTCCTCGAAAACCCCGATTCATAGACGATTTTTGAAGGTGAGATAAGAAATTTCTCGACTCCAGAGGGGTTGAAACCCACCTCCAGCCAAGGAAGGTACAAACCTCCCTCGAAACGTTATTTTTTGCTGTTTCTTGTACGTAATTAGTTTGTTTGAGTTATTATTTGTTTGAGATTTATTAGTTTTTAATTAGTTCACGATGGAGAGTTTGTTTATTTTTGAGTGGGACGATTTGGACGACCGACTCGATGATGAAAATGTTGAACTTGTCACGGTTCCCAGAAGTCAACAATTTACTTACCATAGAGAAATTCCCGGTGCAACTAAATTGATGAGTGATTTCGTCCCAACACTTCTTTTTCTGTACTAAACTTACTGCAACACTTTTCTTACTCTCAACAACGTCTTTATTGAGAAGTACTAGTGACTTAAAATAATTCTTCTCCTCCGGAGATAATGAAGTTCTCTTTTGGCTCATTTTAAGCAAATACAAATAAACCACACAAAAAAAAAAAAAAAAATAAATAAATAAAAAATAAATCAAGATACTTCTCACTCCTGATGTGATATTTAGTGAGATAGTATGAGGTATTTAGGTTTTGGACACCCTGTATGATCTTAGCCTATCATTGAAGGAATTCCAATCTTCGGATTTTTTCATCCGATGGAAATGAAATAACTGCCCCCCACCAATTTCAAATTTCAGCTATCAACCTAGTCGGCAAGTCCCTAAACATTTATTTCTCAGTTAATCATTTCGTGTAGTTTCATTAGGTTAGTATACTTATGTAAGTATACTTATGGTATGCTAGTTAATATTTCTGATAACTAAAATTGTAAAGTAAAAGATCACTTTATGTTACAAACAATTTAATTTTTCAAATTTTTCGCTTACATATGAGTAAATTTGGTACAAAACAATCGGGAATAAAACACAAACGGTGGGTACAGCTTTTGTACAAGTACGCAACCACGAGGGACACAACAAAAAATTATTAATAATAAAAATAAAACAGTAGGCAGGTAGATAGGTACAAGGCGAAAAAGTTAAACGAAAAACGTGTGTCAACTCTCAACTGTCAACTTTTCGATAAAATAACACAACTCACAAATGTTGTCTCATTTTTCTGGCCTCACCAAGGTTGCGTCGAACAAATACCATGGAATTCCAAGCATGGAGTCACCAAGTATCGTGATTTACTAAGCATGGAATGCCCAAAATAGTTGGAAGAACCTCATTTTGCTCGCTCTAGACTCCAACCCTCCTCCAAGCCACCTTGAGAAAAATTACAGCTAAGGCCGGCCTCGACGCCTGCACCTTTTGACTGTGGATACCAGTTCACCTCCTCAAGCCAGATGTGACCTTGGCCTGAGTCAAGAAATTTCTTATCTCATGGTGCGACTATGGATTCCGCCCTAAATCACTCGCTTTGAACTTGTGGACACCCATTTCAGCACAATGGAAGATCGATTTCGACGGTTAGGTCATTAAAATGTTCTAGAGGCCATGAAGTATTTAGGTCAAAGTGGTAGGAAATTGGGGAAAGAATGGACGAACCAAAAGGATTCAGTGAAAATGTAGGTATTATATGAATTTGCTAATTAATCATCTAGGGAATCTAATCATATTTACAATTTTGATTTGGCAAATAGACAGTTTGTAGAATTACTTAATTTTTGTCCAAAAGGAATTATATTGAATGTAGGTACTGGAAAATGACAAAATTATCAAAAGTCACATGTCCGATAAATGTTTAAATGATGATAATTGTCTGCATATTTCACATTGATTGATCCGTTTCAGGAAAGTTTGGAATTATCCTCTTGTTAAAACCAGGTTGAGTAGTTCTCCCCCTTCCCGTTAGCTGTAATCCAATTAGCTACTTAATCCCATTCACTTTTTATACACTTAATTAGTCGTACCTCATGTCCTTCCCTTTCACTCGATTAATCTCCCCTCTCCTGTGACTATATAAGCTGTGTCGTTTCAGTTATTGAATGTTACTGATGATGACCTAACCAACGAATTCGATCTAACATTGTAACTCCTTCTTTTTCGGAATTACCTAAGGTTCTTCTTTAACATCTGTTTTTACTACCTGTGTGAAGTTGGCGGTAGATTTCCAGTGGTTGATCCGAGCGCGCTAAAGGCCGACCGCCTACCCTATGGGGTCTCTGACTCCCTTTCACTGTCGCCTTCCACTTATCTATTGCTCTGGTCAGGACGGATCTCTGTGCGTCTACCGCTGGTATTATTGGAGACCTTATAGAGAAGCAGTGTGCTGAATTTTGAAAATTTAGGATTTGAGAAAATGTTCATCGTGTGGGAAAATGGGCTGATTTCTTCTATTATTTCAAATATGGCGACTAAAATCCCTGAATGCAGGCGTACTACTTCTCTATAAGGTCTCTAGTAATGGTACATACCAGTGGTGGACGCACAGTACCCCAATCAGGCGATATTAGTATGAAATAGTAGACGAAATCAGCCCGTTTTCTCACTTAATGAACATTTTCCCAAAAATTATTAACATTTTATCAATTATTATCAATTTATCAATTATTTTTTATCAATTATTATAGACAGAATAAATTATTAACGACCCAAACGCAGCAATCAGTCGTGGATTTATCAGGATTGGGGCTAAACAAATAATGATTCCTCCTCTTTCTGGATAATTCCACGACAGATTAATTATTATCTATTTCTCTGGTCAGGACGGATCTCTGTGTGTCTACCGCTAGTATTATTGGAGACCTTATAGAGAATAATATGATGAGTTTTATAAAACTAGAAAAATCCGTTTTTGGGAAAGTGTTCATTATGTGAGAAAATTGGTAGGACTTATATCATCACTATAATGTGCTGAGTTACTGTTCGACTTTCGCTAAGTTCTCTACTATTTCATACTAATATCGCCTGATTGGGGCACTGAGCGTCTACCCCTGGTAATATCGCCTGATTGGGGCACTGAGCGTCTACCCCTGGTATGTACCATTACTAGAGATTGTAATAAACAGAGTGGGTGGCAATTATTAAATTTCACGCTCTGTCTAGCATGTAATAAACAGAATAATGATCTGTCTACTAAATTAGTTATAGCAACTAAGATTTAGCTACCATGTAAGCAGCTCTGCTACCAGAACTCTCTTGAGTTCAGAAAATATTAAAACAAAGGACCTTACAACAAGACAAGGTAAATCAAGGTAGTAAAATAAAAATAGATAAATAAGGGAAAAATAAACTGTACTTGTTGAAATAGGCAAAAGCAGAATACTCAGTGAAAAAAATAAAATAAAATAAAATAAATAAATAAATAAAAAGGAAAAATCAGAAACTCGAATAAAAGAAGGGGAAATTAACCTAAAAATGGAAAATGGGGAAATGAACAAAGAAGCAAAAGGATATAAAATTAAATTAACTTAATTAGGCACTAACCTGGTAATTCACCTTATGAGGGAAAACTCAGGTGGCTATCCACAAGAAACTAAACACTTTCACTAATAGTGAAAAAGGGAAAATAAAATAGCACGTGGCTGTATAAAAGTGAAATAAAAGATGGCGAGATGGCTGACTAGGCACAAATCGATAATTGGAAAATAGTAGTTAAGTGGACAAAAGACAGGAAGCGAATTTTGATTGAGAGAGAGTGGCAGCTGGTCCCTTGAAGAGGGAAGGGATGGCTTAACAGTTTAGCCAACTATGGGGGAATAAAAAATTACATTGGCGGCACTGAGGAAAGGAAGAGATGAGAAAGAGAAGTTTTGAGGGGAAGGCATGGAGCCTGGAACAGGAGATCCATGACAAGACCTTATAGAGAAGTATTACGCCACCGTTACACGCCCCATTCGGGGATATTAGTCGCCATATTTGAAATAATAGAAGAAATCAGCCCATTTTCCAACATAATGAACATTTTCTCAAATCCTGAATTTTCAAAATTCAGCATACTGCTTCTCCAATAATACGAGAGGTAGACGCACAGAGATCCGTCCTGACCAGAGCAATAGATAAGTGGAAGCGCGACAGTGAAGGGGTTTCCGGGACACCATAGGGTAGGCGGTCGTCCTTTAGCGGGCTAAGTTCACACAAGTGTTTTTACTGGACACTCCTGTTGTACTTTTACCTTAAGTAAATATTTCCCTCAGTCTGGGCGAATCAAGAGAAGGATCGTGCATCCGTTCTTCATTTTTCCATCAAGTCGATCGCAGCGCTTGAATAAGTGGCATCATGGCCCTCCTCTACACAAACTCATGTCAAGGAAGAGAGAAATTATATGCCGAAGAACACCAAGCCGAATCTCTGAAAAGGTTTTGTTGACATTATCTACTGCCCCATTCTCTATAATACTCGAGGATGCAGTGGTAGTTTTGACATATTTACACGATTTGGAAGGAAGGTCAATCTAAAAATTTAGCTGACTTCATACAGACATGCTCTATGAGAGCAATAAATAAAATACATATAAATTATTTTGATTTGATTAGCATAAGTAATAGTATTGTCATGAGAACGGATGACCGTTCATTGTTGGTTGGTATCGTTATCGTTGCTTGACACGGATAATGTATTGGAGCGAGATGTGAGATTGATCCACTATACTTTTTGAGAAAATTCTGAAGACGTAAGGCGGAGAATGGACGAATTTTTTTTTCTTCTGATTTTTAGCGAATTTTCGTAGAAAATGAAACTATTGTAATGGCTCGGGAAATTTTAAAATCAAAATTCTTGAATAATTTCTTCATTGAAATCCGTTTTGCGGCATTCTGAAACGATTCCCGAAGTTTGCGGTCTTTCTTGGGCCAAAAAATCAAGCATTCCAAACGAAAGGATGAGTTCGTTAGCCAACAATTTTTGAGCTCAAATTTGAAAAAATGTAGGTACTATCTCTAAAAACGGCCAAAAATTGTTTAATTTTTAGTAGAGTTTTAGTAAAAAAAAAATTATCAACGATTAACTAGGGCATAAAAATTTATAAACAAAATTATGCTGAAAAACGTACTTAGATTTCATTAATATTTGCTGAAAAATCTATAAAAACTGCAAAAAAATCTAAAAAATCAAAAATCTTTTTCGATTGCCAAATTTTATTTAGTATGAGTTTTTTTTGCCTTAAAATTAGGATTCATCAATTTTTGTGCTCAAATTCCAATACAATTTACCATATTATATACGATAGGTTTGAGAGAAAATTCTCTCAAACGATTATGATGCATGACTGGAACTTTTTTGGATTCGTTCATTTTTAAACGTAAACCAACAAATTTTGAAAAGGGTTGACTTTTTCAAGGGTTCACTTTCGTTAGAAAACAAATTTTTGGTTTCTAAAATCAAAATTTCCACTCGCATTTTGCGTCTTAGACCATTCTGAACAACTTTGGTCTGTCTGTCTGTCTGTGTGTTGTGTGTGTGTGTGTGTGTGTTGTGTGTGTGTTGTGTGTGTGTGTGTTGTGTATGTGTGTGTGTGTGTGTGTGTGTGTGTGTGTGTGTGTGTGTGTGTGCGTGTGTGTGTGTGGGTGTGTGTGTGTGTGTGGTGTGTGTGTGTGTGGTGTGTGTGTGTGTGTGTGTGTGTGTGTGTGTGTGTGTTGTGTGCGTGTGTGTGTGTGTGTCTGTCGTGTGTCCGCAAATCCTTGTAACAAGCTTATTTTCGACAGTTTTCATCCGATTTGGCTGAAATTTCAAGGGAATGTGCGCGCTGGGATGTAGACGGTCCCCTATAAGTTTCAAGATTTCTGACTCAATACTTCACACTGCATGCGCAAACGTAAATTCCATTTTTCTTTTTTTTACACCCGTCGATTGTTGATGTCGCTTAAAGTTGGATGATAGCTGGGGGATGACGATGTGATTACTCCATATCAATTTCAGCATGATTGTATCAATAGATTGTATCAATAATGGTTGTATCAATAAACCTTAGTTTCCCCAGTTTGACATGGATATGTCTTTTGGCTGGGGGTCAAGGAATTTTTCGCGACACTTTTTTTTTCCGACCGACACTTTTTTCCCGACCGGCACATTTTCTATTGATTTTCACGTACAACCAAGGCGTTACTAGGGAAGAGTAACTCCCATAGTTTTCATAGTAGGAAAATCGTTCGCCACTTTTTGGAATGCTCTCATTTTACCACGACATTTCATGACCTCTAAGCCATTGTAGTGTCAAGGAATGCTGATTTATTACTCTAAGTTAAAAACTAATATTGTTTTGTAACCATAATGGAATAATCTTGTGAAAAGAAGGCACTACATGGTTGGTATACAATTGAGTAGTAGGTACCAACTGGTAAGCAGTAGGTACTAGACATATCCATGATCTTTTGTTTTTCCCATCAAGGGAGAAATTAAAATGCTTGATTGAATGCTTGATAATTACAATTTGACATGGATATGTCTTTTGGCTGGGGGTCAAGGAATTTTTCGCGACACTTTTTTTTCTACAAAATCCATATATTGACTGTAAATTTTCATCCGATTTTGACGAAATTGTCAGTGAATGCGCGGGTTAGGTTGTAGATAGTCTCGTACCGATTTCATTGTTCTCAACTCATTAGATCATTCTGCCTAAATTACATTTAATTTTCTCTTTTCTTCATTGACCATTTATGAAGTTTCACGCAACTTCTTGATTTACACTTTTCTGCTATGGAATTCTTCAAGATCATTTAAAACGTGTCAGTGATCTTTACATGATGACAAGTAAACGAGGAAGCTATGTGACACACCCAACTTGGCAGACTTTTCATTTTTCTTTCAATCGAATTATATGAACTAAAGATACGATTTTAAACTAAACATAGATTTCATGTTTAGAAGTATTTTATATTTATAATTTCTCTTAAAACTCGGATTCGTTAATGTGTTCGTCGGTAATCACGATGAAATTGGTATACTTGAGAAGAGTAAAACAGTGGGAAATAGAATGTTGAACAAGAAAGGGGTGAAAGAGGAGGAAGAATTGCAGAGGTTGCTGGTGCAGAGGCAGGTCTTCTCGTAGTCAGACATCTCGATGCAGCCGGCGTTGAGGGGCGTTCCCTGGCTGTCCGTCAAGCCGATGCACCCCCTTTTCGTTGTCTTCACTCCAGTGGCCTGCAAAATGTTATACCAGCTATAAGGTTATTCATAATTAGCCCGATTTTCATTTGTTTGTAATTCGCTTATCTCAAGAGATAATTCAGAGTTCTGGGATCTACTTTTTTTTTAATGCTCAACAGCTTTGCTACGTATACAAATCTTAGAAGGTTGGGTTGGTTGAGGGTAGAGAAAAAAAAAACAAAAAAAAAAAAAAAAAACGGAAGTTAGTGAAAAACGTTGTCTATTTCCACGAAAAATAAAGAGTTACACTGTTAAATCGATTTCGACGGTTAGGCCATCATCAGTAACAAACAATAACTGAAGATACATTAGAAAGGACAGAGCTTTTATAGTAACAGGTGAAGGGAGATTGAATCCCATTGGTCAAGAGAAAGGAAAGGGGCAGGAGGTGAAGTGCAAACAAGGTGACGGGGTTATAGCTAATTACATGAAGTGAAAGGGGGAAATAACTAAATATGGTTTCAACATTGTGAAGAAGGGATAATTCCAAGCTTTATAAAAATGGACCTATCAGTGGTGAAATATATTGAGGGATATTCTCATTTAAACATTTACCTGTATATCTGTCACTTTTGATGATTTCGAAATTTTCAAGTGCATTCAACATACCTCCCTTCGGACAAAAATGAAGAAATTCTACAAACTGTCTATCTGTCAAATCAAAATTGTAACTATGATTGGATTCCTTAAGATGTTTCGCAAATGTAGACTTACCCTTATTTTCCCTGAAATCCTCCTGATGCTCGTCTATTCTTTCCCTGAATTTCCTACCAGTTTGACCGCAACGAAAAGCATGATTTTTCAATTTATAGAAAAGATACATATAGCGATATAACTATCCATAGTACTTCAACTCACCCTTTAGTCCATAAGCATGCAGCCTTCCATAGTATGATTAAAAGTGGGGTTTATAAACTAAAATGTTCTTGTCGACGAAATCCGTCGTGAAGTTCACGTCTCAATTTCATTGCTCAAAAATCCCCCCAAATTTAACACTGACCCTATTAGCGAATTGGTCAGGGTCATCATCGGAAGTTTGCCGAGCAATGAGTTGCCGGGTCCAACTTTTTTTTTTCCTTTTTTTTTCTGTCTGACTCTTGGGAGTATGTTGGTCGCTGTCATAGGTCTTAATGTAGATTTCGGTTTGAAAAGCTATTAAACCATCTACGAAACTAAATATGTGGGGATGAGGTGAATGAAAGTTTCGTTTAACATGGGAATGGAGGGGAAGGAATCGCCGAACCTCGGCTCACTGGCCGGCCTCACACCGGTAGGAATCGCCATCTCCCTCGGGTCGCAAGGTCCAACTTCCACTTTGACGGGAAGGAATCGCCGGTTCCCCAGAATTTACAGGTTTCTCCGATAATGTGGTTTAATGAGGTATATGCTGAGCGGTTTCGCCGAATATGTGGCCTCTTCAGATTATATTATTTGATTGATGATCTGTATAATGTTGAAGTAAAAGTTGGAATGCCTCCTTGAACATCTTGTTCATAACCAGTTGTGGTTGGTAATGTTACTAGGGTCAATTTTGTGCTTAAATTGAGAAAAATGCAATTTGAGACATACATAGTCTGAAATGATAAACTTTAATTCGTCAAATTCCATATCAAGTATTCCACATCAAGTAGTCAATCCCTTAGAAAAATGCAGATTAGTTGGACATGTAGATCAGAATGAAGTGTATAATTTGGTGGTCTGGATGCTCGCAAGCTCGCATCTCAAAAATACATAACATCAAGTAGTCAATCCCTTAGTAAAAATACAGATTAGTTGGGCGTTTAGCTTGGCGGGCATATAACGGAATTTGACCAACTTTAATTTGACTCTTTTGAAATTTAATTTAATTTAATACGCTCTGAAGAGGCAATATATTTGGCGAAAGCGCTCAGCATGCTCATTAAACCACATTATCAGAGACATTAACATTAAGAAGTCCAGTCATGCAGCATGACCACATGAGCGAATTTTTGAAGAAATCTTCGACATTTCAGTCACTATTGATCGTTTAGAGAAATTTTAGTTTATGATTTTGATAGACAAACATGGAATCAAATTATTAAAAATAATTAGGAGGTACTCATACTTTATTATTATTAAACTAATCTTGTAGATTTAAAGACTAATGTAGGTAAATATTCATAGATTTCGATGTCCAATGTGGTCAGTATTGAAGGCAGTTGAAATCTCAACAGTATCCTGTCAAAACATCATCATCTTGACATAAAATAAAATAGCATACCGACGTCATATGAAAGAAACGTATTTCCACAGCCAATCGATGATGATGCTTTATATTACGAGTGATATAAAGTCAGTTGCATTCGAATCTAGTATCCTATAGCAAGAAATTGACTGACAAACTGTAGTCTCTGTATCTCTAATCTCTGTATCTATAATACAGTTTTTAACAAGCACCTACTACCTACGTTTTAAACAGCATGGTTCTAGGATTGGTTATACAGGGGTACTTCCATAAGAGTAGTTCAATCTGAATTTGGACAATGTTTCATGCAAATATTACCGATTTTTACAACTAGCGAACGGCATTATTTCGATTTTTGACTGATTTTTCAACTTTGAAATTTTTGAAAACTTGATACATATTCTTATAGGAAATTTTACGCTGATTCCGAATATACCACATGTTAGTATGCTGAAAAAATTATTTCGCACAACAAATCGCAAAAAACATGCTATTTTGAAATTTTTGACTACATTTTCGAAAATTTCAACCCGAAGATGTAATCCGATCATGCTGGCCAAAATTTGTTTGAAGTTTCTAGCACAATTCTACGGACAGTTATCGTCTGGAATGACACATTCATATATACTTACTACCTACATAAATATATACATACATATATTCATACATACATATATACATACATAAAAAAATGCGTTAAACTTCAGAATATGATTCAGAATAGCCTGAAACGGATTTCTGCATAAATTTTTTTCAAAAATTCACATTACAAATTTTGAGGCGAGAGCAATAGCTTAATTTTCTTCAAAAATTCGCTAAAAGGGAAAATTAAGCCCATCTTTGCATTTTGTATTCCACCAATTCGAGATGGCAGACAAAGATTTCCTCACTCAAAACGAATCTAAAACCTTCCCCTAGAATTACTACATGTTTTCGGCCTTGGCTCTTGGACTTAGTTGAATTCAATTTGCGAGAACATTGGTACCTCTGCAATTTGCCACGTGACGATACAGAAGGCAGATAATGACTGAATGCAATCCAAAGTGAGGTCAGCCCACCGTACAGCATCCAGCTGTTTCCAATATAACCGATCACAGATGGGCTCTCTGTCCGCACTCGACGATTCGCAGTTGTAGCATTTGAGGGCGGTGCTCGGATTCATTGCAAGCAGCAGGTAGAACGCGGATATCGCCTGCTGGAACACAATTATTTAGGGTGGAGGGATCAATGTTTGACAAGGATTGACATCTCACCAAAAATTTCAAATAACAAGGCATAAAAGTGTTTTACGAGCTTGATCATTTGAGCATTTTGACACAAAATACCTTCTCAGTGAAGTATAAAGCAGTGTTGGGCATAATCTTATCGTCGAATACGATAGTAATCGCCTCTCGACGATTACACGACTACAACCCATAAAAATGCGTCACAATAATCAATTTCAATAGGGCGTCCCTCCTATAATATGCGAAGCCTTGCAAATATTACCTAGCTTCAGAGGGACGTCCTTAAAGCGAATTCATCGATTGGAGCCCAGCCTATTTCCAATTTACCATTTTACGGTACCTACTAGGATCTTTACTAAAAAAAAAAAAAACATTAAGAGAATAGAGAAGATATAATTGAGAAGAAGGAGTAATAGATAAAGATTTAATGAGAAGAGTTGAATGAAGAGGGAAATGAGGTAAAATCAAGAAGTTAACATAATAATAAAAAATACACTGCCAAGGAATGGCACATGAGCTTCCTCGTGACCTTCACAGTACGTCACCATTACCGTTCAACATTGACCGAGTTATGACTGTCACAAGGAATTCACGTTAGCGCCTGCGCAGAAGCTACCGTTGATTCGATCATGATGAAGTTGATAGGGGACCATCTAGAGCTTAACCCGCACGATCCCTGAAAATTTGGTTAAAATCGGATCAAAATTGTGGAAGTTATGGCTGTTACAAGGAAATGTGGACGGACAGACAGACAGACACGGAACCAAATTTGTTCAGGAGGCTCTGAAACGCAAAATGCGAGTGGAAATTTTTGATTTTGGAACGCAAAATTTTTTTTCATTTCGAAAGTGAAAACAAAGCTTCCGCTGCCTTGCAGTCTCGGAAGCAATATATATATAAACTCATATTTGACCTCTTGCAAGTTAAGCGCCCTTTTCTCTTGCACGGTCACATATGTTAAAGTCTACGAAATTTGAGTACAAGGAAATTGCCAATTTTATGGCAAAAAAACACTTACTAAATAAAATTCGACGACTCAAAAAGGAATTAGGATTTTAGGATTTAATACGGCGTCCTGCATCCCAAGATTATTTCCTACTAAGGCTTTATCCCGGGTTCCACTTGAGAAGAACATTTTGACGTGCTTTGAAGGAGTGAAGGGGGAAAGGGGATAAGGTAAGGAAAATGGGCATAAGGAAAAATGGTAGTATGTTGATTTCAAAGCTTCAAAGAAGAGCAATAACTAGCAGTATTCAACAACCAATAAAAACAGTTCCAGACACGCAACATTGTATCCATTAGGTTGCCACTATTGCGTTGTCAGCTGAAAAGTTGGTTAGTCATTCGTTTCGCATAACCGCTTATCAATACAACAAGCCATCAATACATCAAACATACATTTGGTTAAAATCGGATCAAAATTGTGGAAGTTATGGCTGTTACAAGGAAATGTGGACGGACAGACAGACAGACACGGAACCAAATTTGTTCAGGAGGCTCTGAAACGCAAAATGCAAGTGGAAATTTTGATTTTGGAGCAAACAATTTTTTTTCATTTCGAAAGTGAAAACAAAGCTTCCGCTGCCTTGCACTCGGCAGCAATACACTGCCAAGGAAATGGCACATGAGCTTCCTCGTGACCTTCACAGTACGTCACCATTAAATTCCAGAAAACTAGAACTGACCGGTTCTGGCATCAGGGAATTAATAAGGTGGGAAATTGGAAGCTGAATGGTAATAAAAATGAAATTAATAAGGAAAATTTTGATTTTAATATGGGACCATCCAGGATGTAGTCCGCATGTTCCCTGAAAATTTCGTCTAAATCGGATCAAAACTGAAGGAGTTTTTAATTGATTTACAGGATTTCATTAATATTTTGATCTAAGTTCATGATTAAAACATCCTTGGGGATATTTTTTGGCAACTTTGAGCATGATGGACCATCCGATTTGTTCATTTTCCAAACTTAGCCTGTGTTGCTGGCCCACCCTGCTACCGGCCTAGCGTACCGCTGCTGATGATCGCGAAGAATGTGATACGGGACCTCAAGAAACCTTGCCCACATCATCCCTGAAAATCTGACCGAAATCCGTTCACAACTGCCTGAGTTATGACCGAAACAAGAAAATTTTGTTTGCGCCTGCGCAGAGGCTACCGTTGATTCGATCATGATGAAGTTGATAGGGGACCATCTAGAGCTTAACCCGCACGATCCCTGAAAATTTGGTTAAAATCGGATCAAAATTGTGGAAGTTATGGCTGTTACAAGGAAATGTGGACGGACAGACAGACACGGAACCAAATTTGTTCAGGAGGCTCTGAAACGCAAAATGCGAGTGGAAATTTTGATTTTGGAGCAAACAATTTTTTTTCATTTCGAAAGTGAAAACAAAGCTTCCGCTGCCTTGCACTCGGCAGCAATACGAAGAAAGGAAAGGCTGCTAAAACTCTGCAAAGTGGGCCGTACATCGCCTCGTTTGGGGGCCACAGCGTGCGGCTATTTCGGACCCAAAACGACAGGCCGTCAGGTCGTTTTGGTTCCGGGACGACCCCCCCCCCCCCTGCCGTGACCATGGCGAGGCAGCCTAGGGAAGTCAGCGGTTGGGGCGCGCAAAAGGTAGAAGACTTGACGTTCAGTAGCAAGATTGTCCCCCCACTATTGGCCCCTGGACACTGTTTTTTCTGCACAGCTTTCATCGGTTCAGTTCCCTGACTGGAACGGTTCCGAAGAACGTCACCACATTTCAGTTTGTCCCCCCACTCTACCCGCTTCTTGACAATCTCTAACCGTTCTTTTCTCGTTTTTTCAATGTTTGTATTAGAGAATGGGTCCCAGCTCGGTTTTCAGGCACCCGGGATGATGATAAGCGTATACCACCAACCTACCTAATGTCTTATTTTACAAACAAGTGATAAAATCAATTCAATTCAATGATTCATTTCAAAGTTAAAAGGCCTTGCAGATGATTTCTGAACATGTAGGTAAAGATTCCCGGTCATTGCTCATGAATAACAACTATGTACTTACGACTGAAAGGTTTCTTTTAATGTAGGCACCTACCTGTATTATTTCTTTTTTCGGTACCTAGGTAGATAAGTAAGGAAGGTTCTACCAGCGTCTACTTTGAAGGGCTATTTTGATATTTTTGTGTCAATGGACCTCTCATATGATGCTTAAGTATTGTAAAGAGTGGGTAGCTGTACCTACTTCCTACCTACCGATGACTGGATGTCCCGCATAAGGTGGTCAGTAAGTACTTCAGGGGTCGATTCAGAGCTCATTTCTGATCGAAAGTTCCTTTTAAGAGATTTTTTTACGCTTAGTTTTTGAGCAATTCAGTATTTGAGATTTTTTTCGTATTTTCGACCTTTTGTCAATTAAACGACCCTTGATTTGCAGTGTCAATTCGAATCTAAGGACACCTTGGAAAGAGCATTAAATTTTTTATCAGATAAATTCCTGAGTTTTTTTACGGTTCAAGATTTGAGACATGAAAAAGCCCTCTGAAAAGCAAATTGTACCTAATTTGGGAAACCTTGTGTTTTTTCAATCGGAAATTGAACTATGAGAACCAATATTTTTCAAGACAAGAACGGTAAAAACTGCACCGAAATGAGAGCTTACATTTCCAACGGTGTATTCAATGTTAATTTTCTAATTAGAGGAGGAAACTACTCATATTTTAATGTTGAACAACATCGTTTTTCTCGAACTTGTGGGAACTGACTAAACTGAATACGAAAGCGTAATGGAAACTGTGATAAGAAGTTCGAGCTGCTCGACATCGAGTTCAAACGGCTTCCGAAGAACTAGTTCGGAGCCGTTCCGGTCAGGGAACTGAAAGCTATGGGAGCTGTTTGGAAACAACTGCGACCAGGCGCCTATGGTGGGGGGACAATCTTGCTACTGAACGTCAAGTAGGTAGAAGTCGTGTTCAGGTGTTGTCTAGGAATTCTCAGAACTCTGCCTAAAGTCCACCTAAAGGTAGGGCCTGCGCAGACGGCCCTGCGCGTTTACATTTTTTGGCATGTGAATTCTCAGCTCAGTTTAGTCTTCCTTTCGCTCGTGAAGTGTGTAGGTTGTGTGTGTACTTGGCTGCCAGATCTACAAGATACCTAAGTGATTTTTTCTCGAACTCGGTTCTCGTAGTCGGTTATGGGCATTTCGTTTTCGTTAAGTTTCGTGAAGTGTTGTGTTTCATAGTGTGAAGTGTTTACTCCGGCTACTTCTCACCAATTATTGGGCAATTCATATCGATTTCGTAGGTAAGTTCATGAATTTCAAACTCTAAAGAGACTTGGTTTAGGTATGTACATAAAAATGATACTATTATTTCATCACGTCACGGTGGGGTTTTTGAGCGTCACATCACGATCGAAATTGCATCATCGAAATTATATCACGTTACTATGTTGGTTGCGAGCGTCACAAAACGATATAAATAAAGAGGCTAGAAAAAAAGTCCAGTCATGCAGCATGACCCCATGAGCGAATTTTGAAGAAATCTTCGACATTTCAGTTGCTATTGATTGTGCAGAGCAATTTTAGTTTATGATTTTGATAGACAAACATGGAATCAAATTATTAAAAATAATTAGGAGGTACTCATACTTTATTATTATTAAACTAATCTTGTAGATTTGAAGACAAATGTAGGTAAATATTCATGAATTTCGATGTCCAATGTGGTCAGTATTGAAGGCAGTTGAAATCTTAACAGTATACAATTAGCGAACGGCATTATTTCGATTTTTGACTGATTTTTCAACTTGGAAATTTTTGAAAACTTGATACATATTCTTATAGGAAATTTTACGCTGATTCCGAAAATACATGTTATTATGCTGGAAAAATGATTTCGCACAAGAAATCGCCAAAAACAGGCTATTTTGAAATTTTTGACTACATTTTTGAAAATTTCAACCCGAAGATGTAATCCGATCATGCTGGCCAACGAACTTGAACTTTCGTTTTGTGTCCTTAACATTTTAACATTTGTCTGAAGTGTCTAGCACATTTCTACGGACAGTTATCGTCTGGAAAGACACATGTACATACATATACATTCATATATACATACATACATAAAAAAATGCGTTAAACTTCAGAATATGATTCAGAATAGCCTAAAGCGGATTTCTGCATAAAAATTTTTCAAAAATTCACATTCTACAAATTTTGAGGCGAGAGCAATAGCTTAATTTTCTTCAAAAATTCGCTAATAGTTTCGTTATGCCTGTAGATATAAGTGAAGTGCGGAAGCGTCTTCATTTGATGCATTAATGAGCTGCAAAGTTTCGATTGACGGACATTTTGGCGAAACAAGCGTTAATCGTCAGATCATTTACTGACTGTAAAACCGTAGGTCTACCGTCCGTTTTTTTAAATATTTACAAAGGATGTATACTCTATATACAAAGATTAGTGTAAATAATATCAATTTCACTACTTAGATTATACTAAACTTAGGTAGTACATAAGGTTATTGATGACCTTGGGAGAGTGAAATACTGTATCCCGTAAAATACCGTAGTATGGTACATTTTCGGTTTTTGAATTAATCAAATTCTGATAATTTATTTTTTCGGCATTGGATAGGTCATAATTATTTTTAATATGAACATAATTAAGTTGGGTATTCATAATTTTTGCTCTTTGCTGTAGAAAACTCGAATAATTTTTTCTTGCCTTAAACTCATCAATATTTTTTCACCCTCATAGGTAAACCCACATCTCCTAATATAAACAAACTTGAAACTTCGCCCTTGGTTACAGGCAGTTACCCAAACTCGACCTTTGTTGCAGAGTCGGGCCCGCACACAGAACATAGAAAGTTCTTTGTTCATACTCTAGCGGGGCCCTGGCGAACGACCCGGCGGGTCCACAAAACATAGAATGGACAATGAACATTCTTATGTTCTGTGGCCCCGCCGGATCGGGTTCGCCAGGGCCCCGCTGGAGTGGCCACGGCACTCCGGTGTTGCCAACCCACTCTCACCAAAACCCCCTGGGCTGAGGAAAAATCCCTCTAAAACAAGAAAGCTGGGATAAAGCTGAAAAATCCTATATAAAAATCCTCGTAAAGTGTATTTAGGAGAATAGTGACATTTTATTTATTTATAATTCGATACATTCAGTTCGATCCAAAACCTAGTTCAACTCTTCCTCACTTTATTTACATGGTCGTACATTTGTGACCATGTAAATAAAGTGAGGAAGAGTTTGGGTCATTTGTGACCCACTTGTGGAGTTGAATGACAAAAGCATTTTTTCTGTCGATGAAAATCTTTCTAAATATAGAATGTACGCCTAGTAGTAGAATGTACGCCTCATAAAACTGGAGGCGGAGAATTCCGTATTCAATATCACACTAAGATCGATTATCCTCTTTTAGAAAATAAACTAAAACAACAACCCGTTTATGGAGCACATCCAGACACATATTTTATAGCACGCCATTCTTGATCCGCTCATTATTGCCTGACGAAATGAGATCCCCATCAAATTTTTCCCGCTCCAATTATAAAAAAGTAAATTTTTTCATGGTTGATTTCCCGTGGAGTTGAAAATCGCTTAGATGCTCTTTCCAGCATTTATGTAAACTAATGCTGTATTGTCTATATTTTAAGCGTTAAAAGTTTGCTTTTAGCGAATTTTTGAAGAAAATTAAGCTATTGCTCTCGCCTCAAAATTTGTAGAATGTGAATTTTTGAAAAACTTTTATGCAGAAATCCGTTTCAGGCTATTCTGAATCACATTCTGAAGTTTAACGCATTTTTTTATGTATGTATGTATATATGTATGTATATATATATATATGTATGTATGTGTCATTCCAGACGATAACTGTCCGTAGAATTGTGCTAGAAACTTCAAACAAATTTTAAAATGTTAAGGACACAAAACGAAAGTTCAAGTTCGTTGGTCAGCATGATCGGATTACATCTTCGGGTTGAAATTTTCAAAAATGTAGTCAAAAATTGCAAAATAGCCTGCTTTTTGCGATTTGTTGTGCGAAATAATTTTTTCAGCATACTAACATGTGGTATATTCGGAATCAGCGTAAAATTTCCTATAAGAATATGTATCAAGTTTTTAAAAATTTCAAAGTTGAAAAATCAGTCAAAAATCGAAATAATGCCGTTCGCTAGTTGTAAAAATCGATAATATTTGCATGAAACATTGTCCAAATTCAGATTGAACTACCCTTATGGAAGTATCCCTGTATAACCAATCCTAGAACCATGCTGTTTAAAACGTAGGTAGTAGGTGCTTAAAAAAAAAAAAAAAATGTAATCACAACTGATGAGTTTACTCCGTGCATGTGTTAATAATTTGATTCCATGTTTGTCTATCAAAATCATAAACTAAAATTCTCAACACGATCAATAGCGACTGAAATGTCGAAGATTTCTTCAAAAATTCGCTCATGGGGTCGTGCTGCATGACTGGACTTTTTTTTTTTTTCTAGGTAGGTAAGTTTAAGGTAAGGTAAGTCCCTGCTAAGTTGGTTCTCCATGTGTTACACATGTAAAAGAAGAATATAACTACAATGTTATTCATAAGCAACTCCCCCTAGCCGCACAGGGCCTGCCCTATGGCTTAGGGGTATATTCCATTGAAGTCATCAACCTCTAATAATTTGTATTTGTATCTTACTATTTACTTGTTGCTTTGCTTCGGAATAAATTCACTATTCATTCATTCATTCAAATTGAGGCCAACCCCTCAGTTTTGAGGATGTCGGTATCTCATAGGCAGAAAGCTCTGAATGACCTCTATAAACAAACGATTTCTTAGTTTATCTGGGTAGGGAGTTTATTTTATTTCTGGGTAGGGTGCTGCTATATTCCTGAACCGCGGGTATCCAAGCACTATCGATAATGCTATAAAATTTTTAAAGGTAGGAAAGCTGTGTTCGTGATTTAAAGTTGAAAAAATTGTTGTCCTCCAAAATCAAAGTTTCCACTTGCTTTTTGCGTTTCAGAGCTTGTTGATCAATTTCGGTTCCGTATCTGTCTGTCTGTGGTAAATCCTTGTCACACCCGAAACTATATCAAGTTTCAGTTCGGTTCCTATGAAATTTTCAGAGTTAGTGCGGATTAGCTCCCGGTCCCCTATAATTTTCAATACCGTCGAATCAACAATAGTATGTGCGCATGCGCAAACGTGTATTTCTCATAACGTCGATTTACCATCATCTGTTAGTCCGATTTCTTTCAAACTGGAGAGGTAAAATGGTATATGTTCTAGATGTCTATAATTATTAAACCCCGTATCATGGCGTATCATAACATGGCGCGTCGTGCCTCTGGGATGGGTTCACACTTTTACAGTTCCAAGACCCTGCAATATTACGCTTCACAGTAAAGATGTTTAAAAAACGGAAAAATGATGCTTGAAGTAATTTACGTTAGCGCATGCGCAGAATGGAGTAATAATTTGAGAAAAACGAAATTGGTAGGGTACAATCTACAGTCTAACCCACAAATTACCAAAAAATTCAATCAAAATCTGATGAAAACTAGATATTGTTCCTCGGAGTACACATTCGCGCACGCCCAGGATCATAACAGGTATTTTGAGGGATCTCGGGATCTGAGGGAGGGCGGGGTGAGGTGGAATGGGGGTATCTTGAACATCACTGGATAAACTGAGGACCTGATAGATAAATATGTTCGGATAACACTAAAAAACCACAGCCTACTTGGAAATTTTCAATTCCGACCCATATGGGTGTTTTTGGGGGAGGGGGTTCGGAAAGGGGTATCTTTGACATCACTGAACAAACTGGGGATCGAATTGGGCGAATTAGTTTAGATTACGTCACCCTCAATCACAGGCTATTGAAAGTTTTGCTAGTTTACACCATAACAGCCCAACCAAAACACCCGCGGAATAAACACCAAGTTGGACTGTTTCCGTTCTCAGATTGCAACTTTAAGCTACGATCTTCTATTACTCACAGAAACCTGGCTTACGTCGGCAGTGGATTCTATTGAACTTGGTTTATCATCTCGTTATCAGATTTATAGGAATGATCGTTCTTCACTCAACTCTTCAAAGACTACTGGCGGTGGGGTTCTCATTGCCGTTTCTAATACATTAGCTTCTATTAGACTTAATAATCACTTTACTTGCCTCGAACAACTTTACCCATCATTACCATATTTTATTATTAGTTAAGGAATGGGTAAGTAAATCTTCTCTTTCATTCGCTTAGGCACTGGGTGGTCATCGGTTGGTTTTTTTCTCTCTCTCTCTCTTGTTTCCCCTGCTAGGCTTATTCGGTTGTGTTCATTTCTTCCTTTTTTTTTATGTACGAGATGAAGGTCCCAAACCCATTGTTATAGCTGCTCCATCACGGAAGCCTATCAGGTCCTCTGCATTTCTCCACTTCTTTCTTGTTCCTCTAATGCACATAGACGTTGCTCGCAAAATGGCAAAGGAAACCCGCGCTCGTAACCACCCGGTAACATGGCTTTGCGGTTTAGACCATCTGTCTGCCAACCGTTCTGCCATTACCTTAATACAGTTCGCCATTTGAGGAGCAAATATCGCGTCTGTTGTGCAAACCATTGGGGTGAAGGAGGATCGTCTTTGAATACACGCGTCATTATATTTCCTTTTCTTTTCTTCCTCTGCAGACTTCAGAATCGCTGAGACTGGACGGGAAATATGAGAGGGCGCATCAGTGTCAGTGACACGAATATCAAAGATGGCTTCTCTCTGCCTTTCCCATACACCTCTGCACGCCAGATCGCCCCTGAGCCCTGCTGAGGTATTGGACGCTTCCACTATGACGGGTTCTTTAACAACATTTCCCCAGGCTTCAAACATGAGTTCGCCCAATACATCACGTACTTCGTTATGGCGTCTGGATATTAGACCTCCTGTTTTGCATGTTAGAGCGTGCTCAACATTGAACGTGCCTGCACCACATCCGTCACAGGATTCTGGCATATTCAGTGGGTTTCGTTTGTACCGTACTGTTATCGCATCTCTGAACTCACTGGCTGACAAATCAAAG
This sequence comes from Adelphocoris suturalis, assembly GCA_030762985.1. Lineage (NCBI taxonomy): Eukaryota > Metazoa > Arthropoda > Insecta > Hemiptera > Miridae > Adelphocoris > Adelphocoris suturalis. Next base: position 4,609,466 of record CM061048.1, on the reverse strand, counting down.
TTGTGTCTTTCCAATGGTAGTGCTGACAACCATCCCGACGAACTTTGTGCTGACGCTTCTACTGCACGATTAATTGCCCTTTGACGATCAACAGGGAATTCTCTCTTGATTCTTTCCAATTCTTCTGTTTCGTCTTGTGTTTTTCTCAAAACTGCCTCTTTTTTTCTTATTCTCTGCTCGTTTGTATGTGCTATTAGGCTCAAAGGTACTCCATTTTTTAGTGAGTCTATTACACATTTGGAACCAGCTAGAGAGGTTTCATACGACTGGTTTGCTGTCTTTGTTGGATCTGACCATCCCAATCCACCTCTCTTAACTGACAACGTGAAAAGGTCCTGCTCCTGACGCATTAAGGGCTCTCCTACCACCGAGGGCATGAAGTGGTCTCTGATTCTGCTTCTCAGGGGTACAAACACTTCTTCACCTCCGTTGGTGACGCGTTGTATGTAGCCCCACTGGAAACGAATGAATTTGGTGAATGCTGTGTGGGCAGCATGCGGATAAACTTTGCCTGCATTTGCTAGTTTATCCACCAATTCAATCCAGTGGGCGACCTTTTCCTCCAGATATGCCTGTCTCCCATTCTCTTCTCCGATGTAACTTCCTACAAATCTCCTCCCAGTTACAACTGTAATCCCAGTTCCTTGAAACCCATTCTTGGCAGCATGTTCGTCATTTGGGTGCTCTATGATGTATGATTCACTTCCTTGGGGGGAGTATCCATATTCTGGCCCCAACTATTTGTATTGTTACCTGACCACAAATTAATTATTGGTTGCCTATATATTCCTGATTATTCACCACTTTCCCATTTTGAATCTTTGTTTGAAGAAGTTGAGCGGCTCACTTTTGAATACCCGGATTATAACTTTTGTATAGGTGGTGACTTTAACCTTCCTTGTTTATCGCGGGATTCATATGCTGCGGATCTTACTTCCTCTGGTATATCCAATAAGTCTAGGGTCATATTGGATATGATTAACTTATTTAATTTCCGTCAATTTAATACACTAAAAAATTATGCTGGCAATGTTCTTGATTTATTCTTGTCTGATTTAACTTCAGTGAGTTTACGCCATGCTGATCCCATTGTTAAGCTTGATTTATCACACCCGGCGTTTGAATGTTATTTCACCCCATCTTCAATTCGTAGCCATAGTTTTCGTACGCCAGAACAGTTTAATTTTAATTTTAAAAAAGGTAACTATGTTGCCATGAACAAATACCTGTCAGATATTGATTGGAGTTTCTGTGTTGATTTACGTTTTGACGACGCCATAATTAATTTTTATAATATTGTTCACGATGCCATCAATCTGTTTGTTCCTCGAATAAGAGAAGTTAATACTACCTTCCCCAAATGGTTTAATAGAGAATTGATTAATTTAGTCAATGATAAAAACTTTGCACACGCAAGATATAAATTTACTGATCTACCCAGTGATTATGAAATTTTCTCAGAAATTAGAAAGAAATGTAAATCAGTTTCAAGTAAGTTGTATAAGGACTACGTTAAGACTGTTGAGGGCTCCGTAAAATCGAATAATGTCAAAGCGTTCTGGAACCATTTCAATTATTTAAGAAAAGACTCAGATTTGCCTAAGTTGATGTATCTAGGTACTGAATCAGCTAATAATAACCGTGATATAGCTAACCTGTTTGCTAGGTACTTTTCTTCAGTGTATGAGAAGCCGTCTACCTGTGTACTTGATGACGAAACCTCATTTTCTAATTTTTCGATGGGGTTTCTTAACATAAATAAGGAAAATGTTTTGAAGGAACTTTCATCATTGGATGTTACTAAAGGAATGGGCCCAGATTGTGTCCCTCCTTGTCTACTTCGTGGTTGTGCTGATAGCTTATTCATGCCTTTATTTTTTCTTTTTAACCGCTCGCTTCAGCTTGGCCACGTACCTGATTACTGGAAGGTGTCCTATGTTACCCCTGTTCCTAAAAAAGGTGACAAGTCTCAAATCACTGAATACCGTCCTATTTGCTCTATATCCACAATTCCGAAGCTCTTAGAAAAATTGATTGTTTCCCAGTTAGAACCTTTAATTAAAAATAACCTATCAATACACCAGTTTGGTTTCGTTAAGGGGAGGTCAACTATTTCGAATCTTGTTTGCTTTCAACAGTTTATTCTTGACGCATTTGAATGCGGTACTCAAGTTGACTGTATATATACAGATTTTTCAAAATGTTTTGATAAAGTTCCTCTTTCTCTTTTGATCTCTAAAATGAGAGCCTTTGGTTTTTTCGGTTCTTTGCTTGGGTGGTTTGAGAGCTATCTTTCCAATCGATCCCAGATTGTTAAAATCAAATCAAATTTTTCCCATTCGTTTCCTAATACATCGGGCGTCCCACAGGGGTCCCACGTAGGGCCTTTGTGCTTCCTATTTTTTGTAAATGATCTTACTGATATTTTTTCCGGTAGCAGTTGATTTTCTCTGTTTGCAGACGATTTAAAATTTCATTCTAGAATCACATCTCAGTTTGATCGTCAGTGAAGATCATCTTCAAGGCAATCTCAATGCACTACACTCGTGGTGTGTCAAAAATTGCCTGTTTTTAAATATCCAAAAATGTTCAATAATTACTTTTTCTAGATCTCCCGATCCTCTTGTTTTTCATTATGTGCTAAACGACCAGGTCATTCAACGTGTATCATCCGTTACTGACCTTGGTATCTTGTTTGACGGTAAATTATCGTTTAATGATCACATTGACAAGATCTGTGGCAAAGCTATGAAATCGTTGGGCTTCTTAAAACGTCATACCCGTGATTTCAATAATGTAGATGCCTTGATCGTGCTATACAATGCATTAGTGCGCCCCACTCTTGAATACGGATCGATGGTTTGGTCTCCTTACTACGCTAACGCTATTGCTCGATTGGAAAAAGTCCAGAAAAGGTTCGCTCGCTATGCTGAATTTAAAAGAGGAGTAGGTTGGGAAGATTTTAATTATCAGGCTTTTCTTAATGGTAATAGTATAACTTCGCTAGAGGGTAGGCGTAAAACTGCTGATGGTATTTTCATTTATAAGCTGATCCATAATTTGATTGATTGTCCCGAGCTTCTTCAGCTTCTAAATTTTCATGCCCCCCTGTATCGCACTAGAACCTCCACCTTATTTTATATTCCTACCACAACCACAAATTACCTGCTAAACAATCCACTCCATAGAGCACAACGCATATTCAATATTCCTTCTGTCTCCGAAAAAATAGATATCAGCACAGTTTCCCTTTATCGTTTAAAAAAAATACTTGATTCTTTATAATTAGAAATCCTTGTTTTATTTTCTTGTTTTATTTTTATCAGTCATTCTTTTGTGTTCGCTTATTAATTTTTCTGTACCTTTGTAGTATTCATACTATAATGTTTCTCTTGTAATTGGGCTTCGGCCCGTATGTTTCATAAATAAATAAATAAATAAATAACCATAGGGAGTTGTTTGTGTTAAGAAAAAAAAGAAGGGTGGGAGGGCGTGGTTAAATGGAATAATTTGGTCATCACCGAACGAACTGGTGATCAGATGTTCGGACGAATGAAATTGGATTAGTCTGAATGTTCGTTTGGGTTACCTATCTGGAATATTTTAATCTGAAATATGGGGGGTGTTTGTGAAGAGGGAGTGGGGGTTGATATCAGTAGATTGGTTCTAATAGGTAATTTATAACTTATAAGTAATTACTTAATGTATGTACTTTCAAGTAAGGACTTTTTTGAATCAGATCCATAAAGGGTGTCCCAAAATGTGATTGGTGAGGGGGAGGGGCTGCGTATATATTCAAATCAACCTCCACAACGCACGGGTGAACCAGCTAGTTTTTACTAAACTATTTTTAAATAAAAGTTGATCCCGTCCTAAGAATTGTCACCAACCGCACTTTCTTACGAAAAGTACCTACTTTTAGCGAATTTTTGAAGAAAATTAAGCTATTGCTCTCGCCTCAAAATTTGTAGAATGTGAATTTTTGAAAAAATTTTATGCAGAAATCCGTTTCAGGCTATTCTGAATCATATTCTGAAGTTTAACGCATTTTTTAATGTATGTATGTATGTATATATATGTATGTACGAGTATATATGTATGTATGTATATATGTATGTATGTGTCATTCCAGACGATAACTGTCCGTAGAATTGTGCTAGAAACTTCAAACAAATTTTAAAATGTTGAGGACACAAAACGAAAGTTCAAGTTCGTTGGCCAGCATGATCGGATTACATCTTCGGGTTGAAATTTTCAAAAATGTAGTCAAAAATTTCAAAATAGCCTGTTTTTTCCGATTTGTTGTGCGAAATAATTTTTTCAGCATACTAACATGTGGTATATTCGGAATCAGCGTAAAATTTCCTATAAGAATATGTATCAAATTTTCAAAAATTTCAAAGTTGAAAAATCAGTCAAAAATCGAAATAATGCCGTTCGCTGGTTGTAAAAATCGGTAATATTTACTTGAAACATTTGTATGAAACATCGTCAAAAATTCGCTCGTGGGGTCATGCTGCATGACTGAACTTTTTCTATGATTTAAAAAAATGGAAAATCTACAGAAAATGTGTATTATTGTCTCATATTGTAACTCGTAAATTTTATCTGCTCTATTTTAATCCATCGTCTGATGACAAGAGCACTCCAAATGTGTCAATCATGCAGCATGATTGTATGAGCGAACTTTATTAAATTATAGTTTGTTAAATTCCTTTAAAATTTGGCAGTTTTTATTGATTTTTCAACAAATAATAATAAAATTCAAGTACGTATTTCAGCACAATTGTCTTCATACATTTTTTAATGTTCTAGTTCATTTTTGAACCAGAGTGAAGTTAGCGAAGTTCACTCAGCGGCGGTCCATATCTCCTTTAATATCGGTGCTAGAGACCTAAAACATCGATCAGATGGTAACCCTTGGTTTTAGGCAGTTGCCAAGGGGATGGGGGCGGCGAATCGGGGACGGTTAGGGGCGGTTAGAACTAGATAATGCAGATTTAACTACAATTTGCCGCCCCCAGCGGCCCCCGATCTGAGTGCCACCTTGGAATTTATACACAGTAGTCGTTGACTTGACGGTTTGCTACGGGTGTTCCGAGTGAAGTATGGGTTGCACTATTGATAGGTGTTGGTCCGCGGAACGCCCAGTAAACCGGCTAGTAAGTTATAAACTTGGTGAAACAAGAAATGTTGGAATATAAAATAATATACACCTCTCGGGATACATAGCTCGATAATCATGAATGTTGGAACTTACTCCTCCAGTGTTCATTTTTTTCCTGCAGGCCTATCATAAATTAGTCACAAATCAAGTGTGAACTGAGACTCAGAACGATAGAGTAGCTGGAGTCGTAGTTTATACATATTTTTCACGTTAATCAAGCGTTGCCATTTAAGCATTCAAGAGGACTTTTTTGTGCTCACTCGGTGATTTAGTGTTGTCATAACAGAAATCCATTGGATTCATTATTATTAGAGTGGTCCACGAACTCGCTATTGACATTTTATGTCTTTGCTATGGCACATAAACTAAAAAAACGTCACGGAAAATAATTGCTCACGAAAATTGCTCACGAAAATTGTCCCAAGTGGCCACAACGATGATGATGACCATCAGAAATGACGTTGATTTGGTATGTAGCCCCTTGAGGGACTTCTGAACACAACTGACCGATCCCAGATCAGCTGAGTGGCTCTAGAATCTAGTTTTTGACATTTTATGTCTTTGCTATGGCACATAAACTTAAAAAACGTCACGGAAATTGCTCACGAAAATATTCTGATGATTTCCGCTTACAACCGAGTCGTTGCTAGGGAAATGGTACTTCGTCGTTTTTCATCTCACTAAATTCGTTGTTCATTCATTTGAAAGCTCTCGATTTATCCAACCATGATATGTTAACTACTGCGAAGTGCGTGGCCAACAAGCTGAGTTATGAGCATGGTTATTTGAATAATTGTGTACACGCAGGTGATCATTCTCAATAATTGATATTGTGAACATAACTGCAACCGCTTGTTAAATTTTGATGATACGAGTCTGCAACTAAAGACATAAAATGTCCCAATGTGTTGCAGACTCGTATGCAAGCGTCGAAATTTTTTCATAACCTCAAAGTGAAAATATGACTTCCCCTATCTGTAGATAGGCTCTGAGGCGATATTTCTTGTTATAGCATGCATATTATGTAATACCCGAATCCTCCCATATAAAATTAAATATTTATTTGCAGTTATCTAAGATAATAGACATTGCAATTGTCAAGTGTAACACATACAAGATATACAGGGTGATTCCCTCGCAGATGCAAAAAAAAAAATTTGGGTAAAAGTACATCAAAAATGGAGTAAAATGCCGCCAACCGCATATTTTTATCTCAATCCGTACTCTAGATATGATTTTTTAAAGGCTTTTTCAGGAATACCGTGTTTTTTCATTTTAAACTCGGATTTCTCCACTTTGCCTCATTTAATTTTAACTTTCAACCTCATTTTCGGTATCAACATTAAATTTCCTATAAGAATAGTGTACCTACTTTGGTTCTTAAAAAGTACCATCCGAAGACCCTCACATCAGCTCAAACATTGACGATTTTGAAAAAACAATATTTCTGAAAATCTTTAAAACTTTACTACTCTTTTAAAAATAATCCTGGAAACTGGCAAATCTCATGAAAACTGCTTAATCTAATATTCTTTCCAACGGTATCATCAAGTTTACTTTTATTTTGTTATTTAGGGGAGAAAATAATGTTTTAATGTTTAAAAAATGTGGGGTTTTCAATGAAATTGTTGGTTTTCTCGAAAGATGACCCTCCATGAACCAACGAGTATGGGGTCGGTGTCTATGTATTTTTTCACGCTGTATCGAATGGAAACTCTTTCAGATCTCTCAACTACGTTATAATCGAGTTTTACACTTTAATTAACTAGTTTTACTTCATAACACACATACATTTAATCGTAACAAACAAACTAAACATTTGCGATTTTAAGTGTAAAACTCGGTTATAACGGAGTTGGAGAGATCTACAAATGTTACCATTCGATACAGCGTGAAAAAATACATAGAAACCGACCCCATACTCGTAGGTTCATGGAGGGTCATCTTTCGAGAAAACCAACAATTTCATTGAAAAACCCACATTTTTTTACATTAAAACAAAATTTTCTCCACTAAATAACAAAATAAAAGTAAACTTGATTATACCGTTGGAAAGAGTATTAGACGAAGCAGTTTTCATGAGATTTGCCAGTTTCCAGGATTCGTATTGGAAGAGTAGTAAAGTTTTAAAGATTTTCAGAAATATTCTTTTTTCAAAATCGTCAATGTGTGAGCTGATGTGAGGGCGTTTGGATGATACTTTTTAGGAACTCAAGTACACTATTCTTATAGTAAATTTAATGCTGATTCCGAAAATGTGGTCAAAAGTTAAAATCGAATGAAGTAAAGTGGAGAAATTTGAGTTTAAAAGGAAAAAAACACGGTTTTCCTGAAAAAACCATTAAAAAATCATATCTCGAGAACGGATTGAGATAAAAATATGCAGTTGGCGGCATTTTACTCCATTTTTGATGTAGTTTCACCCAAATTTTTTTTTGCATCTGCGAGGGAATCACCCTGTATAATGGAATTGAACAAAATACAATCAACACATACACATAATACATAGATAATAAGAAAACCAAGAAGGACCCAAGTAGAAACAAGCTGTGATGTCACAGTCACGTCACAAATCTCTCTGTCGATCAAATAGGGATGCTGACACTTCTATGAACTCGTCAATACTGTAGAGTGGACGCTCAAGCAATGCTTGCCTCAATATATTTTGGAACTGGCGGCTAGGTTTCTGTCTTGGAGCGAGTGGGAGCTTATTAATCAGCTGTATACCTCTGAATTGATACCTTCTTCGCGATGTACACAACCTCGTCCAAGGTACCTCCAGGTTACTGATGGCGCGTATCATAATCATGGACATTTTCTCTTGTTTTCAAGGTCATTGCATTATTGTGTACATTAACGAGAATTAGTAAACAATAGTGGCTATACATGTAAATAGTTGCATAAGCAAGCTATGTTGCTTAAACAGGGGTCTGGCATGAGTTCTCTGGCTGGTACCAACAATTATTCTCACTGCCTTCTTCTGTAGACGAAAAATTCTTAAAGTACCCTGTGCACCACCACAAACTATCAAACCATACCTGAAAATGGATGCAAAGGTACATGGTATGCTGTTAACAATACCTTCCTGTTCACAGTTTTGGACTAACCTCTCAACAGAAAAAGGCTCCGGGACAATTTTGCATGTACAAAGTCAATTTGTGCAGCCCATCTCATTCTGTCATCCACTTAAAAACCAAGTAACCTCACACAATCCTGCGGCAAACCAAAATTCTTATTTGAAAAATATGTACTTTGCATTTTGACGGATTGATCTCTAGTCTTTTTACGGTGAACCATTCTTCAGATTTCATTATTTGAACAGCAGATAGTTCTTGAACGCCAATTTCCTCGTGGCGAGAAATGCCTGTGGTATCATCCGCATACACAAGAAACCCTCCCTCTACATAATCACTAAATCGTTTACATAAACCATTAAGAGATGAGGCACAAGCAATCCCCAAACAATGTTGAGTAGAATCACTAACAACTAGAATACATTACATCAGGCTGATTGCATTCCTACTGCTCTATGCTAACTACATACTATAAATTTTATTACAGGGTGCCGTTAATTGATGCTCCCAAACAAAATATGTATAAATGCCGTATTACCCTACTACATAATAATATAGTAAGTTTACCACTTCCAAACGCTGTACCAGCTTGGTGACTAATTTTAACTACGCTTAATTCCCTGTATCTATAGCTAGAACTTATAAGTGATAATGAATAGGTATATCATAACTTACAACCAGTTACGCTAGAACTTTCCATCTAAGTAGCCTGTTGTTTCTATATATTTTAGCTCCCTGATGAGGCCTACTAAGGCGAAAGCGCTCGGAAGCAATAATAAAACGATGAGAAAACGTGCCTAACTCTACTCATCCCCTCACACCCATATATAGCAATTCGAAGTCCATGAGAATGTATCAGATCATTGAAAGATGTTGTTAAGTCGGAATCACCCTCAAAGTGAATATTAAAGTCCCCAGCGAGGGTAGTTGAAGATTTTACACTATTCTATGAATTTATAATTGAGTCCAATGTGTCTAAGAAAATCTGGCGCTCTGCATATGATGGGAGAGGAGGGCGATATTTGCATCCAATAAGAAGATGAAGGCTCGGGAGTGCAACATCTGACACCTCTACAACATTTTCCACGGAGAAAGTTATAGGTAATTGAGGAAACCTTGCGAAAATCAATGCTCGCCTGCACACTTCTAGCAGAGCCACTGCATAATGATAGCTCACAGCAAAATTTAGAAGCTAGAACAAAATTCTTAAGGCTATAGAGTATTAGTTCAGCGCAGCCCTAATCCAATTTTCGGTGATACAAACCACTTAATGTTAGGATTTTCATCAAGGAATTGGTTTAATACACCGAGTTTATTTCTTAGACCCTGGACATCTGAGTGCCGTATGATAAAGACATTTTAAGAGCAAACAAGCTTCAGAGCAGTATTGTCGTCACCTAGTCATGCCGGAAAACAGTCGGGTGAATCACATAAGCGTTCCTCGGATAGCCTAGAAAAGTACTGAGACACCAGAGCGTACTGTGGCCAAACATCCACAGTAAACGCTTTTTCGAATTCATCAGCGTTAGCTCCTTCGTGGAAAGAGGTGTAGGTATTGTGTCTAGTTTTCAGCTTGTTAACTTTCAAATAATTGAGATTGAGGTCTTTGTGGTAGTGGCCCACGTCAGACGCCATAGTGGGACTGAGCCGCGAAACAAACATTGCTTTTATGCAGGGAGCAACTCCCAAAGAATCAGTAGCTTTTTTGCCCATAACGATTCTCCTATTTTTACGTTGTGAGCTATTGGAAGGGAGCAGTTTGGCTGAAGTTTAGGAGGGGTTCACCTCATGTGGTTCAAGCCTTCCTCTACGCCGAGGAAGATTTTTCTTCAACACTTCCGCCCAAGGAACTTTGGAAGTAGAGCCAGCAATACTGAAAGGTGTTGCGGAACTCCCAACAGTCCCTGTTGAAGGGGTATTTCAGTGCATTGGGAGGTGTGAGTGAAGGCTGAAGGACGATGTTATGTCTACTGCAGAGCGCATGTTTATGCACTCCTGATTGTGGCTAGTGTTATTATTTGAAGATACTAGTTGTTTCTTTGTATTTGGCCACTTATAAGCGCGTTTTTTCGTATCAATATTTTTCGTCTCTGATTTGCTATTTGGTTTACAATTTCATCATTTGAAACAGTGCCATTTTCGAGTTGTGTGCTCACATTATCAACTCGAGAAACTACGTCAATAGGAGAGGAGTCATTTACTCAGGTGAGCTTGTTAATTTCAAAGTGTTTGGTTCAGTTCGAATTTCTGGGACAGCAACAGATAAACAAGACAAGAAGTCGGTCAATAAGCGCTAATAACTTAAGGAGAATGCTATGGGTAGAGAATTCGGGCAAGGTGCATGTGGGTGCAGGGCAAACCCAGAAATGGAAAAATTTAGTTTTAGCGATTTAACATCTAAAATTTAGAATTTAACATCTAGAATTTAACATTTAACAAAACAGTACAAGTAGTATGATACATCCCCTGACAATTACCACTGCGAGGAATTCATAATTCCCTAAAATTTATGGTTTTTCCATATTCTCCACATAGAATAACACTATCAAGTTCGTCCGCCATACTTGAATCCTTGAAATTGGGATTTGGTCAGGTAGGTAGAACTTACTATTACAAATCCAAAGATGCCAAAACGATTGCTGTGGGTTGAGCCGTTCAGTAGCAGTTGACGAAGTCAGATTTTCAAAAATAGATATTCTGACCAGCTAAATTTCATCAATGACCGCTAGTGTTAGGATTGCCGCAATGATACGCGCATCAACCACGGTTTCGCCAATTCACGGCCCAGCTTCACCAGCTCGTGTAAAGAAAGTTTAGGTGTGTTATTTAATTTTATTAATTTCTCTTCTGTAGGCGTCTACACCTATGCCGACACATTAGATACCTACCTAATGATTCGTTTATCAATATAGACAGGTGTTCTGCATAGAAGAGCTGTAGAATATAGAAATAATAAACCTCTGTGTAATAATTTGCTGCGTTTTTGCGGCTTGGCATCTTTTGAACGAGGAGCGTCTTTGTGGGGGGTTCGAATATTTCGATGATTGAAGAAGAAGAAGAAAAGAGTTAAGTGTATAATCCACATCACAAAATTCAGTATTATGCATATTGCAATAAACATTACGACATGGTGTGAACCGACTGTAGGAAGATGGGGTATGAGGTAAATTATGTAGGCTATCTGCTAAAAAATATGAATAAATAGGCACCTACCTATTCTAGAACGTATGGAGAGGACGCTAATGAATTGAAACATACTAATAAAGAAAAATAAATCTGTGTTAAAAATTAGGGCATCGAAGCAGCGTGGCTTCACGATTTGGTATTCAGAGTACCTACATTCAGAAATTAAACTCCCTGACCAACAACAGTATGTATTGCAGTACCCAATCGTATAAACTGCGCCAATGCTCCCCAGCCTGATCTATTAAGTAGTACCTCCGATAGCTTCATCTGCACTTATTTATTGTGTGCTTTCCGAAGGCGATCCGCCTAAACTCGGATAAGACTGGGCACACACATAAAAAGTGATGAAGGTCTTCCGGCTCATGGAAATTACATAAGTACACTTTGCAACGATCAGTGTACTTAGTTGTGTGTGCGCTTTGCGTTCAGGTTGACCAATTCTCAACGCAGTTTGAAGAGCCATCTCTCGCCTCTAACACTGAGCTGATCGTGAGTGGAGAAACTTGCACATTTCACGTTTGGATCTAAGTACTAATAAAGTGGGGACCTGCTTGAGTCGTTGTTGACACGTTGTTAAAACAGGCGCCTCTTATCTTTTCAGAATTTATCACCCATCTGTATTCATGCTTCAGAATCGAGATGTCAAATTGTTCAGTGAACTGGTCCTCTGTGGCAGGAGCTCCCATTTCTCTACCCAAAAAACCTTCTTAGCTATTACTTCCCTCGCCACAGTTTTTTGAAGACGTGTTTCAGCCATCCCAGCAACTTTGAGAATATATTGAAGATGAATATCAAGAGTGAATGTTGAAACTGTCTCCAACTCTGTTTCCAAGTGAATGAGATATGAGAGTGTGTATGACTGCAACAAAAAGAGCTTTCTGATAAAAATATGCAGTACTCCCACAACGTACGTACTCATATTCCATAAAACCTCATCAATGAGAACCATAACGCAATACAGGGTGATTCCCTCGCAGATGCAAAAAAAAAAAAAAAAAAAAAAAAAAATTTGGGTGAAACTACACCAAAAATGGAGTAAAATGCCGCCAACCGCATATTTTTATCTCAATCCGTACTCGAGATATGATTTTTTAAAGGTTTTTCCAGGAATACCGTGTTTTTTCATTTTAAACTCGGATTTCTCCACTTTGCCTCATTTAATTTTAACTTTCAACCTCATTTTCGGTATCAGCATTAAATTTCCTATAAGAATAGTGTACTTGGGTTCTTAAAAAGTATCATCCGAAGACCCTCACATCAGCTCAAAAATAGACGATTTTGAAAAAATAATATTTCTGAAAATCTTTAAAACTTTACTACTCTTTTAAAAAGAATCCTGAAAACTGGAAAATCTCATGAAAACTGCTTCATCTAATATGCTTTCCAACGGTATTATAAATTTTACTCTTATTTTGTTATTTAGGGGAGAAAATAATGTTTTAATGTTAAAAAATGTGGGTTTTTCAATGAAATTGTTGGTTTTCTCGAAAGATTACCCTCCATGAACCAACGAGTATGGGGTCGGTTTCTATGTATTTTTTCTCGCTGGATCAAATGGAAACTCTTGCAGATCTCTCAACTACGTTATAATCGAGTTTTACACTTTAATTAACTAGTTTCACCCCATAACACACATACATTTAATCGTAACAAACAAACTAAACATTTGCGATTTTAAGTGTAAAACTCGGTTATAACGGAGTTGGAGAGATCTACAAATGTTACCATTCGATACAGCGTGAAAAAATACATAGAAACCGACCCCATACTCGTAGGTTCATGGAGAGTCATCTTTCGAGAAAACCAACAATTTCATTGAAAAACCCACATTTTTCATTAAAACATAATTTTCTCCACTAAATAACAAAATAAAAGTAAACTTGATTATACCGTTGGAAAGAGTATTAGACGAAGCAGTTTTCACGAGATTTGCCAGTTTCCAGGATTCGTTTTGGAAGAGTAGTAAAGTTTTAAAGATTTTCAGAAATATTCTTTTTTCAAAATCGTGAATGTTTGAGCTGATGTGAGGGCCTTTGGATGGTACTTTTTAAAAACTCAAGTACACTATTCTTATAGTAAATTTAATGCTGATTCCGAAAATGTGGTCAAAAGTTAAAATTAAATGAAGTAAAGTGGAGAAATTTGAGTTTAAAAGGAAAAAAAAACACGGTTTTCCTGAAAAAACCTTTAAAAAATCATATCTCGAGAACGGATTGAGATAAAAATATGCAGTTGGCGGCATTTTACTCCATTTTTGATGTAGTTTCACCCAAATTTTTTTTTGCATCTGTGAGGGAATCACCCTGTATATCCCGGACCACTGCATTGAACACCTTAGCCTTTGCCTGGATCGGAACCTCTGGGCTTGTGAAAAGATTGCTCCACACTTGATTCATTGCATACGATGATGACTGGATCTTTTGCTTCAGGCGTTCAATGAGCGATATCCTTGGAGCAATAGTTATACCCGGATATCTACCAAGAATGTAGCAGGTTTGAGGTGGCAAGAGAAGAGGCAGAGAGGCCTTCCAAGAAAGAAGTTTGAAGGGAACCCAGCTGGACGAATCAAGATGGCTACACGAAGGGTGGAAGAAGAGTGTGGTGGTGTGATGGCAGGGGGGGGAGGTTTGTTAAGATCTATAACTCAAGATGTCTGCTCAAAGGCAAAAAAAGAGAGAGAGAGAAAACAGTAAATGAGCATCAAAGAGACTTGGCGAATTAGTTTCGGACGGTCCTTAATATTAAGCATTTTTTCCTATATTTTAACGAAGGCTGTTTTTTTTTTCTTTTCCCCACCCATAAACTTCCATTACTCAGATTCGCATTTTTAGTCACCACGTGCGCCTTTCCAAAGCTCTCAGAGCGTAATGAATTCGGGTCCATTATAACGCAAAAGTGTTTAATATCATAAAAAGATTGGTGACAGGGGTTTTAAAGAGTATATAATTTAATATGATAGGCGGATCTGTTTTACCCGCATTCGATCCGATCGGAAGCTATCGATGTTGAGGGGGATGATCTCTCCATACGCTATTTTCCAGACGCTAGTTATATCGAATAATTTACTAGAATTTCATCGATATTTGCTGAAAAATACTAACAAGGGGGAGGAACGGTCATGGGGTGGTGGATTTCAACCAAACTTCTCTGTGTGTTCTACTACCCACCAAAAAATAACCCCTTTCTACCCCAAAAAATAACCCCATGTATATGTTCTTTCCTCAGAATGGGGTCCTTGAACCCCCGAAATCTCATTATGTGTCCAAACTCGAGCATTTTTGTTGAATTTTTCATATTTTTCCCATTACATCTTTTCAGACGTTTGAGCAGTGAAATTTTATTGTTTTATTGCGTAGATTACGAATAAAATACTCATAACCCGCTCGAACAACCCCTTGAGAACCCTTGGGACGTCTAGAAATGGATTATAAAGTCTGAAGCCCCCCTAGATCAGCTGAGTGAGCTCTGGAGTTAATTTCTTTCGTATTCAATCTAAGAAGCTAAAGTTTAAAATTGAGAACCCTTGGGACGTACCTATAGAAACGAGTCACAAAATCTAGAGCCTCCCCCAGATCCAAAATTCAACCTAGATTCAACTTCAACCTATGAAGCTGAAATTTGGAAATTGTCCACGTTCCTCCAATCTTTAAACCGAGGCTCAAGGTGAAAGCAAAAGGGGTCCGGAGTCTCCCCAGTGGGGTCAAGGGGTGGAGCCCCATTTTAGGTTTATTATTTCCAATAATAAGCCTATGTGATCGTGTAGCAAAAACTTTTTATAACCCCCCCTCAAACTTTGTCACTTTACGTTTCAAGGTGCGTAGAATCCAAATTTGAAATGTCCGTCCGCCGTTCGCCGTCCGGGCCATAAAAGGCCTAAGAATTTACCTAAAAAACCCGTTCTTTCGCACATAGACTCCATTTGGGGTCTAGTTGGTCCTAACGTTTAACCATCCCGATCGCTTTACTCGCATAGATGCTATGGGCCAAAAACGGGCGAAAAAGTGTCCTTTTGTGGGGCTTTGAGTGTTAGACGTGTTAGATGCGCGCCTGGCACGCTTGGTAGGGGGTCACGGTGGGTGGTGAGGGGGGTGAGCGGGGGGTGGCGTGAGAGGAGGCGCCGCGGCACCTTGTGGTGGGTACAGCGTTCCTTCGAGGCATGAATATATGTTTTTTTCTAGGTCATATTTGTGTGTTAATACCAATGCTTTTCCTATGCATATTTAATAACATATCCTCTCGAATTTTCGTACGTACTTAGATAATGATATTATTAAGGCAATAACTATTTGAATAGATAGGAGCTCAAATCGAGAAGTATAAACATGCGTATATAATTATAGAAGTATAGGTTGTGGCAACTCGAAATAGGGCACGCCGAGGAGTCTGGACGGGCCTTATGACGTACGCAAGCCAACTAAAACTACGACCAAACTCAATTGAAAAAATAATAAACCTTTGTGAAATAATTTGCAGCGTTTTTATCCTACGTTCTGTTATCACTTGCGAAATTGTTAAAATTGCATTAATTCATTTGTTTTATATCCAAAGGGTTTGTACAAATTAACAATTTGAATTGAATTGAATTCTGCATAAAATACTCCTTGCTCTATGAAGCTGAAATTTGGAAATTGTCCACGTTCCTACAATGTTTAAACCGAGGCTCAAGGTGAAAGCAAAAAGGGCCCGGGGTCTCCCCAGCGAGGTCAAGGGGCGGAGCCCAATTTTTCATTATACGTTGTTATTTGCGAAATATGTAAAATTGCATTAATTCATTATTTTAATACCCAAGGGGTTTATACAAATTAACAATTAGAATTGAATTGAATTCTGCGTAAATACTCCTTGCTCCACTTTAAAGGCGATCAAATAAACAAAGAACACCTACCGAAGATTTCTACCCTAACTTTTAATGAACACTTTGTCCGATTGATGAATTCAGTGTTTCTTATTTTTCTTCAAAAGAATAACATTCCCTGCTAACATTGTAAAGCGACTCACAAACCGAAATCCTTGTAAAGTTGGGATGCTTGTTAGAAGACTCGGGGACGAGAAATTCACCGTTTGCTTCGTTATCAAACGTAATGGACGAACGTTATTTTTATTTAGGTTTTGTCTTCCATCTGGGACATTTAAATGCTTTCAAAAAAGTTGAATGGCGTTTTTGAGAAGAGCTTCGTTAGCGTGTTTGAACTGGAATGGAGGGAAGTGAAATTATTCAATCAGGAAAATTAATTATCATGAACCCAATTTCATTGTCATTGGCACATTACAAACGACCTTTGAATGTATTCTACTCGTCTCCATTGCTATGTTCATAATTGCTTATTAGGTGGTTGGCACAGACCTTATTCCTGCATAGTTTTGTGTTTTCTATTGTCAAAACTTAGAAAGATGGAAACGGTGCAAATGGAAAGTGCCCCTCTTTTTTGGACCACTATTTTAATAATTTATTCATTTATTTAAGTTGTACAATTAATGTAGCATGACTCCAAATATTATTATGAAGATTGTTATACACATCACTAAGCAACATATTTGCTATATTTGTAAACTAAAATAAAATTAGAATCTTCTATGTTCTCGATATGAAGACATTATTCTGAATACTATTACTATTATTTAAATCCAAACGTTTATATATTGTTCAAGCTGTATTTGAACATTATAATTAACACAAGTCATTATGAAATAAATTCATAATAGGTGTACGTAATGAAACAACATCGTTGCAGGGCAATAGGCTAAGGCCTGTAGTGCCCCTCAAGAATAGTGCCAAACTTATTTGTTATCATTATAGACTATGTTTAAAAATCAAAAGTACTTGAGCAATTGGATAAAAATGAAGATTTCTTCAATATTAATATTGCACGTAAATACTACAAAATGTTTTTTCGGCTCCGTTCACTCCCAACTTAATCAAATATTCGAAAATTTTCTTTTTAAATGCTACCTACTACTCGAGAACATGAAAGCGGAGATTTGAGTGGGGGATCATCAACTCGGTGGAATGTTAATTATATAGTTGGAACTTCTTTGACTTCTCTTTGTTCCAAAATATGCAAACCAAATTTATTGGTCCTACATGTACTCATTACTTTACCAGGATCTTGGCTGAAAGTGGTCAAAAATTGCTGCAGGATGACAGAATTAAGAGTTTCGTGAAAAAGTCATTTACTAGTTTTCCAAAAATGGTTGCCCAATATGACCCACCTATTTTAGTGTCATTTGTGCCCCTTATTTTAACACAGGATGTGTTTTAGTCTTGGTATCACACGAAATGTTTCGTGTTAACGAAAATGTGTTGCAACAATTTACTAATGATTTCCGCTTACAACCGAGTCGTTGATAAGGAAATGGTACTTCGTCGTTTTTCATCCCACAAAATTCGTTGACCATTCGTTCGAAAGCTCTCAATTTATCGAACCATATTATGTTAACTACTGCGAAGTGCGTGGCCAACAAGCTGAGTTATGAGCATGGTTATATGAATAATTGTGTACACTCAGGTGATCATTCTCAATAATTGATATTGTGTGAGTGGGTGAGTGTATGTAAAATATGCATTTTTCGTGTGAGGGCTCAAATCATGGCTCATATGAAAGCTTATGACGTGGGGGTTTCAAATATGGCGCAACTCCTTTTTCCTGCCAAAATCAATGCCAATGAACAATGTTATATTGACAAATTCAATCCAGATTCAATTTCGCCATTCACCAACTAGCCTCGGTCATTGTCAGCATTCACTGATGAAGGCCGATGAACAGTGATTCTTCGGGCTTTCACCAAAAGCCGTGGTGATTGATGACAATCACCGGCGAACTCCGGACATTCATCTGGCACCGGGCTTTCACCATAACTTATACATACATACACATGTACTAGATACTGTTATATTTTTCATTCAATAATTTCGACTCGTACTTTGTTCTTCAACTAATTCCATACTTCCATGTTAAATGTGTGAGAAAGCTATACTGCCCACACAACTTGACAGACATTTTAAAACGAATAACTACCTAGTTTTATGAAAAAGTGATTTATGCGCAAATGTAAAGTGCAGAAAAGAACTATTTGCCCTGTTGAGGGAAGCTTGAAAGTATCATTTATCAATTCTGAACGCTCATAAACGTAAACCGAACGGTTTTTACCTCAAAATTACGGATCGCCCAGACACTATGATTTTTCTTCTCCTGAATTACCGAAATAAGCCACTGTGAGACATATGTTCAACTACAAATAATAAAATAAAGTAAAATAAAATAAAATAAATAAAATCATTCGCGACGAAGTTGTGGAAACCCATTTCAAAACGGAAGTTAGTGAAAAACGTTGTTTTTTTTTTCACGAAAAATAAAAAGTTAAAATGTTAAGTCGATTTCGACTTTTAGGCCATCATCAGTAACAAACTATAACTGAAGACACATTAGAAAGGACACAGCTTATATAGTCACTGTCAATGTCGTCTATCTGTCAAATCAACATTGTAACTATGATTGGATTCCTTAAGTTGTTTCGCAAATGTAGACTTACCCTTATTTTCCTTGAAATCCCCCTGATGTTCTTCTATTCTTGCCCAGAATTTCCTACCAGTTTGACAGCAATATTCGTAGCCACATGAGCATTTTAGTTTATCCTGAACATTTATATCCCACTTTTATCCTGAACATTTATTTTGTCCTAAACGGATCGAAGTAATGCTTTAAGACTATTTGTAGTTGTAAAACCTACTTTGTAACCTCTCAATGATAGAATTTTGCAGATTTTATCAGAAATTTTCCCATAATAAGGTATGCTTATCCATTGCTTTTCTCCTAAATTTAAAGAGCAGGGAAACAGTTGACAATCTCCCTAGGGAACATGTAAAAATTTTCCCACTCTTTAAATTTAGGAGAAAAGCAATGGATAAACGTATACCTTATTATGGGAAAATTTCTGATAAAATCTGCAAAATTCTATCATTGTGAGGTTACAAAGTAGGTTTTAAAACTAAAAATAGTCTTAAAGCATTACTTGGATCCGTTAAGGACAAAATCAATGTTTAGGATAAAAGTGGGGTTTATAAAAAAAAAAAAACGTTCTTGCAGCTACGAATATTGCGGTCAAACTGGTAGGAAATTGAAGTAAAGAATAGCTGAGCATCTGGAGGATTACAGGGAAAATAAGGGTAAGTCTACATTTGCAAAACATCTCAAGGAATCCAATCATAGTTACAAATTTGATTTGACAGATAGACAGTTTGCAGAATCTCTTCATTTTCGTCCGAAGGGAGGTATGTTGAATGTACTTGAAAAATTTGAAATGATCCAAAGTGACAAGATCTGGTAAATGTTTAAATGAGGATATAGGTACCTCAATATATTTCACCTTTGATAGGTCCATTTTTATAAAGCTTGGAATTATCCCTTCACAATGTTGAAACCATATTTAGTTATTTTTCCCCCTTTCACTTCATCTAATTAGCTATAATCCCCCGTCACCTTGTTTGCACTTAATCCTCCTGCCCCTTTCCTTTCTCTTGACCAATGGGATTTTCAGGATTTCTGGAGTTTCAGTTAGTAAAACGATGGCATTTAGGCGAGTGGGGAGTAAAACAGGGACCCGCAATATATTTCATCATTGATAAGTCCATTTCTGTAAAGCTTGGAATTATCCCTTCAAACTGTCGAACAGTAATTATTCCCCTCTTTTCACTTCATCTGATTAGCTATGATCCCCCTTCACTTTGCTTGCACTTAATTGGTTGTACCTCCTGCCCTCTTTCCTTTCTTTGACCAATGGGATCCAATCTCCCTTCACCTGTGACTATATAAGCTGTATCGTTTCTAATGTGTCTTCAGTTATTGTTTGTTACTGATGATGGCTTAACCGTCGAAATCGATTTAACATTGCAACTCTTTATTTTTCGTGGAAATAGACAACGTTTTGAAGAAAATTAAGCTATTGCTCTCGCCTCAAAATTTGTAGAATGTGAATTTTGAAAATTTTTTATGCAGATATCCGTTTCAGGGTATTCTGAATCATATTCTGAAGTTTAACGCATTTTTTAATGTATGTATGTATATATGTATATATGTATGTGTCATTCCAGACGATAACTGTCCGTAGAATTGTGCTAGAAACTTCAAAAAAAAAATTTTAAATGTTAAGGACACAAAACGAAAGTTCAAGTTCGTTGGCCAGCATGATCGGATTACATCTTCGGGTTGAAATTTTCAAAAATGTAGTCAAAATTTTCAAAATAGCCTGTTTTTTTGCGATTTGTTGTGCGAAATATTTTTTCAGCATACTAACATGTGGTATATTCGGAATCAGGGTAAAATTTCCTATAAGAATATGTATCAAGTTTTCAAAAATGTCAAAGTTGAAAAATCAGTCAAAAATCGAAATAATGCCGTTCGCTAGTTGTAAAAATCGGTAATATTTGTTCGAAACAGAGACTACAGTTTGTCTGTCAATTTCTTGCTGTGGGATACTAGATTCGAATGCAACTGACTTTATATCACTCGTAATATCGATTGGCTGTGGAAATACGTTTCTTTCATATGACGTCGGTATGTTATTTTATTTTATGTCAAGATTTGATGATGTTATGATAGTATGCTGTTAAGATTTCAACTGCCTTCAATACTGACCACATTGGACATCGAAAACTATGAATATTTACCTACATTTGTCTTTAAATCTACAAGATTAGTTTAATAATAATAAAGTATGAGTACCTCCTACATATTTTTAATAATTTGATTCCACGTTTGTCTATCAAAATCATGAACTAAAATTTCTCTACACGATCAATAGCGACTGAAATGTCGAAGATTTCTTCAAAAATTCGCTCATGGGGTCATGCTGCATGACTGGACTTTTTTTCACTAACTTCCGTTTTGTTCAACTGCTGTTAAGCGCTGGCCAACATTTACTATTCATCCTCGATCGACCGAATCAATTCCGTAGGTTTTCTGCATGAATAAACGATTATCCTAAATTTAACGGTTCCGTAACAAGCCCGTTCATTCCGTCAAAGCCTCCCCTTTTTTTGCCCACATCTCGTAACAGACAGAACCAAAAGAAACAACCAGATGGGGCGCCCAGGGATCGGATTTCAGTCGAGATTTTCTTTTCTCCTATTTTTTTCCATCTCTTATTTCTTCCTTCTTTTTTTTTTCAACGTTTTCTCTCGGAATCCCGCGCAACCAGTGAAAAGAGCGCCAACCCCCGGAAAAGTCCGCCCCATTAATCACTGGGGCAGCAGCGGGCGCAGGGAAAGAATACAACTGCTATTAGAGGAAGAGTCCTCTGTTTTTTGTCCCTTTTGTGTCTTCTTACCTCGCGATTTGGTAGGACAGGAGAGGGGGAAACTCACAACTCATTTCGGGAGCCAAGCCGATTTATCATCTGACGTTTTCGAACATTTGTTATCGGTCGTGTCGCTTTTCCGTGAAACTGCCGCGGAGAGTCCGAAAGCTCTTTCCATTAACTCAAAACACCTACTGGGATTTTTCGCGTTTCTACCCCCGTTTTTTTCTTTTTTCGTTATTATTATTCTTGACGATGTGAAATGAGGGTCGTCTCTTTTATTCCGAGGCCTTACATTATCTTTCTATTGTCGCTGCGGCGAGAACAACCAAGAAAAATGATAAGAGGGGGTGGGGGTGTAAAAAAGCAGCACAGTTGGCTGGGGGAGGAGGATAATTGAAACGCATGTCAACTCGATAGGGAAAGGTAACATTAACGTTACCTGATATAACGGTGGCGAACGAACATGTTCATCAATTTCTAATATGGGGTAAAAGTTGTTTTTACCTATACAAAATATGTCCGCATGTTGAACAAATCTTTCTTGAATTTTTAGCGAATTTTCGTAGAAAATGAAGCTATTGCAATGATTCGGAAAATCAATCAAAATGTGTGTGTATGTGTGTGCTGGTGGTTGTTGTGTGTGTGTGGGTTGGTGGTTGTTGTTTTGTGTGTGTGTGTGTGTTGTGTGCTTTTCAAGAGAGCGGTGCATACCGCTGAAGACAGATCGATCCGAGAGTGAAGTAATTGACGCGAACCCTTTATTACCAATTGACATGATTTCATTACCCAATGAATGTGCTTGGCGGTGCATTTTTTGGATAGCCCTTACCGCCACTGTAGTAATGGGTTCTGCTGGTTACATGGTTATGCTAAATCAAGAGGGATAACAAGTATGAATATTCAATATGAACAAATAATTTTCAAATGCAGATATACGAACAATAAACAAAAATATGTAAAGTGGTCACAGTATAAATTCAGGGATGGTAGCACAAACAAGATATTCGATAATAGATAAATCCGTAAATACGAGATATAAGTCAAAGTAAATGATAATAAATGGACTATAATTAAGTAATAAGTTTCCACTAGGAAGGATAGATCCAGCTCGAATTCTGACCAAATAATGTTACGTAGGACGTAGCTGATTCTTGTAGGAAACAAGAGCTAAAAGCATGAGCAAGATCCTAGAAGCTACTGTCAACTACCGCCTGGTGTGGTGTCTTGAGAGCCTTATCAGCTAGAATCAGGCTGGTTTTCGCAAACGCTTCTCAGCAGTTGACCTGCGGTTGACTTGCGGTTTTCAGTGAGGTTCACGTGGTCACACTCAAGAGTACCTGTGATGTTTTTTGGTGGGGTGATCACACTGACGAACGGTGATTTCTCAACTGCTGTTCACGTCAAGCCTACAAATAAGCAATTATACCTGCACTAAAATAGCTGCCACCCCCCCCCCCCCACACACACACACACAACGATCTACTCCTAGATCATTATCCATCAGGGGTCACAATTTGGACAACTATTTGTCTGGAGTGAAACAAATATTGGTGGAGAGAGGCGGCTATCCCTTAAGATTTTTCCAAGATCGAATGTTGCCATCGAGTGTCACTTATCAGCCAAATCCGCAAGCGTCATCAGACCGAACTTCTTTAGTTACCACTTTTTTCTTTGGTGCTCAAAAGATCTATACTATACTCAGAGAACCCCATGTAGACGGTCAAGGTGTAAGCTGCGCACTAAGTGATTGAGAGTTCACACTTTTCATCCTCCAATGCTAATCAAGTGTATAAAATGCAAAGGATGCGGAATGCCAGACACGAATGTGTGTTTACCAACTATTATGTAAAATTTGTTCGGAAAATGAAGGATTCCACGTTGGCAAAGCCACAACGTCACTCAATCTTAGGATGAACAACCACAGGTCGTCAATTAACCAGCCCCGACAGCTTCCAGTTAAAACACATGCACGATCACACCAATCTACGTTTGACGAGTGCTTTGGGGTGAAGGTGCTGAAGACGATGCCGAAGGCCAACGATAGACTCCTACAGCAGTCCGAGAGAGCTCACAGGATAATTCTAGGTGCAAACCGTCGACCAGGCCTCAACATAAACGACTGATGCTATCAAGATAACGATTTATTAAAGATAAAGATTTTGTTTATCTCCTTGAATGCAGGCTGCAAGTACCTACCAAGCTACATGATGCATCATCAACAGCCATTATTTTTCTGTGATCAAGCATATTGCGAAATATTAGAATTTATATCCTTTTGCTTTACATCTGTTAAATTTTATTAAAAACGTACACAAGCATAAATATATAGTTCAGTAGAACCGCTTAGGATCTCCATATATATATATATATATATATATATATATATATACTCGGCGCTTCGCGCCTCGCCGGGGGGCTTCGCCTCCCTGGACCCCCCGGATCTTTTCTCTTTTTGTACTGCGTAGGAAACGAGGATAATTTGCTATGCAATTGATTAATTGCATATTATCAATGCTAGCGACGATTAATTAATAAATTAATTAACAAATTTTAATTACATAAAAAATGGATTTAAATAAAATTTCATGCCTGGCTGGGATTTGAACCCACGATGCGCATGAACGTGCTGCTTGGAGGAGCTGGATTTTCGTGACGGACGTTACAAAAAAAAATTATTGGGGGTCGGCCTAAGAATTGCATAGCAATTAATATATATATACTCCTGCTCAAAATTAGAGCACCACCATCCATTTCTTCGTTTGCCCCTTTGTGTCTTCCTGTATCAACCAAAACTTGATTAGAGACATAGGCCGAAAGCTCCAAGCCCTCATAGGAGGTAATATGAAGTATTGAAAAGCGAAACTGACATTCTTTTTTTCACATTTACAATTTTCATAGTTTTACCACAAAGTACATTTTTCTTTAATTTTATCCATAACATCTTTTCTTCAAGAATTTGTGCCCTCTTTGGTTACTGTATTCCTTCTGTGTTTGAAAACAATGTGTGCAAATGAATAAAAACTTAATGAGGGAAAACCAAAGGGGACAAACGAAGACATGGATGGTGGTGCTCTAATTTTGAGCTGGAGTATATATATATATAAATTTGGATATGATAGATAAAAGGAAAGAAATACTGATAAAAACTTCTGTTAAAAGGGAAAAATACCTCAAAATTACGGCGACTTGCCGTGATCCCGAGTAGAAAGATAGTGCGAGGGTTAGGGATAGGTTGAGGGATCCTCCTGGCGCCATCTGCCTCATATCAGTGGTAAGTGGACACTTGGTTGTCGTCTTAGGGGGGTATTGTGTGGAGGAAGAAGAGGGGTGCAGGGTATTAGTGAGTAGGTAGACATCAGTAGGTAGTCGTCAGTAGTTAAACAGTTGTTGTAGGTTTAGTAGTTTAGTATCTTTGTCAGGTGAACTTATTGTGGCAAATCAATTCACAGATTAATAAGTCCTAAATTGAGCTCAAATAATACTTTTTTTTTCTTTATTTTATTTATTTTGACATGGATATGTCTTTGCTCTGTCAACCAAAAATTTCCGTGATGCAAAATTTGTGTCACAATTTCAGTGTTTTTCACGTACAACCCAGCCGTTGCTAGGAGAATTGAACTTCCGCAGTTTTCATCGCACATAAATCGTTCGCCACTCTCGAGGACAACCGTTATGAAATCCCCAATCAAAGACATATCCATGTAACATGGTATCTGCTTGTAAAGCAGATAGTGGAACTCGTTTACGAGTTGTTTGGTTAGGTACTTGAAGTTTGAATAAGTTTGTTTTTTTTAAATTAGGTTCCTACTTATTATGAAATCCCCATTTCTAATTATCTGTTTGTAACCACGCAAGTTTGATGTACATATATATGTATATATATCTATATATAACTCTGGGATCCGTTTCAGAATGTCTCAAACGGATTTCAACGAAGAAACTTAACGAAAATATTGGAGCCATTGCAATGCTTTTATTTTATACGAAAATTCGCTAAAACATTCTACTAACACCCATATGCACTCGTGATGCCTACCTATGCTAGTCCAGTGCACATTAATTCTGCACTCAGCCTTCCGTTTCGTGACTCCCGGGAACAAGCGGTGAAACTGTAATTTTGCAAAGCTATTGAAACGCGATCGGGCCCGCGAGCCCGCAAGGAGACCATTATTTTCATACCAACGGCTCCCACCGCTTTGGCGGAAAAAGAGGATTACGAAAAACGGCCCGCAATTCCGGAAGGGGATACCGACGCGTTATACATAGTTAGAAATAACGAAAACGCACGAGGCTGAGGCTCAACAACGAGGGTTTTACCACTGCGGGTCGCTACGTATGCAGATGAGGGAGGTAAAAAACATATGAAGAGAAACGTCCACAAAAGAAGGAAAAAAAATCATCAACCAATAGATAGAATGGATAGGTGGTTGAGGGGGGGATATAGCTTGCTACAGGTCTGTTCAATGAAGACCATGGCGAAATCCAGTAGGGAATCTGAACAAAACCGAATGTGTACAATAGGCCTATCCGTAAAGTTGAAATATCGTGTAAATCCTATCGATTCGTCATCCCGATACCTGAGCTCTCAACGAATACAAACTGCACACGTGTTCCGTACAGTTAGCCCTTAATTATCTAAAGCCGCTTATGCACTTGTGACATTCTTTGTTGCGGACTTGTCGCTAATTTGGTCATTTTAAAGGTTTTGACATAAATATGTCTCACGGCTGGAGGTCAGCCTAATGTTCCATTTGTTTTCTATTTATATATTATATATACAGGGTGTCCCATCTAACGGGCCCATCGGGAAATTACAGCCTTACGGTACGAGCTATCGAAAAATTGAACTGGACCTTGCGGAAGTCCGATTTTTATTTTTCCATGTTCTAGGGTCTCAAATCATTGATTGAATCTTATGGTTTCCTCTTGACCCCCCTTTTTATTGCTTTTATCTATTTTAGGATGAATTTGGGACAGAAAATGTCTCCTTGAAATTTTCTTTTGGGGCTTCGTTTCTGAGTTATTCCACTTTTTGCGAAATACAGAAAATAGCCGATTTCTTTTAGTCATTACCTACATTAGACATTTATCTTCAATTTTTGAGATGTTCACCACATTTTTGAAATCAGCATTAAACTATCTATCATCAGACTCCAGACTCCATAATCAACAATCACCATCAGGGGTATGACATTACACTTGAACTGCTTACAATTTAAAAAAAGTTTTCCAAATCGTCGTTAAAAAAAAAACAAAAAAAAAAAAAAAAAAAACCTCAAACTGTTCAGTACACACAGAATCACTGTTCAGAATACAGTTTAAAAAATGTACCACGAAGAGACTTCCAGTCAGTCAGTTGTGTTGTGACAAATCGAAAATGCCACCTGCTCCTTCTGCAGCAAACTGTATTCAAGGGTCAAGAAAACAACAGCTTCTTGATACTTATTGTTCAGTCTGCACAATGATCTTTATTATTTAAAGAACCTTACCTACATTAGTTCTGAAGACGGCGTCTCATACGTTCATCTAATAAATGAGTAATAGTACTGAACAGTTTGAGGGGGTTTTTTTCAAACGACGATTCGGAAAACTTTTTTTTAAATCGTAAGCTGTTCAAGTGTAATGTCATCCCCCTGACCGTGATTGTTGATTATGGACGCTGGGTTCTGATGATAGATAGTTTAATGCTGACTTCAAAAGTGTGGTGAACATCTCAAAAATTGAAGATAAATGTCTGATGTAGGTAATGTCTAAAAGAAATCGGCGGTTTTCTGTATTTCGCAAAAAGTGGAATAACTCAGAAACGAAGCCCCAAAAAGAAAATTTCAAAGAGACATTCTGTTCCAAATTCAACTTAGAATCGAAAAAAAGCAATAAAAAAGGCGGTTCTAGAGGAAACCGTAAGTTTAAATCAATGATTTGAGACCCTAAAACATGGAAAAAAATAAAAATCGGACTTCCGCATCGTGAAGCTGAGTTAAAAAACTATAAAAAGGTCCAGTTCAATTTTTCGATAGCTCGCACCGTAAGGCTGTAGTTTCCCGATGGGCCCGTTTAGATGGGACAACCTGTATATACTAGCTGCGAACTTTGTTCCGCCTTACGGCTTATTCGTACAGTCATGGTTACAATAATTCATTTAATTAAAATTTATCATCTAATTGAAGCGTTGAAAATAAATAATAAAGTAGCACGTAAAAAGGATGAATACGGGTTTGTAAGGGATTATAATCTTGATTCAAAGTGGTGCAATTCATTGTGTAAACGACATCTCTTAATCCTAAACTGTTCCTCTTGCTTTCCCCTTAGCTAAGTCAGCTGATCTGGTTGGAACCCGTCATTGAATTCGTCTCATAATGCCCTGGAAAGGCTCCCTCTCAAATTTCACTTTCCAAGGTGAGAAAGAGAGATTTCAGCTCACTCAGCTGATCGGGAGGGAGCTCATCATTTAATTCGTTTCTCAATGTTTCTGAGAGGCTCCCTATGAAATTTCGAATTCCCAGGATGAATAGGAAAGAATTTAGCTGTGTCAGCTTATCTGGTTGGAACCCATGATTGCATTCGTGTCATAATATCCTGGAGAAAAAAGCATTTTATCTCATATTGACCCTTCTCAAGCCATTGGACGAAACATAAGTGACTGAAATATTATAACTTCTGAGAAAAAAAAACTTGACAAAATACACTTTTGTATGGATCTGTCCTCCTTTATACACCTGATGAGTCCTAGCGACAGGCGAAACTAGTTGTTATTGTGAATAAACACATAAAAGGAAGAAGCCGTGTACCTTCCACTCTCACACCAGTATCCTGGAGAGGCTCCGTGTCAAATTTCACATTCCCAGGGTGAGAAGGAGAGAATTTAGCTCACTCAGATGATCAGGGAAGAGCCCTTGATGTCCCAGAGAGTCACCCTATCAAAGTTCAACTCCCTTGCGTCCCGGTTTCTTCAACCTCAATATAACCTTAGCTACGTTAAAACTCTTCCAAACCAAGATTGCTGCGGTTATTAAGGCGTTTTCAATATCAATTTTTGATTATATATCTTTACGAATAGAAAATACTCGGTTTAACTCACCGAAATCGTTTTGGTATCGTTGACTTTGTTATCTATCTAAAGTCCTTTACGCCTAAAGCCCACTGTGGTCATATCTTATATCATCATGAAATTGCCGAAGTAAATCAAATATTGAAGTGAAGCATTTAGAATGAGGCAAGAAGTAAACGCGGTTATTCAATAAAATGGTGATTTCATTGCTGGAAAAGTTGAGTGGCGAAATTCTATAACAACCAATCTCTCTCTAGCCTTCAAATGGGATGCTGAAAAAAACAGCAACAAAATCGGTCCACAATTATGGTCGCGAATAAAGCATTATACTAACATACCTACATAATTAGATTTGTATAGATATATAGAAGATTTTATTTATTTTCCGTTTTTATTTCATGTGACATCAAACATACTCACGTTTGCAAACTACACGTACAACCGCTCCGTTGCTTTGGAAATGCTCTTTAGTTTTTATATCAAGAAAATCATCACTTATTTGAAAGCTCAAAATCTATCTCAAAACATCAAGTTGCCAAGCCCCACGGTTTTTTTCCCCAAGGTTTAAGCCGCATCTCAACCCGAAGGGTCATTAGCGACATTGAAAAACGTGTCTAAAGGCACACTGGAAGTGGCACGATTCTAAGGGGAGCCATGTTGCTATCCTTGACTAAAGAGGAGCGCCATCATAGACTCCACTGGCCACTCGGAGGGGGAAAAATGAGGGGTACAGTGATTACCACTGTTTAACTCCCAAAGTGGATTAAAAAAGTTCCAGTCATGCAGCATGATCGTATGAGCGAATTTTCATAAACTATCTATCGTACTATAGTATGTTAAATTGCATTGAAATTGGAGCAATTTTAGTTGACAGAAATGGTTAAAAACCAATTTTATGGCAAAAAACTTATTCTAAATAAAATTCCACTGATTCAAAAGGGATTTTTGATTTTTAAATTTTTTTGCAGTTTTTATAGATATTTTAGCAAATTTTAATGAGATTCAAGAAGCACGTTTTTCATCATAATTTTGAGCAAACATTTTTAATGTCCTAGTTAATCGTTGAAAATTTAGTTTTGACTAAAATTCTGCAAAAAAATAGAAATTCAACGATTTTTGGCCGTTTTTAGCCATTTTTAGTGATTTTTGGGTACATTTCTCGAAATTTGACCAATTTAATGTGCTCAAAAATTGTTGTCCAACGAACTCATCCTTTCTTTTGAAATGCTTGATTTTTTGGCGAAAGAACGAAGTTTTTATCTCAATTCTATCGAGAGTTATCGTCTGGAATGACACATACATATATATATACATATACATATAAAAAAGCGTTAAAATCCAGGAATCATTTCAGAATGCCTCAAAACAGATTTCGATGAAGAAAATTTTTATTTTAAAATTTTTGGAGCCATTGCAATAGCTTTATTTTCTAAGAAAATTCGCTTAAAAAAAATAATAAAAAAAAATTAATAATACAACTAAAACTAAATGTAAAATAGGGAATAACTATATACATGCAATTGTATACAACAAGCAAAGTGAAATAGAACTTACTAGATGTATATAAATATATCTCAGATCACACATCACGGTTTCTCAGGAGAGCTCTGCGGCTCTGAGGTACAAGAACAGGGATCGGACCTTGCCTGGTCCGGATAAAACGTCATCCCACTGAGAGGGCCGATGCTGGACTCGGAGATCCACAAGGGCTGGGCAGTCCTCCAGAAAATTGTGGTTGGACAGATCACTCCCACATATGACATCTTGAGCTTCTGCACTAAGCAGGTGTCTGTGAGTAAGACAGGTATGGCCAGTTCCCCACTCCTAATAATTGGCAGTGTCGAACAGCCAGTGTCACCGCCCACAGCTCTGCTGAGAACGCAGACCTAACTGGTGGTAGGCGTCACTAGTCACTAGAATCTACTGTTCTTATTGTATTACTTGTCAGCTTTTTTACTATTACTGTCAGTGTGCTCAAAAGCACAAGCATGTTCTTCGTTGCTTACTATCGCTATTTATCACTTACTATCCCTGCCACTCATATTAATCACTTACGTTTCTTATAATTAATTGAGTTTTGTCTTGTTATTTTTACATTGTTCGAGGTCTATTCCCTCTATGTAGGCATAGGGCTCGCCCCCGAATGCAAATAAAGAGGATATTGATTGATTGATTAATATTCAAAACCGAGATCTCGAAAACTTTCAAGGTAACAGTAATGATTTTTGCGAATTTTCGTAAAAAATGAAGCTATTGCTATGGCTCAAAAAATTTTACAATAAACTTTTAAATAAAATTCTTCATTGAAATCCGTTTTGAGGCATTCTGAAGCGATTCCTGAACCACACATTTTCAACCAGGTCAGCCTCTTCGATGTAATTTTGGGTTAACCAACCATAACTGCCGAATACATAATAGTTCACCCTAATCATTTCTTGGTAGATTGAATGGAAATTGTGTTTCACGAAAAGTCAATAACGGAATTCTGTTATACGATAGAACTACTAAACTCTGCAGTGACCCATTTATTCTGATACTTTAAAATTTACATAATCTATTCACAGCCGTTCGCATTTATTCTCCTTCCTCTCGGTTGTTGGGGAAATGTTGCCACGCCGTGAAGAAAAATGAAAAAGAAATTGAGCAGGAAATCCAACACACCTACAGGCTGAGTGAAAAAAGCTCAAAACTTTGAAACTGCTCCCACTCAACCTCTCAAAGTTCCACAGCAATTTTTATCTCCATTCCCCCAACAAGGGCTGAGTTTCAATTCCCTTAATGGCAATCAATAAAAAATATTACAAGGCGCTATTCCCAGCTTCAAGGTTTAGGGAAAGGCACAACAAAAACAAAACGTTGAGTGATTCACAGGAAATAAAGTTAATAATTGGGCTTTTGTGCCCAGGAACAATAGGTACACTGCAAGAAAATCAGGCGATTCGGGCATGCAGCGACCTAAAAAACGCGGCAGGCCGCTCGTAC
Organism: Adelphocoris suturalis; assembly: GCA_030762985.1. Classification (NCBI taxonomy): domain Eukaryota; kingdom Metazoa; phylum Arthropoda; class Insecta; order Hemiptera; family Miridae; genus Adelphocoris; species Adelphocoris suturalis. The sequence continues at coordinate 4,577,713 of CM061048.1, read as the reverse complement.
TTTCTCTCTTATGAGAGAAGAGCTATGAGCATTGAAAATGTCTTAGTAATTTCAATGTTTTTTATTGTTTTAAATAAAATAACAATTAGAAAACATAAAATAATTATTGACACACAATTACTGAATTTGCTGAAAGCCAGTCTCGACGATGCCCAATTCTTCCACGAATATGGATTCACTGGTAGGCAATTTTCTGTTATGGTGCGCGTCTACAATAACTATAACCAAGATTAACTTCTCAACCAAGTGTCAACAGAACAAGCGGCATTGTTTACTATATCCATTTATAACATAAATAAATATTAAACTACGACATGAATAGAAGAACAAGTATGAAAGAAATGCGTGATAAATCGAGAGCTTTCCAACGAGTGGAGAACAATTTTTGTCCGGTGAAAACTAAACAAGTTTCATTTCCCCAGCAACGGCTTGGTTATACGTGAAAATCAAAAGAAAACAACACCTGACTTGTTTATAGTTAGGTTGCGTGAATTTTTTTCTTTGTGTAACAAAACTTCCGTAACAAAATTTCCGGTTGACCCGTCGACTAAGACATTTTCAATGTCAAAAAGTAATGAAAAATCCCAAAATCGACCAAATTTTCGAGTTCGGCTGCGCGTACTAGGCAGGGTTACTTACCAGCTGAAATGGGGAGAAAAAACCGGAGAGTTAGAAAGCATATTGAAAAATTCAGTAAAACTTATGAAGATATGTCCAAGCACAGTTATTGATAAGCATATCCTACATGAATTTTCCACGTGATAGAAATTCTCTCTACATTCCAGCAAATAATATTGGAACAGTACCCCTAGTACCACTACCATCACTACTCCCCCCTCTCTTACTAGTACATGCTTTAGCCATCACCAAACTGGGCAAAAACGTGACGAAACCGTGGAACGAAAGTAGCGCGGGATTTTTTACTTTCCCAACATCCCAACAGAGTGGAATGTAATGTCCACTTTTACTTTCCCACCATCCCAACAGATGGAAAGTAATGACCATTTTTACTTTCCCAACATCCCAACAGAGCGGAAAGTAGGTAATGTCCATTTTTACTTTCCCAACATCCCGACAGAGTGGAAAGTAATGTCCATTTATACTTTCCTAACATCCCAACAGATTGGAAAGTAATGTCCTCTTTTACTTTTCCAACATCCCAATGGAGTGGAAAGTAATGTCCATTTTTACTTTCCCAACATCCCAACAGAGTGGAAAGTAATGTGAAAAGCAGGCCCATAAAGAGCTAAATTAAAACAACAGACAACAAATTCATAGTAAAAGGAAACAGTAAACAAATGAAACACGGCTAAAGCATGTTCCATGTTTCTTAAATTTTAGCCGAAGGATCTAAGCAGTAACCATCCAGGGGTCCAGGGGGCTTGCCCCATGGCGAGGCCCGAAGGGCCGAGTTTTCGAATACTGTGTTTTAAATAAATTTTCGAGCGCCAATAACTTCAACTTAGTAGGTAGGCAACTATTCATCCCTATACGATAAATGGCCAACGTATCATATACAGCCAGAAGATTAAATAATTTGACTACATGATGACTAACATTGATACTTAAATAATGACTACATAATAATTGCTATCCATAATCTGAAAACCACTAAAAGCGGACAACTTTAATGGATTAGAGATAGGTAAATACCTTATACCTTAGTAAAATAGAGCTGATGAACCTGAGGTTAAAATTCTAGCTCTTAATCTTCAAACGTCAATTCTCCGATTTATAATTTACGTTAATACCTAATTAAACAATCAACAGCTCAAAATAACTGATCCTTTTTTTTGGGTTTGGTTTCTCGAAATGCTGATTAGTGAAGGTATATTGAGAAATTTTATAAAATACCATTTATGTGCCTAATCAAATCAGTAAATACCTGCTAAGAACGTCTAGAATTACTTTCTCCGATATTTCATGATTATTATTAGGTAAAGAGGTACCTACTTTTTTTCTAACGGAAAAAGGGACAACTAATGATTCTAGACTTTAAGATAGCTTTCTATCGCAAATTGCGAAATAAATGACGTCCTCCAGAAATCACGGCTGATTTCCAGAAAAGAACCTACTATAAGAACTACAAAAACCGGACATTTGACGCTCTTTCTGAGAAAACCGGACATTTGGGGTTCAGAGCGACTTTAAATTTTCGTTCGGGCAGCTTGGTGAAAAACCGGACCGTCCGGGCCAAAACGGGACACCTGGATCCTGGTCCTAGGATAATTGAGACAATTATTGACCAAATTTTTGAGTTAGGCTGCGTGTCCTAAAATGGGGAATCCTCAAGGTTATTTTTTATATGCACAATAGAAAGATCTTAACGAAGCTTTCCAAAAAGGCGCTATATGATGGGTATCTGACCAGTAATACGGCACTACCGGGGGGGGGGGGGGCACTCAGCTCCATTGCACTACTACGTCACGCGGGATCTTTTTACCCGTTTATTGGCCTAACTAAACTTTGGACCTGAAAATTGGTACTTGTCGGTTTTCAAGTGCGCTGAATCCGAATCTGAGGTCAAAAGTATGAAATTCCAACACATGAAAGTTCCCCATTTTCTTTGGCTTCTCGTCACACGGCTGTTCCCTCAGTTTTATTCAGAACGTGGTGGGCCTCCATAATCAGAATTGAAGTGCCTAATTTAATCGTATTCACAATTTTTCTTTGAAAATTCGCTTTATTTTCCCTTAGTGTAGATATCAAGTTTTTGAAAGAGTCTCACGCTCCACTTTTGTGGGAACCTTGCGGACCACTGTTGGTCCGCGGCCCATAAGTTAAGAAACACTGATTTAGAACATTAGTATCATGAATGTTAAGGAAAACTATCGCCCCTTGCTAACAAGAAGTTGTCATTAAATAGATAGGTATCTCTTACCAATAATGGCACTGTGGTTCCCATTCAAGATATCATTACATCAACTTGTTTTCTGATTACTTATGATACGTCGCCATGAACAACAAGCTTAATGTTAATATTTTAATATAAGCTCGGCGTAAATTATAGAACTTGGATCAAAATTATTAGGACTGTACTCGAATGGCAGGTTTAACTAAACAAGTTTAGTAAAGCGGATAGGCATGGAATCAGTACAAGAAAGGTATAACGCGCGGACATAAATGAGATATTATGCGTATTTTTGATTTGTGGTTCCTTGTTGAAGATTGATGTACCACGGAACAAAGAGATAGAGACAAATCAATGACCGAAGTCTGGGTGAGCTGAAAAGATTCCTCTATTTTGTACAGTAATTTTTAATACTTTAGATATCATAAATATCGTTGATAAATTATAGCTGGCTCACTCTGTAGTAATGTGTTAGAATAAGGGTGAAAAATAAATTAAGCGTGGTAATGGTTTGTGTTTAGTTAAATAGAGAGCCTCTGCGAAATCAGAAATTTTTCATTTGCAGAAAATCAAATTAATGGTAATAAGGAGGTCAATAAAAAGTAGCCTTACATACAATAAAATCTAAGTACCTAGGGGGGGGGGGGGGGGGGGGGTCCAGAAATTCGATTTTGGGGTGAATACATTTTCGAAAACTACATCATTTTCTGAACAAAATGAGTATATTTTCAAAATTTTACAAACATGAAAGCGTATCGTAATAACCCACTGAAGTACAGTCTCGCGTACAGCTTACAGTCAGCTTTATCAAAATAAAGCTAATGTAAGGTGAGGTTATCTTATTCTTCTTCTACTTGTGTTGATCATTTTTATTTGTCCTAGCCTGTGTCAGTGTCAGACAGTGTTTCAATAGTTTCTTGAGAGAGAAGTAGAAGTTTACATAGATGGTTCCATCAAACGAAACGGGTGAGTGCTTCGGCCGGAGTCGCGGCGCGTCCGCAAGAGCCGCCTTTCTTTCAATCGCGTTTTCCTCAAAACGACGTTTTCCGCTCTTCGGGAACATTTTTTGTCCAGCCTGTTTGTCGTATCGGATCGAATTTTTTTTCTAAATTACCGTGAGAAGTGTGGAAATTGAATGACTGAAAAAAATAGTGGAAATTTCCTGGGGGCATGCGCTGATGGATGAAGGAGCTTTCATGATAAAACCTCCAATTTTGCCAACTCATGCAAAACATCATGTAGTACCATATACAAGAAAATTATCCAATCAATCGAAAGATGACAACATGAAGAGTGAATTTAAAAAAAAATCAGCTCAATTGATCGAAAAATGGGGGCAGGGCAAGTTCTTGAAGGTACCCCCTTTTTTACGTTATATTGGTATCACCCCCACGCCTCCCGTTATGCCTCGTCGGGGAGCTACAATATATAGAGACAACAGGCATATATGGTAAGTTCTAAGATAGTTTATGGTAAGTTGTAGCTTAACAGTTTTGACGTTGTGCTATGGTTATTATATACCTATATTTTATACCTATTCGTTATAAGTTCTGGCTATAAATACATGGAACCTAACATAGTAAAAATAAGTCACCAAAGGTGGTACATTGTTATGAGATGGTCAACTCACTTTATGATTATGTAGTGTTGTAATACATCGTTTGTGCATATTATGTGTATAAGTATTGATTAATGGCTTTTTAATAATTAAAGTATTACCACGAGGTCTGCTCTCTCAATATATACCGTTTTAATATATAATAATATATATAATACCCCGGACCAGTTACTATAAAGTAATAATAACGAACCATTTTAAACCCAACTACATAATAAGTCCTTATGACACATTTCCCCAAGCAACGGTAAGTAGAAACATTAACAACTATAATACATGACGTAAAGCTGATTGCATTCCTACTCATATTAAACTCATATTATATATTTCATTACAGGGTGCCATTAATCAATACTTATAGACATTATATGCACAAACGATGTATTACAACACTACATAATCATAAAGTATGTTGACCATCTCATAACAATGTGCCACCTTTGCTGACTTATTTTTACTATGTTAGGTTCCATGTATTTATAGCTAGAACTTATAACGAATAGGTATATAATAACCATATCACAACGTCAAAACTGTTAAGCTACAACTTACCATAAACTACCATAGAACTTACCATATGCCTGTTGTCTCTATATATTGTAGCTCCCTGACGAGGCCTAACAGGGCGAAAGCGCTTGGAGGATAATAAACGATGAGAATTACAGCCTATATCTACTCATCCCCTCACAACCCCCCTAACCAATTTAAAAGTCTATGCTTAAGAAATCCGAAATGTGGTAAGGTTCACAATCAGTCAGGATACTCTTGATACTTCTTGAATACACCTTGACCGGAAGAGATTGCACAATCGGCGGAAGAAAGTTAAAATGAGAACCTGTCGGAATGGGGTTGCACTTCATCGAAGCAGTGAGGCAAACGTCAGGGAGATACAAATCTCGGCATCTTCTGGTGAGGTGTGAGTATTGGTCTGATCCTCTTCCCAGAGATTCCAAATTGTTTCTCTCGAAATAAGTTTACCAGATGCGCTGATGGCTTGATGACGCAATCAGAAATACATTTTAACATTACCGAATTAATTCCGAACAAATCAGATGAGTTGCTAGATTTCATCGAGCGTATAACTGAGTTGATCTTTTCAACTGCTGCTGGAAACAACGAGAACTTGTTGACCCTGGGCGGGAGCATTACTCAAAAATCGGTATAAACCAGGACGTGGTGGCGCACGAATATGCAGAAAACGTTGAACGCGGTTTCTCTTTTGAATCGTGTTTATGATGTCTTGGGTTACTCAAAAGTGGATGATGCCACCGCCGCGAGTGGTCTTGAAAGGGGGAAGAGGTTTAAGAGCACATGGGACCGCACTCTCTTTTGACTCTAATAGTTTACGAATGGCCCATCACAAACAGTCGTTTTTAGGCTCAAATTGTTCGTTTTTATACAAGCTACACTTTTGGTTATTAGCTTAATACGTGTAAAATTGTCAGGTTTAATTTTATTGCCACTTTGCTGGGCGTTTTTATTAGGGTGGACGCCAAATGCGCGCTTTATGCATATACATGGTGTTGGACAGGCCACGCTGGGTTTGCTGCTTCTGGCGGACGCGGTTTTCTCACTCAAATGCTATCAGTGCAATTCTTCGAGCATCGACGCGAAGCCCCTCTGCGACCGGCTGTATTGGAAACAAATGAGTACCAAAGAGCGAGAAGACCTTATCATTGATTGCCTCGAACGCCTCTCGTACTTCTGCATCGTCATCAGAAAATTCGTAAGATTTTCCCATCAGTTTTCCCACGATTGGTGTCAACAATACCTATACAAACGACACATCATCGTGTGATCTATATATCCTCACGTTGGGCTATACAGGGTGTCTTAGTTTCGGGTGCACCGCCGGCTAGGGTTCGATTCTACTACTGATCTGTGACTATTTTGTCCCTGTGTGCAATTCTGGTCGATCTTTCGGTTTTTTCCCAAGTTGATGTTGCAAATCAATAAGTGAATATCATTACGCGGTTCAGCAAGAAAAAATACCCCAAAATCATGTATTACATGTCACAATTGAATATCTTCAAAAACTAAGTAGGTATTTCACAATTTTTGCACTTTTAGAGCGGAATTGCGCACTTTTAATGAGGTATTGCGCCCGTCTACGCGCTCTTGAAAATTTGAGTGAGGGGTAATTTCTCCGTAACATTTCACTTACAATACGAATATTGAACATTAGGTGATAAATCTCATAATTTCATTAATCTGTGTTCGGTACTAATTTGATTTGTCTCCTTAGACTACTGTCGAAATGAAAGAAATGGTAACTACCAGAGGATGTATGGGCTCGGTTGACTCTAAGGGAACGACCCTCGGAGCGGGTTGCGTCGTGGTTTCAGAACTGGAGAAAGCCTGCCTGTGTACGGACAACCTTTGCAATACTGCATCCGGACTGGACCTCACAATCTGGACGATTTCGCCCTTTCTGGTTTCTACTTTTCTATTAACCACGCTCGCGCAAGATAAATACAGCTTTGCCTCGTTGTCGCACTGAATTTTATTGGTTCAACTGTTTAGAAAAGCATTATTTCAACAATAAAATCAAATTAACTGACAGTAAAATGGAATCAAAATTAGCATAATCCTTCAAACTATATCATTCATTCATTTTAGGCCGTTTTAGCTAATTTTCAAAGAAAAAATGAGATATTGAGATGGCTTCGAAATTTAAAAGTGGGTAGGAAGGGGTGGGTAGGAGTGGGGAGTATATATATACCTATATATACTCGGCCCTTCGGGCATCGCAAGGGGCTCCGCCCCTTGACCCCGCCAGCGGGACTTCGCCCCCTGGACCCCCCTAATCTTTTCTCTTTTCTACTGCGTAGAAAACGAGGATAATTTGCTATGCAATTCGTCTCACGAGAAAAAAAAAAAAAAAAAATTCAAGCCTGGCTGGGATTCGAACCCACGACCTCGCGGGTTCGTGTAGCGGGACAAAAAAAAATTATTGGGGGTCGGCCTAAGAATTGCTTAGCAATTAATATTTGTGTTCAAGAATACATTTATACATAGTTACATATGAAAAAGGTCTGAAACATAAGGAAAGGTCTGACATTCGTTTCAGAATGCCTCAAAGCGGATTTCAAGAAGACATTTTTCGAAAATTTTGATTTCAAAAATTTTGGAGCCATTACAATAACTTGATTTTTGATGAAAATTCGCTAAACAAAAAAGGATTGCAGTAATAATTATTCATTACAATGAGCGCTTCCATATCAACACTCGTGTTTATTCCCTTTTAGTGTAACTGAAAGAGAGCATTGAGAGAACTAAATACAAAATTATGCTGAAAAATATACTTAAATTCATTAAAATGTGCTAAGTACAAAGTAAATATTGAGACTGAGATTAAGAAATAAACAACAATTTTTACCGTTAACTCAGAAAAAAATCGTGGCATGGATGTATATCCTTTTGATTTTCAATGCACATTTCAAATGACAGTTGCGAAATGAACCATAACAGGTGACAAAATACAGGTTACAGATGCGAAATTACCCATGAAAGGTGATAAATATCCATGTCAAAATGTCTCAATTATATTAGCTTAGTCAGCTGATCAGAAAAGACCAATTCAATATTCTGTTGTCCCGGGGAGTCTTCCTATCAAATCTCAACTTCCTAGGATGAACAGGAGACAATTTAGCTCAGCTGAGTAGGAATGAGTCAATCATTTTAATTGTCTCGTAATTTCAGCTTCAGAGATTGAAAACTATAGAAATCATCAGCTTTAGGAGCACATCAGCTGATCAGAGGTCTATGCATCGTCTAGTACCTAGTGCTTCCAAGTACCTACTACGCTCGATTTTGGGGATGATAGGGAGAAAATGATAAATTTATTTCATTTTGTTACTAGTGTACTAGCACTTCGATCAATTGCGCTCACCGAATAGGTGGCTGATATGTACAGCTTTAGCATTGTATAGTGTACAACAGGATAGACTTGTTGTGGATATTGTGCGAGTACCACGAATATAGCGTGGATGTTATGGATTCATAACGGATTATTATTCTTTATATTAATTTCATATCGATGACCTCGTTTATTTTGCATGTACTTCATTAAGCTCTAATGCCCTGTTAACTAGATTAGGAAGAACATATTTGACTTATTTCTTACCTATTATATACTTTTCTAATGATGATGTGTAAGTGGACCTGAACTTTTTGTAATAACCATTGATTTAATACAATAAACAACTTACTGCTACTACTACTACTACCTACTACTCAATCGTATACTTACCATCTGTCTAGTGCATTATTTTCTCATTGTTAGTTCGTTATGGTTACTCAGCAATATTATTTTATAACTTTGCGTTATAAATCAGCTTTCCTTGACAGTATAATAACTTAGGGATCATGAGATTTTTTTATCATTTAATAATGATTGACAGGACGTAGTGACAAGGAAAGCTGATTTATTACGCTCAGTTATAAACTAATATAGCTAAGTAACCATAATGAACTAATAATTTGTAAAATTAATCATTATTAAATGATCTGACTGTAGAACCGTAGGTCTGTTTTTTTAAAGGAAAGATAACTTCATTTGTAAATCAATGTTGTACATCCCAGTTGTTTTGAATGCTTTGAGTGGAGTAGGAACTACCTAATTAGCATGAAGCTTGAATGAGCAACATGCCCAATGACTGACCTCCGATCAAAAATAGAAAAGTCATTTTCTCTTGTGATTAGATGTCTTGTCGTGTGACCAACAGGTCCATGTGTCGTTTTCTCTTCAGTCGTCGTGTCAATCGTGGCGCAGGAATGTGTGTTGCTGTAGCGTACGTACTGATGGATTTGTGTGAGTTGTCATTGATGTCTGTAGTCTGTTGTAAAACGTGTCTTGATAAATTCTTCTACACAGGGGATTTTCAGATCATTATGGATTATGATGTTGCTTAGAAACCATGGAGCACCTACGATGGTCCTTAGGTAGAGGTTTTGTTTCGTCTGTATTTTTTTAATTTGTGATTTGCTGGCTGATTTCCAGATTTCACACCCGTACATCCATATGGGGCGCACAAGGGTTAGGTATATTAGTCCTTTGATAGTCTTTTGAGGTGGAGAGGGAGGCCCGATTCAGATGACACTAAGAACTTTGGTTGCTTGGCCCTCAATTTCATCTTTTGAGACACTTCATTGATGTGTGATGACCATGTGAGCTTTTAGTAAAAGATGAGACCTAGATATCTTATCTCGTTCACTTGTGGAACCGTTTCAACAATGAAAGTGATTGGGACATTATTTATTAACTTTTTATGGGTGAATTTTACAGCGAGATGTTGATGAGATGTTGTGATAAAATGAGAGCATTCCAAAAAGTGGCGAACGATTTTCCTGCTATGAAAACTAACGGAGTTACTACACTTTGCTGGTAACCTATTGGTTGTACGTGAAAATCAATAGAAAAGAAGCATTGAAGATTTCATGTTAGCAACAGCTGTTCCCTCCCTATTATCTCATTATAGCCCTCATTTTGCGGGAAAATGCCTCCTTGATATCATCTAATTTTTTTTTTTAAATTAATGCCATTTATTACAAAAAGACTGTAAGTACATATGTATTCACACAAAAAGGTAAGGAAGTATTTGATACATCGATCTATGGATACAAGACCAACACATCTTAATCAAAGTTCGGCAGTTACTGATCTCTAAAATGAATAAAAATTGTCTGGAGATCAGGAGTTTAAAAAATAAAAACTGAAAATATGACAAGTGCAATCATTACACAAATATGAACCATTTCACGGCTTAATTAAAGATAAGGGAATTAGACCTTAAATGGCACAAGTACGTACTATATTCTACCTAATAAAATAAATTTCAAATAAAACATACTGCCAAAAAACAAAACGAAAACTTTCAAGATGATGACAAAATTGTTAAATACTTAATTGTTAAATTGTTAAATAAAGCTAAAAAAAAATAAATAAAAATTATCGTTTTGATAGAGATTCTTGAAAAATATGTTAATACTGTTTTTAAATTGAATAAAATTGTTAATCAGCTTAATGTGAACTGGCAACTCAACAAACAATCTAAGGCCTAAAAATGAAAGTTTTCGCTTGAAAAAATCACATTTGGGGTATGGGATTGGTATCGTAATATATGAATTCAAACGCTTAATACCTTGTAAAGGGGGGATATTTGAAAGTTCATGTTTAAAATAATACTTTAATACTTCTACCACATTGGTTAGTCGAGGAGGGAGAATATTTAATTTAAAAAATAATACTTGGGCTTGCATAACCAGTTCATCGTTTAAACTTTAAATCAGATCAACGTTTGAACTTTATATCGACGTTTCACGGAAAACGCTGTGAATCGATGTTTACTGATAACAGCGTAACCATTGATTACGTTGGTGAAACCCGCATATTTTAAATCAACTTTAAATGTATTCGATAATCATCCGAAACGCTTGCGTACGAGTCTGCAACGCATTGTGACATTTTATGTCTTTGGTTGCAGACTCGTATGAAAGCTCTAAGAGCGACTCATCTGATCCGGACCCAGAGCATCGTCAAGTAAATGTCCTAAAGAGGCTACATACGAAATTACAGCTTCCTAGAGTGTAAAGAATAGAAATTACCTATTAAAATGATTTCATCACCGCTTCACAAATCAAACCGTTCTCCCAATATTCGGATCACCTGCTATGAATCAAATCATCGAAACACCAGCTCAATGAAATCATCAGAAATTAACAAGCGGTTGCAATCATGTTCAAAATATCAATTATTGAGAATGATCACCTGAGTGTACACAATTATTCAAATAACCATGCTCATAACTCAGCTTGTTGGCCACGCACTTCGCAGTAGTTAACATAATATGGTTGGATAAATCGAGAGCTTTCGAACGAATGGTCAACGAATTTTGTGGGATGAAAAACGACGAAGTACCATTTCCGTAGCAACGACTCGGTTGTAAGCGGAAATCATCAGAAAACCAACCGTAACGCGTTTTTTAACGCTTTTTTCGTTTATTAATAAAACATTGTGTAATCATGTGCAGCGTTTTCGAATGGGAACCCCCATTTTTTATTGCAGATGCGAATCCTACACAATTTATTGGTGTCATTTTTTTAAGTGCGCGTAAACATGCGCAATTCCGCTCTAAAAGTGTAAAAATTTTGAAATACAGATTTTTTGGAGATATTCAGTTGCCACATGTTGTACAAGATTTTGGAGTATTTTTCTTGCTGAACCTCGTAATGACGTTAATTTATTGATATTCGCAACACCAACATTTGTAAACACCTTTAATATACATTTTGTACGCTTTCTGGTGTGTTGAAATGAGTAAGAGAAGTGCAATTCTGGTCGATCTTTCGGTTTTTTCCCAAGTTGGTGTGGCAACTATCAATAAATAATGAACATCATCACGAGGTTCAGCAAGAAAAAATACAACAAAATATTGTATTACATGTTGCAATTGAATATCTTCAAAAACTAAGTATTTCACAATTTTCTCAATAAAATCCATGTCAATATTGACAACCGATGCAGGAGCATTTCTATCTATACCTACCCCTTCCGACACACTTTGAGATTCGGGAACGGAAATCAGCTTATAGCAGACCCTTGAGCACCGCTCATTCCTCGCATACACACGTATTCAATCAACCGCCCCGGAGTCGTGTGACATTACTCAGAGGAGAGTGGCAACTTGCTATAGACTAGCGAGCGGCGAAGACAAGGTGTCAGGGCCCCGTGGAATATTGGCGTCTCGGGTAGAGAATATTGGGAGAGGGCTAATCTATATTCATAGCGAGGCTTCCCAGAAGGAGGTTCGTCCGTAAGGAAAACCTTTCGCAAAGGAAGTTAGGCCCCAAGTTCCCGCTCCTATCTTTCAAGCGGTCACTGGACTGCGTCTCTCCGCTAAACAGACGCTAAACTGTCCGACACAAAACCGCACGACGGCAAACTCCAAACTCACTTCTGTAGAGTTTTGTCAGGGTCATTGATTCTTGTCCACAGCAGATGGGGACAATATCAATAAATTGTTCCAAGTGTGGGCCATTTCCTACGAAGGGCCATTTCCTTGATAATATGAATTGTTAAAAAGTTATCTTTCATAGGTACAATGGAAGGGCATGCACGTCGATGATGCAGAATTGAAGTTTCTCTAAATTCTTCAATAGAAAAAGTCCAGTCATGCAGCATGACCACATGAGCGAATTTTTGAAGAAATCTTCGACATTTCAGTCGCTATTGATTGTGTAGAGAAATTTAGTTTATGATTTTGATAGACAAACATGGAATCAAATTATTAAAAATAATTAGGAGGTACTCATACTTTATTATTATTAAACTAATCTTGTAGATTTAAAGACAAATGTAGGTAAATATTCATAGATTTCGATGTCCAATGTGGTCAGTATTGAAGGCAGTTGAAATCTTAATAGTATACTATCATAACATCATCAAATCTTGACATACAATAACATACCGACTTCATATGGAAGAAACGTATTTCCACAGCCAATCGATGATGAGGCTTTATATTACGAGTGATATAAAGTCAGTTGCATTCGAATCTAGTATCCCACAGCTAGAAATTGACAGACAAACTGTAGTCTCTGTTTCGAACAAATATTACCGATTTTTACAACTAGCAAACGGCATTATTTCGATTTTTGACTGATTTTTCAACTTTGAAATTTTTGAAAACTTGATACATATTCTTATAGGAAATTTTACGCTGATTCCGAATATACCACATGTTAGTATGCTGAAAAAATTATTTCGTACAACAAATCGCAAAAAACAGGCTATTTTGAAATTTTTGACTACATTTTTGAAAATTTCAACCCGAAGATGTAATCCGATCATGCTGGCCAACGAACTTGAACTTTCGTTTTGTGTCCTTAACATTTTAAAATTTGTTTGAAGTTTCTAGCACAATTCTACGGACAGTTATCGTCTGGAATGACACATACATACATATATACATACATACATACATTAAAAAATGCGTTGAACTTCAGAATATGATTCAGAATAGCCTAAAACGGATTTCTGCATAAAATTTTTTCAAAAATTCACATTCTACAAATTTTGAGGCGAGAGCAATAGCTTAATTTTCTTCAAAAATTCGCTAAAAGAGGTTAAACTTCAGAATATGATTCAGAATAGCCTGAAACGGATTTCTGCATAAATTTTTTTCAAAAATTCACATTCTACAAATTTTGAGGCGAGAGCAATAGCTTAATTTTCTTCAAAAATTCGCTAAAAAGGAAACAAGGCAAAGAAAGACTGAATAAGTTTGAACGAATTTACCTAATATAAAATGAGTTAGAAATTAGCGAATTAAATAACAAAAAGTGTGTCAAGTTGGGTGTGGCACACAGCTTCTTCGTTTCCGTAACTTGAATACGTACCTATAGATCATTGAAAAAATTTAAATAATCTTGAAAAATTCCATAGCGGGATAGAGTAGGTAGGTAAATCAGTTTTTGTTAATATATTTTAGAAAATCAGATAGATAATTCATATCAACTAGGTATCAGTCATATGCATATCAATTATTGTGCTGCCTACATCGAGCTTATAACTGTATATTTTTTTAACAGTTATTTGAATCTGCTTTGTCGACTTACAGCGTCCAGTTTTTTTTTCTCATACCACCTGACAACCCTGCTCGGGTTCTACTTGATGGGGGTTAACCCACAGATCAGCCCTGATCCGCAACTTTATCACATCCTGCCATCTTGGAAAGTTGAGTACCTAACCCTGTTTTTCCGTTTGTTTCTTCATAACACAACCCCGCCGTATTTCCGTACCTTCCTAATTACCCCCCGCTCACCACCCCCCTCACCACCCACCGTGAACCCCTGCCAGGCGTGCGCGCGTGCGTAAATCACTCAAAGCCTCGAAAAAGACACTTTTTGCCCGTTTTTGGCCCATAGCATCTACACGAGTAAAGCGATCGGGATGGTTAAACGTTAGGACCAACTAGACCTCAAAAGGAGTCTATGTGCGAACGGGTTTTTTAAGTCAATCCTTAGGCCTTTTATGACCCGGACGGCGAACGGCGGACGTACATTTCAAATTCGGATTCTACGCACCTTGAAACGTAAAGTGACAAAGTTTGAGGGGGGGTCTTTTGCTATACGAAGTATACGATCACATAGGCTTATTATTGGAAATAATAAACCACCTTCTGGTTGAGGTGCGGCTTGAACCTTGAAAAAAAAAAAAAAAAAAAAAAAAAAAAAAAAAAAAAAAAAAAAAAAAAAAAGAAAAAAAAAAAAACCATGGTCGGAAGGTGAAAAATGCTGCATTAATTAGGCGCTCACTGGTGGTGTGGCTGCCAGGAAATCTCAATACGATGGTCAATACGATCTCTTGGCCAATTTGTGTGTGTTTCGTGCTTTTGGAGGGCATCCCCATTAACATCTATAATATGTTGTTAAATCTCCGTACACGTCGACTCGGTATGTTGCTGCTGCCTCCTTTTTTTTTTTTTTTAAGTTTATTTATTTCCATTACATAATACAGTCATATAAGTTTAACCAAAAATAATAATTAAGGATAACAAAAATACAACACATGTCTTAAGTGAAATAAAATATTCGGAAATGTAATTCCCCATATGGGCACCAGCCCGTGTTGGGGAATGAGCAACTTGCTCATCGCTCGGTAATTACCAAAAGCCTAATGAAATTGTACAAAGTGTAAGTATACTATTCAATCGAAATTTTAATAATGGTGGTAGAATCACAATATTTTTATTCCATGTTGTTATACCTACTTATATTGTGGTTCTAACTACTTATAAGAAAATCATTTTTTTAAAACAGTTTTTATTTTCTTTGGGTTATTTCTTAATTGCTCAATTAACTCAACTGTAGTTGTATTAGGAAAACTATTGAAAGTTAGAATGCCTTGATAGGGGAAACATTTTTGAGAAGCTGTAAAGTTTAATTTTGGAAGAAATAGTGAGTCGTTATTAGCAAATCGGTTAAAAATAGAGTGGGTTGGAGTAGAAAATTCACTACTTTTAAGTAACTGTTGTACATATCGCGGAGATTTATGAGTTATAGTTTTACAAACAAAGGACTTGTATGGGCTTTACTGTCTAATTTAGAAACCGCTCGTACTAAATATTTCTAGTGTACTTCAATCTTGTGGAGAGTACTTTCATAGGCACTACCCCAAATTGGTAAAGCGTAGAGTAACAGAGACTGGACGAGCGCACATTAAATCTGTCAGAGTATATCAGTGCTCACTATTTTCTTTAGAAAGGAAAAAGACCAGTCATGCAGCATGACCCTAAGAGCGAATTTTTGAAGAAATCTTCGATTATTACGATTTTTGACTGATTTTTCAACTTTGAAATTTTTGAAAACTTGATACATATTCTTATAGGAAATTTTACGCTGATTCCGAATGTACCACATGTTAGTAAGCTGAAAAAATTATTTCGCACAACAAATCGCAAAAAACAGGCTATTTTAAAATTTTTGACTACATTTTTGAAAATTTCAACCCGAAGATGTAATCCGATCATGCTGGCCAACGAACTTGAACTTTCAATTTGTGTCCTTAACATTTTAAAATTTGTTTGAAGTTTCTAGCACAATTCTACGGACAGTTATCGTTTGGAATGACACATACATACATACATACATACATTAAAAAATGCGTTAAACTTCAGAATATGATTCAGAATAGCCTGAAACGGATTTCTGCACAAAATATTTTCAAAAAATCACATTCTACAAATTTTGAGGCGAGAGCAATAGCTTAATTTTCTTCAAAAATTCGCTAAAAACGTAAATACATTTTCTTAGTTTGCCCTGAAGAGAACTAATATGCCTATCCCATTTCAATAAATTGTCAATAATTAGTCCTAAGTACCTAACTTGGTTAGAACGGTTTAAAGGAGGGCATGGACACGTACTGGGGGCTTGACAATCAACTTGGTGATGTTTCAATATCATGTCCTCCGAAGGCATAGTTTTCATAGACCATGAAAACGGCAAAAAAACTGTTTTGCTTACGTTAAGGGTTAGTTTGTTCTCTATCAACCAAGAACTAATAAATTTCAGACCAGTCTCAGCCTTTCTGAATGTTTCGTGCCAGGAGCCACCACTAAAAATCATAACTGTGTCATCGGCAAACATCACTGCCTCACCCATTGACACCGCTTCCGATTTAAAAAACTGATTGGCATATAATGCGTACAGTATAGGCCCAAGAACCGTACCCTGCGGCACTCCATACCCCTGCATTTGCAAGCCCTCACCCAAAACACCATTAACGCGCACCACCTTGCTTCTATTTTTAAGGTAGCTCTTAAACCATAAAAGCACCGTATCCCTAATACCCACTTCATAGAGCTTGTCAAAGAGAATTTCGTGAGAAATACTATCGAAACACTTTGCTAGATAACCTTTCCGCTGCTGCTACGCTTAATCAACTGTAGTAAGTAAGTATTTTAATCAGCTAGTTATTACTATAGTAAGTAGTGTATAAGGTTGGTATAAGGAGCAGTACTTGTGATACGAACTAATTTTTCAAAATTTCTAAGATTAATTCGAAAAGTAGTTCACCAATCAGAAGATAGTTTACTAAAAAATATGTACATTCCAAGTTTTGTAGAAATGAACCCTCATGCGCCTAGGTTATCTTGTCTCCCTAAAATTCATAAGGAAGGAGTGCCGATGAGACCAGTGGTGTCTTATATCGGAGCTCCCGCTTACAAATTGGCTAAAAAACTCAATATTTTATTTAGAAACAAAATCAACTTTCGACCTGAACATAGTGTACTAAATTCCTATGATTCGGTCTCTAAAATTAAGGACATTCGGATGCCTCCCAATGCTAAACTTGCATCTTTTGGCCGTGGTTAGTGTGTTCACCAATATCGATGTAGCTAGATGCAAAGATGTGGTGTGCAGGCTGATTCACGCCTCTAAACTTAATATTTTCGAAAAGGACGAATTGTTTAATTTGATGTCTGTTTGTATGGATCAAAATTACTTTTTATTTGAGGGGGAATGCCATACACAGCCAGGGGTTGCTATGGGTTCTCCGTTATCTCCTCTGCTTGCAGATATTTACATGGATTATCTTGAGCAACAAATATTTACAACTTGGAACACAAATGATCTTCTCTATTGGTATAGATATGTCGATGATGTTGTCATTCTATGGAAGGGCACAGAAAAACAACTAAATTCTTTTCACGATAACATCAATAAATTAGATCCCTTTATCAAATTTACCCTCGAATTCGGCGGAAATAAAATCAATTTTAACACAGAATGTGTTTTAGCCATGGACTAACTAGCCGAAAATGGAACGCGGGATGGTAACGAAATGTGTGACGGATGATTTTCACGTACAACCGAGTCGTTGCTAGGGAAATGGTACTTCGTCGTTTTTCATCCCACAAAATTCGTTGACCATTCTTTCGAAAGCTCTCGATTTATCCAACAATATTATGTTAACTACTGCGAAGTGCGTGTCCAACAAACTGAGTTATGAGCATGGTTATATAAATAATTGTTTACACACAGGTGATCATTCTCAATAATTGATATTGTGAACATGATTGCAACCGCTTGTTAATTTCTGATGATTTCATTGAGCTTGTGTTTCGATGATTTGATTCATAGCAGGTGATCTGAGTATTACGAAAACGGTTTGATTTGTGAAGCGGAGGTTAAATAATTTGAATAGGTAATTTCTATACTTTACACTCTAGGAAGCTGTAATTTCGTTTGTAGCCTCTTTAGGACATTTACTTGACGATACTCAGGGTCCGGATCAGATGTGTGGCTCTTAAAGCTAATTTCTATGCTTTACACTCTAGGAAGCTGTAATTTCGTATGTAGCCTCTTTAGGACATTTACTTGACGATGCTCAGGGTCCGAATCAGATGTGTGGCTCTTAAAGCTAATTTCTATGCTTTACACTCTAGGAAGCTGTAATTTCGTATGTAGCCTTTTAGGACATTTACTTGACGATGTCCAGGGTCCGGATCAGATGAGTGGCTTTTAAAGCTAATTTCTATACTTTACACTCTAGGAAGCTGTAATTTCGTATGTAGCCTCTTTAGGACATTTACTTGATAAATCGCTCTTGATTTATCACGAATTTATTTCGTATTTTTTTTCGTAGTTTCATACTATAACTATATAAATTGATGTTATAAATGAATAGTAAACAATGACGCTTGTTTGGTTGTCACTTGGTTGCGCGACAACGCAAACACATTCTGTGTTTCAATAATTTCGTCCGAAGTATGTAAATAGAGGTAACCGGGGGTCCAGGGGGCTTGCTTGCCCCCTGGCGAGGCGCGGAGCGCCGAGTTTTAAATCTATCCATCTCTTTGGTAATCGAAAAGCATGATTTTTCAATTTATAGAAAAGATACATATAGCGATATAACTATCCATAGTACTTCAAATCACCCGATATTCCATAAGCATGCAGCCTTCCATAGTATGATTAACCGAGCACTGTCTATTCCAATGACTGAACAAAATTTATCAAAAGAAAAATCGATTATCAAAAGCATAGCAGCTAGTAACGGATATGGAGGAGATCTCGTTGATACCATATGGGATAATGTTCTTAGGAAAAAGAGTAGGGAAAAAGTTTCCAATCTGGCCAGGGAAGATGTAAATTTAGAAGAAAAGCAATGGATAAGTATACCTTATTATGGGAAAATTTCGGATAAAATCGGCAAAATTCTATCATCGAGAGGTTACAAAGTAGGTTTTAGAACTAAAAATAGTCTTAAAGCATTACTAGGATCCGTTAAGGACAAAATGAATGTTCAGGATAAAAGTGGGGTTTATAAACTAAAATGTTCTTGTGGCTACGAATATTGCGGTCAAACTGGTAGGAAATTCAGGGAAAGAATAGACGAGCATCAGGAGGATTTCAGGGAAAATAAGGGTAAGTCTACATTCGCGAAACATCTTAAGGAATCCAATCATAGTTACAATTTTGATTTGACAGATAGACAGTTTGTAGAATTTCTTCATTTTTGTCCGAAGGGATGTATGTTGAATGTACTTGGAAAATTCAAAATTATCAAAAGTGACAGATCTGGTAAATGTTTAAATGAGGATACACCTCAATATATTTCACCACTAATAGGTCCATTTTTATAAAGCTTGGAATTATCCCTAGTTATTACCCCCCCCCCCCCCCCCCCCCTTGCACTTCATCTAATTAGCTATAATCCCCCGTTACCTTGTTTGCACTTCATTGGTTGTACCTCCTGCCCCCTTTCCTTTCTCTTGACCAATGGGATTCAATCTCCCTTCACCTGTTACTAAAAAAGCTGTGTCCTTTCTAATGTATCTTCAGTTATTGTTTGTTACTGATGATGGTCTAACCGTCGAAATCGATTTAACTGTGTAACTCTTTATTTTTCGTGGAAATAGACAACGTTTTTCACTAACCTCCGTTTTTTTAGTACTTGTGAAATAATAAATGCGGTGATTTTTTTAGTTTTTATTGCATGAACCAATCATCTTAAATCCATGTACATTCAGGTTTAGATCTCTTTGCAGCATTAACAAAAGCTCATTCAGGACATGTGGACATTCTTCATACTCGCGTGAGTTTTCACCCGCAGTACTTAAGGACCAATTACAGATGAAGTTCTTCAATGCATGCAGAATATTGAAAATGACTAAGCATCTTCTTTTGACATATGGTCTGATTCCTGAGATAAAAGATCAAAAGAACAATGAAGCCGAAATTTGAGAATTTCATTGTGGCTCAAGTGGAGTGATTTAATTAAATTTAGGGAAATAATGAACTTTATATTTTATTTTATCATCTTTCATTTTCGCTCATATTCATATATAAGTACCTACTTGATTTAGAACTCGAAGGCCGAAACTTTTAATTAATAAAATTTAAGTGGAAATACAATCTCGTTAATACATAATGAATAATAATAAAAAAAAAGAGATGCTTTATGATACGAGAGCGACCCAGGCAGTCATTAATAACCCTCGGCCTTATATTGTGACCTGGAGAGCTGTAAACCCAGTAACATGAATGTGAAGCATCGCGTCTGACCCAGTTAAGTTTCGTGGCCTGTTGACTCAGACGTTCCCACATCCGGTGACGGTTAAAATCTAAACTTGGCCGCCGCCTCGGAAACATGGGCTGGAACGTAAAGTATTGATTTTATGATCAGGTACCTGCGTATTTGCAAGGGGTGGGTATAATATACCGTCACGATGAACTCTAAAGTAAAATGAGGATGAGCGAAAAAAAGTTATTAAAATCGAAACGTGAAGGTTAATATGGGTGAAACAAAGGAGGATGAGGGTTTTTCGAGGGAAACGTCGTGGCCGGGGGTGGAAAGATGCGGTACCGGACTGAATTTCGTACTGCAAAAAGGGGCCGGGGGGGTCTGTATGGGGCGGTATATTGATTCGAAGTTGCAAACAGGTGTCAGGGTTGAGTGCGCGTGCGCGGAGGACCTCGTACTGCTGTGCCTTCACCCGACGATTCAGTAAGGATAGGGCGACCACCCCTGCAAGGGCCCGACGACCCAGAGGTGAGCCATCTCATGCCATACCACACTCCCACCTGTTAGACACCATCCCACCCCCACACCCCTTACTTAAAAAAAAAATCACAAATGTACTAATTTTGAAAAATAAAAAAATATATACCTATATATTTCCATCATTGAACACGCACCTTTTAACCTAAGCCGTTTCTTGTTTCCTTCCCCGCTATTTTTAGTAACTCAATTTCCACGTTTATTTCCTCGCAATCTATATTTAGACTAAGGTAGAGTGCGATGATTCGTATGACCTCCGTGAACTTGGGGGTGTCCGCCCCCACCCGCCCAGGGCGTTGAAACCTGGCAATACAACTAGAGGAGCCACCAACCACTTGTTGCTCCCGCACATATTTATTGCACTATACATCTCTTTTTTACTTACGTTCTCCCCTCATTCCAAGCCCTCACTTCACAGTGATATACTTAATGTACTTACCTAGTAACTATCCCCCCTAAACTTTAAAAAAATCCTAAAGCTTTTCCTAACTACCACATTTCCCGCATTAAAGGCACCTTGTCCACACCTAATATTCTGATTGAAATGTTACTATCACCCATTCATAACCACCCTTCATTCGGAGTCCTTACTGCACAGTAATAGATACCAGTAACTATCAGACCTAAACTTTAATAAAAACCAAGCCTTTCCCAATTAGGTACCCTATTTCCCGCACTACAAGGCACCTCGTCGACCTAATATTCTGATTGAAATTTTACTAACACCCCTCCATAACCCCCCCCCCCCCACCATCATTCCAAGCCATCATTGCACAGTAATACTTACCTAGTAACTATCCCTCCTAAACTGTAATAAAATCCTGAAGCATTTCTCAAAGACACCTTGTTGACCTAATATTCTGAATTGAAATATAACTAACACCCCTTTATACACCACCCCGCCCCAGTTCCAAGCCCTCACTGCACAGTAATATTTACCTAGTAGTAGTAACTATTAGCTCTAAACTTTGATAAAATCCTATAAAGCATTACTCTAATACCCTATTTCACCTTGTCTATAAAGCACCTTGTCCACCTAATACTCTGATTGAAATCTCCAATTCATAACGAATTATCAATTCCTTATCCCCACCAATCAATTAAAAATATTGTTCCTACATGAGTTCCTATTCCCAAATCGTCATTACGTCATTAGCTTAGAAAAAGAAGCTATTGCAATGGCACATAAATTTTAAAATCAAAATTTTCGAAAAATGTCTTCATTGAAATCCGTTTTTAGACTGCTGATACGAATCCTAGAATTAAACATTTTTTCTTATATATATATATACATATGCTACTCTACTATTTGTCAAAGGCAAAAGCCGAAATATCATACTTAACTGTGAGTTTTTTCCTTGTTATTTCTCTATATATATGTGCTATTTTTCTCCACACATCTGTGCCAAAGTATATGTACATGCGCGTGCGTGTTTATGTCATTCCAGACGATAACTCTCCTTAGGTTTGCAATAAAAATTTCGTTCTTGCGCCAAAAAATCAAGCTTTCCTATCGAAAGAATGAGTTCGTTGGCCATATTTTTTGAGCTCATTAAATTGGTTAAACTTCAAAAAATGTACAATAACAATGGCTAAAAATCGTTAAATTTATATTGTTAAGCAGAATTTCAGTCAAAAGAAGTTATTCAACGATGAACTAGAACATTGATAAATTTATGCAGACATTTATGCTGAAAAATGTACTTAAATGTCATTAATATTTGCCCAAAAATCTCTAAAATCTGCAAAAACAACTAAAAATTCAAATCTTTTTTGAATTGAGAATATTTTTCAGAAGGGGTTTTTTCCAATCAAATTGGTAGTGAACAACTATTTTTTACTCGAAGTCCTGCATTTTTAAAACAATTTAACGTAATATAGTACGATAATATAAGAAATTTTGCTCATTCGACCATGCTGCATGACTGGAACTTTTTATTATGGTTATACATAGTCCATCGCCTAGTTTAAGTCTCTCAAGTCCCTGTGGTTGTTGGCAAAACATCGTGTAGATTCATATTTGATCAACGTTCTCATTATACTTGATGTCCAAAATATTGGCTCAGTTATCACCCTTCCAATTTTGATTGAATTTTTCCAATCTCCCTCCTCCGCAACCTTCAATGTCCCTCCAATTTGCCCTCCAATATCTATACAAATCGTACCGCTGATTTTACTTCAATCCCATCGATGCCTCATCACACAACTACAATCACATAACTACCTTCACGTTGATAAGAAACTATTTATATATCCATGGTGTCTACAACTTAATGGACCAGCCACTATTTCTTCTGTTTTTGAAGATATCAAAAAACTTTGAACGGTGGTAACTCCACTTTAGTTTTTAAATGCCATTCAACCGTAAAATCGGATTTTGATTATCACGCGCCACAGTGGCGCTACGACTCCTAACTCGCGTTTTTCAAATAGGAACCCCCATTTTTTCGCTAATTCGGATCCTCCATGAAATTTTAAAAGAAAAATGATCCATAACTCGAATTTTGGTGCTCTAAAAAGGGGCGCAGTTACGCGCGTTATGCGCGCTAATTATGGTACGTATTTTTGGGGTATTTTTTCCCGCTGAATCACGCGTTGATGTTCTTTCATAGATATTCGTAATAGCAACTTCGATAAACATCGAAAAAACTGCGAGAATTTGCCCATTCATTTTTTCACATAGCGCAAAGCGTGAGTACTAAAATTCCACATTTTCGTTGTTTTAAAATATCTTCAAAAATGAAGGAAATAAATAGCTGATCCAATAAATTTTAGACTCCCTGTATATATTCTCACCCCTAATTTCCCACCCCTTCCATCAGGTTCGCGCTCCCACTTGTTCGATATGCCCTCCCCTCTGATTTCTCCGCCCATTTCACCCCTACTTCCACTCTCAACTCCACCCTCAAACCTAATTCCATTAATTAGTTTAAACAATTACGCTTTGACTGTTTTCATGTTATTGTTCACCACTTATGTTCCCTTCAAATAATTCTGTGATAATTTATCATCTCATTCTGCTTAATATTTTTCATACAGTTCCAGGTTTTAGAACTGTTGATTTACCAAACTGAATTACTGTTTATGTGCTCATTGCATTTATTTTTATGACCTAACTTTATCTCTTGCTCTCTTCTCAAATTTCGCCGATGCCATTATTGACCACGGATGATTCTATACAGGGTGCACACAGTTCAGGTCTATCAAACTTAGGAGTCGTTCCGAAACTAATTTTCAACAACTGTCAGGGTGACCCCAAATTGGAGAAGTCAGGGAAAATCTGGAATTGTCTGGGAATTTTGCTTTAAACCACCAAATGTCAGGGAATTTGTTTAATGAAAACTTTGTGTAATAATTCGCAGCGTTCTTAGGTATATTCTAGCTCCCAAACAATCGAACTTCAACAGTCTACTTTATCATACTAGGTACACATTATTTCATAGGTGGGTTAACCGAATGTCAAAAATAATTATCAATAGTGGTGGTTAAACTGTTCAAAGAGTAGGGGAAAATGGTGTAATACCGCCACCTTAACCATATTTGTCTATCACAGCCCATGTTTGCACTCAGGAGCTTCAGATTTTGAAACAAATTATAAAAAAAACATCTCCAATAGTGAATTAAAACGTTTTTGCTGGTTGTGTAGCAACTTTATATTAGTAAACAGCAATTTACGAGACCCTTGTAAATGGCGGTATTACCCCAGCTAGCTGGGGAAGTACCGCCATGGGGCTAGGGTAATACCGCCATATTAAAATAAGGAGGAAATGGACAGTCTCATCATAACATCGGAATAACGATTTATTGAATTTCTAAAACTCTTCCTGGGTAGCTTCTCACCATATTGGCAACTTAGTTGACAAGAAAAGGATTCACTAGAGGTTGACAAACAAATTCCACATCACAATAGTAAAATTGGAACAAAATAAATAATGGTAAAATATTGTTGGTTGTTCACAAGGACTGATATTGACAGCGTTAAAAAAGAAAGATTATATTGCATTCCATCTACCGAGATTTTAAAGTGTTAAATTTGTGATCTTCTTTAGGTCGCAGCTAAGTTCAGAAGACCAACGTCCATTGTCAAAATCAAAACGAGAGCAAGAAGAGTGGAATCTTACAACGAATTTGTTAATTTTAGGAATGCAGTTACGTAGATACCAACATACTGTACAATTATTCAGTAGATAGGTTGGTAAACATCTAATAATACACGATTAGGTAAATATAGAAGTGGTTATGGAGATAAGCTATCATAATATAATTCGTATTTTAAATACTAATTTATATTTTAATAACTCAGAAACAATAAAAGTAGTTGATTATTACCACAAAAAGCTTCCAAAAAGGCTGATGATTGGAGCATAGGGGCAATACCGCCATGGCGGAATTACCCTGAATTCGGTGTGGCGATATTGCCCCAATTCACTTTTCGAGGTAAAAAATCATTAAAAACTACAGTTTTTGTGAAAAGTCATGAAGTAAGGGGTGGAAATTAAAGCCACATGATTTTTCTACGTCGTCATAATCAACAATTTACATAAACGTAAAAACTATTACTTACCACGCAAACTAGACAACAGTAAAACTAGAACGCCAATCTTCAAAAACTGTGAACTCGCTTATCTTTGATAAAAACAAATTATTGACCCCAAACCAATTTTTCCAACGTTACTGCTGATCTAAAGATGACGATATTTGGCTAGAAGATTTGTCACTCAGGTGGTTAAATAATTGTATGGGGTGGCGGTATTCTCCGACATGGCGGTATTACCCAACTCTCCCCTAACACGCAGATACATTGTGACATCGATTTGTCTGTGGCTCTCGGTTACTACAACACTTAGTAGTAAACCATCTTTGGGAAAAATCAACTGAGTGTTGAACTAGGGTGCATACCAAGCAGAGTAGTGGACTGATCCGTTGAGAGTCCCAACAACTAGTTTGTATATTGAACCCAGGACTTCGTAAATCTTAGAGATCTAGGAGTGGTCGTAATCGAATCAGCGCTGAAAAATACTTCGGCTGTGACACCCCACATGCCCTAGTGTCAAATAACTGATTTTTTAGAATTTTTAAGATATAATAAATTGCAAATTTGAATTTGCCGATCGGCCAACGAACCCGACCTGTCTTTTGCCAAGAAGGAACGAATTTTTCAAGCCGTATTTTAAGAGAGTTTCTGGGAATACACCATATATTATTAATTGCTATGCAATTCTTAGGCCGACCCCCAATAATTTTTTTTGTATCGTCCGGGCGAAAATTAAAGATGATTTTCACGTACAACCGAGTAGTTGAGTAGTTGCTATAGATTGTGTCACAATTTCAGTGTTTTTCACGTACAACCCGGCTGTTGTTATATATATATATATATATATATATATATATATATATATATATATATATATATATATATATATATATATATATATATATATATATATATATATATATATATATACATATATAACGTGAAATCTAGGATTGTATTCTTTTCTTCGATGCACCAAATGGATTTGTAGGGGGTCCCCGCCCCCGTCCTACCAATTTCTAAATTTTCATGCCATCTAAATAGCTCAATTTTTCGTCGAAAATTCGGGAAAATGACAAAAAAAAGTATTTGATTTAGAAATTTTTTGTCAGGGGAATCTGTATTTAGGTCAGGGAAAACTCAGATAAACGTCAGAGCAATTTCTAATTTCCATTTCGGGCCCACCCTGTCTGTCCTTTAACAATTTTTTTAACCCGCGTAAAAAACGAGTTTTTTTTCTATTTTAAATTTTAAACGAACGTTTCTAAGCAGGTCATAACTCCCTTAATATGCTGTTTAAATTCAAATTTGAGGATACCGTTGGAGAGACCAATAAATTTCAAATCGAATAAATGCCTAACTTTTTTTTAGAATTTTGATGTAAGACATTAAAAAGACCTCGAAAAAGCAATTTGTACCTTATTTGGGAAACCGAGTTTTTTCCAATCGGGAATTGAACTATGAGAACCAATATTTTGTCAAGATGCAAGAACGGTAAAAACTGTGCCAAAATCTCTCCTTTTCAACGGTGTACTCAAATTTACTTTTACTTCACTAATTACCGTTTAAAAGCTGAACCGCAAAATCTTTTAAAATTTCATCAAAATTGGTCCATTAGACTCGGAGTTTTGCTATTGTTAGTAGGTATTGCTCATGCGCGATGGTTATTACTCCACCAATGGCGATATAATTTATAGGGCATCTTTATATTATACTAGCCGCTCTAGCTCGCTACGCAAAGTGTGGCATGTAGGGAATGTAGCTCGCTCCGCTCGCAAAGTGTGGCATGTAAGAATGTTGCTCGCTTCCCTCGCAAAGTGTGGCATGTAGGGAATGTTGCTCGCTTCACTCGCAAACTGTAGATCCCTAAGGGTAGGTTTAACGTGTGTAGGGGATGTTGCTCGTCTTTATATTATATTATAAACTCAACTTCTAACTTCCGAGTACCGAGTTTGAAAGAAGTCGGATTTCCACGAAAATTCGCTAATTACACAAAGACGAATCGCAAAAAAAAAAAAAAAAAAAAAAAAAAAAAAAAAAAAAAAAAAAAAAAAAAAAAAAAAAAAAAAAAAAAAAACTGTATGAGGCACTTTCGATCAGAAAATAGCTCTAAAATTGACCCTTCAAATTTGTGTATCATTAGGTTTGAGACAGCCTGTATACACATTATTGGATTTCAGTTTGAAGCCTCCACAAGTTCCACGAATACTGTCAACGAAAACTACGTCAAAATAATGAGGTGAAATATGCCCACTTGAAAACGACCCCTCCTTCGTAGCCCTCATAACAGCCTTATCCCTTAGCTACTCGAATCGCCCTAATGACGAGGGAGAATTCCGCTGTTCTCAACCCATCAGCTGTACGAGGGAAATAACTTTCCGACATCGGAATGAAAACTGGCAATAACGGGTCCGGAGATATTGCCCGTCAGGACTCCGATCGACAGCCTTTCTGGACTCATCTCGAACTGTAAACCAACTTCCAACTTCAAATAAGCCCAATAAGCGACGTTTAAAGGGAAAAGTTCCATGATCCTATGAGCAAATTTTCTCAAACTATGAAATTATTTTTTGCAGTGGCGTAGTTTGAGGAGGGGCAGGGTGGGCAGAGCCCCTCCATAAATTATAGAGGATGCAGAATTTCGTTGTATGGATATAGCAAATTAATAATTTTACTCTTCCAACTTCAGTACCTAACACCTTCAATTAAAGAATGTAATTAGTAAAACACAACTACTGTTATTATTATACGATTCTGGTTGCCAAGCGGTCTTGAGTCGCTCTTAATAAAGACATTTTATATTAGGTTTACACCCCACGGAGCATAGTAAAATCACCTAGTCAACAAAACGGAAATGTGGATACTACAAACTGAAATCAAGTCGATCCCCACTACCGATGCGATTTTTCCCTAGAAAAATATCCATTGTTCAGTGTATCCACCACTTCCCCTATGAACTTCCCCTACTTTTCACTGCCTACTTGATCAAGCTTGGTTGTTCGTTTCAAAACAGTTTCCCGTTGTATTATACCATTAATTTACGAATAAAATCCCAGTTAAAATGAAGCAAGAAAATAATAAATAGAAGCCTGCAGTGGTGATTGAAATATATTAATTGAAAAGATCAAAATAATCTAGTGTAGCAGTATTTCTATTCTAACCTAGCATATTGCAGGTTTGTTTACATTTTTTCATGTTTCTTGATCGGTTTCATACCCTGTGTTTCATGTCGCGTAGGTAGGTACCTGCTTATATAATACAATATTGTATGATATTGTCCAGAAAAAGTTATTTTCACGCGGAAGTAACAATTGAGGATAAACCTGTAAGACAGCAAGTCCACATAGGTGTATGAATTTGCATGCAGCAAGAATAATAAACCTAGTACTCCTCAATTCATCGGTAAGTAGGTACCTATTCGTATTTATCGTAATTTTTCACGTTCTGATTAGTTATTTGGGTAATATTTTTTCTAAGTAGTATTATGCTTAAATAATCTATAGGTAGGTTTATGAATATGAAAGCGTCCGTGATTTCAGATCATTACAAAAAGCCATTGAGCACCTACCTACTTATATGAACGTTTGGCAGTTTATTAAGAGTCGTCGTATACCTACTCAGCAACAAGCACTAGAAATGAATAGCAAAACTATAAAATAAAATGGAATCCTCGACTGTTGCCCCTCCATAAGAAATGGCTTAGCTACGCCACTGATTTTTTGTGTTCTATTGTTTTGAAATTTGAGCACTTAGAGAGCAAAAAAATTGTTAACTACCAATTTTATACCAAAAATCTGGTTCCGAATAATCCAACGCCTACCACCAGTTGCGTTTGTGTTCACAGCAGAGCTGTGGGTAGTGACACTGGCTGTTCGACACTGCCATTTATTGGGAGTTGGGAATTATGTGATCTGTAGCGATTCACTAAGTACAATCGAGGCGATTAGGGACTCATATTCTCATGATCCTCTCAAAGCTTACGTGTATCGCTACATCAAGCCACAACATGTGGCTTAACCATAACTTTTATGTGGGTTCCGAGTCATGCAGGTATTCATGACAGTGAGTGTGCAGATGCCCTTGCAAGGAGAGTCATTGGTGATTACTCCATCGATATGTTGCCGATACGCATTGAGGATAAAATCTGCTACATGCAACATAAAGCCAATTCCATCTGGCATGAGTAATGGCAGGGTGAGGTCACTGGTCTGCGTGGTGTCCTTCGGGACCTGTGCCCGGTGGGCCCTTTCGTAACCCAACATCCAAGGAGGGATCGAATAATGGTCAACCGGGTTGCCACTGGCCATACCCGTCTTACTCACAGACACCTGCTTAGTGCACAAGCTCGAGATGTTGTGTGTGGGAGGTGTGGGGTTGATCTGTCTATCCGACACTTTCTGGAGGACTGCTCAGCCCTTGTGGACCTCAGTGGGTTGACGTTTTATCCGGACCAGACAAGGTCCGATCCCTGTGAGAGCCGCTGAGCTCTACTACGAACTGTGATATCTGATCTGTGATATATTCATATACATCTAGTTGTAGTTTTATTTCACTTTTTTCTAGTCATAGTTGCATTATTTTATTTTTGGTTTTTTTTTATACACTTGTGGGGCTAAACTGTGGTTATCACTGCACCCCTCATCCCCCCCCCCCCCCCCCCCTCCGATAGGCCATTGCAGTACATGATGGCGCTCCTTTTTAGTCAAGGATGGCAACATGGCTCCCCTTGGAATCGTGCCACTTCCAGTGCACGTTTGGACACCTTGTTCAATACCGCTAATGACCCTTCTGGTTGAGATGCAGCTTAAACCTTGGGAAAAAAAAAACGAGAAAACTGGTTCTGGAGGTTTTTAAGGGTGCTGAGTTCAATTCTGAAACTCGTTTTCCAGTATCAGCTGTAGTTTTTGAGATACACACATTTGAACTGTAGAAAAATCGCTAAATTCCCAACTTTTCTATTAAAATAAAAAACGAAAAAGTTAATAATAAAGAATAATTAACGCTGAACAAATCCATGCGAAATGATGGGTCACAAATGAAGCCTTCATATAACACTAAAAGAAAAACTGTTTTTTTTTTGCCCATTTATCAAAATGTAGGAGGGTTTCTTCTAAATTCTGAGAAATATGTATGGCGTGAATCGAAACACATATTGGTGTATACTAGATGCAAATATGCATTAAATGAGACCTAGCTTAGCTCAGTACTTTGATTTTTAGGAATCGGAAAACAAAGTGTGAAATCGTGTTTCCTCTCCTACGAAAAACGCATAATCTTACTTAAGGCAAAAAGAGGCAAACGATTTTAATCTGATTCTTTTCGTAGGCATTCCACATGTTATTCCTGGTTCCAGATCTTAGTGATTCTGTGACTAGAACTGAAGTGCCTGTATTTATTAGTATAAATACTGACAAACTTCCGAAAAAATTTACTTATTTTCATTCTAAAGTCATACCAATCTACCTAATCAATATTTTTCTGCTTATCTCTATGCATATAGATCATTATGGAAGATTTCTCGTGTCCCAAGCCTTGAATTGCAAGTTCACTCGTTGATCTGTTGAAGAGAACTAGCAACAAGTTGTTGTTAATCGTCGTTTTTCCGCATTTCTCAGCATACACTGACACGTCAAGTCGTGAACAGTTAATAACGGCCTTGAGTTCCCTTAGATCACCAACAGATTGCTCTGACGTGACGTGGTAATGCGTAGGATGATGCCGTCTAGCGTATCCTACGCCTTAACACGCCATCTACGCGTCAGATCAAAGTAAAAAGATTTGGATTTTCGTCAGTCGTGTGAAGACATCAGCCGGCGTCAGGTCGTCTAGATAATTAAGTTATCAGTTTGTACTCACCTCAAGCAAACTGCCAGTCTGATCTCCACTGGTATGCTCTCTCGTAGTTGAGTCGAGCGTTTCTCCATTTTCGGACCAACTAATTTCAACAAATGATATAACTCATTTTTCGTCATGCGGAAATACGTGACGAAACCAATTCTGCGTCCTCCACCAATTCGGGCATCAAAGTTGCAGCACAGGCAATTGCCATCCCAGCAATTTCTTCCTCTTCCTCGTCAAGCAAGTCGAGAAGTTCTTGCATTGTCGAAGATTACACATCAACTGAACACACCTTCCACCCTCCTTTGAGCACGATATCCCAGCATCACGTCCCCCGCCCTCACGTCACGTCAGCAAAGTGTGAACCTGTGGGCCCATCTCTGACGTAGTCTGTCGCTGCCTGATCATGCGTCATCCCACGTCACGTCAGCGTAATCTGTTTTCAGCTTTAGTCTAGACCTATTAGAATGCATGTCGAGACCTGCTGAGGTCATACCTTTCAACTCGAAAATTTAATTTTGTCTAGCTAGACAAAAATAGCCAGGGGGAAGTTTGGAATTCCTAAACCAAACGTTTTTCTTACCCAAAAAGAAAAAAAAGGAAATGTGTAGTATCACTTATAAATGATACATGCTACTTACCATGCTTGTAGCATACGACACATCTTATACGTCAAGATTCTCTACAAGATCTTTTTCGCATTGTAATTGGAGATATGGACATAGGCACCCATCAGTCATTGTAGCATTTAAACTATAGCTGAATGTTTCCATTGAATAACGGGGTGGATTCGGATAGGGAGAACGTTTTTGTTGGATGAGTAGACCCAAAATAGAGTAATGCGCCGTCAAGAGCGATTTTCTATCAATCCGTTCTCAATATATAACATAATTGGGAAAAGCCGAGAAATTTTGGATTGAAAATTGGATAAAAAAATGTCAGTTTCAAGCACGAAATGAAAATAACTCGAGCCTTCTACAAATGCCTGGTTCCTACAGTTGGGAAAATCAGGATTTGGAACGTTTTCGTTGGAACGAAAACTGCTACTGCTATTAGATTGTGAATGGAAAAGAGTGATGCGGGATGATGTTATTACCTACCTGAAGAAAAGCCAATCCAATTATAAGCCTTTGCAATCGTATAGGGAATACATTTTTCTTTTCTCTCAAACTTTGTCACTTTACGTTTCAAGGAATACGTTCCAATACTGTCATCCGCCATCCTGTCTGTCCTGCCAAAACTGTCATCCTGAAAGCCTTCCTCTATGAGCTTCGTAAGAGGTTGGTACTCACCATCGCTTCTTGCCAGCTCGTGGATTGTTGTTAGAGAGAGGTCTGAGAGTAGAGGATTCTAATTTTCATCCTTTGGCTCAATATGTAAATCAGAAGTGCTAAAGGGCTGTTAGTGGACGTACCTGTTTTCTCTGCCAACATACCACATCCTGTAGACAAATTACTTTTAACCGAGTAGCTGTATTTATGTAGCTACTGCCCAACTCTGCTTTATAGACAGATCGTCGCTACAATCAATGATATCCGCTTTATATATGAAATGATAAATTTTATTTGCAAAATTCGGTTAACTCTCATCTGCAAATACCACAGACAGCGTTCTAACTCACGGTTTTCCTGTCTATCTGCTCCACACTCAAAAGCTGACACTGTTTGTTAGATGTGGAAAAAGGGGGGGGGGGGGGGCGTCGATGAATTCAACTGATTGCTCGTCTTTTGGATTTTTCGATTCCTTGGTGAGACCTGTGGAGCTGGTACAATCATCTTTCCTAGCCACTTTTGTGATCACAAGTTGGCACCTTTCACGATGAGGGAACCGTGAATTGTTAATTCATTTTTTACTTTCCAGTAAGGCTCGCATTCTTCAGGAAGACCCCTTTTTAAAGATGGAAAGCCTTCTTCTATTATCTTATTAAGAACTTGGTACTCACCATCGCTTCTTGCCAGCTCGTGGATTGTTCATAGAGAGAGGTCTGAGATTGGAGGATTCTGATTTTCGTCCTTTGGCTGAAGGGCTGTTCCCTTTTCCCTCTGCCAACATACCACATCCTGTAGCTACGTTACTTTTAATCGAGTAGCTGTTATTGGAGCTAGCTACTCATGTGGCCAACTCATTGCCCAACTCTGCTTTATATACGGATGTCGCTGTAACTAATGCAGAACAATTAAGAAGTTGAACATTCAACTCCTGCAATAACCCTAATAAAGTTAAAGTCTAAAATAAATATTCTAGTTATGTTTAAGTTGAAACCATCAGTTACTATAATACCACCTGTTGTTAGTTGCTCTACCGCCAAGATTGAGGTTTAATTTCACACCCTTATCTATGATATGTTGAAACTTCTCATTCACATTCGTCATTTATATTCACAATCACAATAAAAAATCCACAATAGCTGTATAGATATTATACCTAAGCACTCCCCTCTTCAATCTAATTAAATTGTTGGTCTATTGTATATATACCTAAACCTAACACTTATCTTCTGGTGCGTTTTCTTTTTGTAGTCCTGAGGGTGATAGATAAATATTCCGAAATGTTGTCTAAGACAATTTCATGATCTTTTTTTACTGACCCTCAAGACCCTCTCAACGTTATTACAAATTATTTCCGCTGTATATGCGAAATGATTAATTTTATTTGCTTAACTCTATGTTTACTCTATCTGCAGATACTACAGACAGCGTTCTAACTCACGGTTTTCCTCTCTATGTGTTACACATACAAAAGCAGACTCTGGTT